>OZ005658.1:123745726-123960726 GCA_963930645.1 Salticus scenicus | reverse complement strand
TTCCACATAAAAATTTTTTAAGTATCTAGTTTTCAGAGATTTTATATGGACAGGCAACAGAATATTCATTAACAAAATTACTGATCTTTTAGATCTTTAAAAGACGATTACATATAAACAGAAATTCACTATTATAGACAAACAGAAGGCACACAGACAGAAAGTCAAATCGAAAATATTAGTATTCATCAAACAATGTAGAAAGGTATTAAATATGATTAATACTACTAAAAACTACTTTCATCCACTTTTACTTATATCCCATAATCATAATGTATCCAAATCTTATCAGAGCCTGTAAACAAATAATTAATGCTAATCTAACAAGGAGAGGTCACGACATGGAAAATTCAAATCGGGACGAAATTGCGCAGGATTGTAGTATACTATGAGGGTAAAAATATATTAAAGCAATAGGACCCACTATCCACAAAATTTCGAGAAAAAAGCATTTAAAGTTTCAGTAATCTTTAAATAGAAGTTATTTCGTAAACAAGCAAGCGCCCCAGTGGTGTGATCTTAAAGCGCGAGTCTGCTAGCCAGACGACTTGGGTTCGAGACTACCTCGAGACAATTTTTTTTTTTCTTCTCTAACTTTTTATGTAATCTAAACTTTTTATTTATTTTTACTTTATTTTACAATTCAATTCAAAATTTGAAAATTTTAATAAATTATTTAATTTTCTTGAGTATAAAATAACTTTTTCTATTTTTAATATTTATAACTTAAAAATACAATAAATTTCTATAACTTAAAAAAAAAAAAAAAAGTTTAGTTTTACAAATCCCTAAAGAAAAAACATAAAGAAAAACAGACAAATATTTAAATAATTAAAAAATAAGCAAGCTGTAAACAAAGTGTAAAATAGTTAGCAGGTGTTACTTAAATCTTGGTTTGAGCTTCCTGATTTTGTTTGAATGTGTATAAATTACGTAAATGCTTCTAGCTTGTTAATAATAAAGGGCAGGTGGAATTATTTTGTGCAAGGAAGGATAAAAAAAAAAGGAAGTCGTTATCGAAACAGAAACGATGTTCATTAACATTTAAAATCTACATTTAAAGATAACATTTCTTTACCTGAAATAATTTAATAGCGTTGTAATCCTATACTATAATTTTTCAAGAAACTGTATTGATTGGAGAAGTAATTATTTAATTTGGATAGTAATTATATGCAATTAAAACGATCATTTCTCTGTATTATTATTATTATTTTTTTTTTTTTTTAATTTAAAAAACAAAATGTACTATTGTTTCAAGCATACCTAAAATAAAATAAAATATATTTCGATAAATAACCAAAAACAGTTTCTTTAGTTTTACCTTATTTTACAGTTAAAATAAAACTAAAATTTATTTTTTAAGTTATAGAAATTTATTGTATTTTTAAGTTATAAATACTAAAAATAGAAAAATTTATTTATTTTATATTCAAAAAAATTAAATAATATTTTATTAAAATTTTCAAATTTTGAATTGAATTATAAAGTAAAGTAAAAATAAATAAAAAGTTTAGATTACATAAAAAGTAAAAAAAATAAAATAAAATAGTCTCCAGGTAGCCTCGAACCCATGTCGTCTGGCTAGCAGACTCGCACTTTAAGATCACACCACCGGGGCGCTTGGTCGCTTGCGAAATAACTTGTATTTAAAGATTACTGAAACTTTTTTTGCTTTTTTCTCGAAATTTTGTGGATAGTGGGTCCTACTGCTTTAATATGTTGTTACCCTCATAGTATACTACAATCCTGCGGAGTTTCGTCCCGATCTGAATTTTCCATGTCGTGACCTCTCCTTGTAAGCATTTTCAATGGAAAAGATGATTCTGGGCATCTAAAAAATGATGCTAATTTCCTTACATTTAATGCTCTGAAAGTAGCGGTAAAGTGTTTAAAAAATATCCTTCATAATCCCTAGACTCTACAGACCATTAGACAAAGCTTCATAGACAGTAATGCCTTTGACTTATTTTGTTTCTACATCTGCGCAAACTAGTAGCAACGTGCATACCATTTTGAATAGGAAACCTGCTATTTTAAATAACATATATCAGGTTCGAGATACGTTAAAAATATTTGCAAAAAAATCAGAGCAGGAACACAGTCAGCCGGACAATCAGGTTGAAGGTTTTAACAAAACAAAATTTCATGTGACATACTAGCTTATAAAATTGAGTGAAATAAATGACTAAATAAACGTTTTATCATTTACCTTCTTCATTAATCAACGAGGACGGCCCGGAAAATGTTTAGTCCAGGCACGGCCAATGCAGATCTCTAACACATGCTTCCATATATGAAACTAAACCCGTTTTTTTTTTTTTCTTTTTCTTTTTTCGTATGTGAATAACTTTAAAAAAATATAGATGGCAGGAAAACTGGATGTGATGTTCATTTGACATTTTTAAGATTCTGGCAATGTTTATAGTTTACAAATTAATAATTATATTTTTTCAAAAAGCCCATTATAGAAGAGAAAGAAACGTGGATACAGGAAGAAAAATCGGATTTAAATTTAACACTCTGAGGCTGTATATCTTCACCTATAAATATAATCCATCCTTAACATCATTTCTCGTTTAGTTTTTTTCCCCCTAAAACTGTTAAAATTTCTTATTTCTTTAAAAGCTTACTTTTGGGAAAATAATAATAATAATAATGATTTACAAATTTAACACTTATGTTAAAGTTGCACAACATTGGATTAATGATTTGATAACGAAACATGCTATTCAGTTTTCTGTTCATATGCTCATATACTATGCGCAAAAGAAGAAAACAGGTTTGTTTAATTTTACACGCCATGACAGTTTTCGCGCACGGGTAGTCTTATTGCTGTATAACTGCATTTACAGGGGAAGTTCTTTATGTCTTTATAGCCATTGAAATCGCATCGTCGGAGTGGTTACTTAAACTTGATTGTTCGACCACGGCTGACTTAAGTCATAAACAATTTTTAACAGAACCAAATTTCATTTGACCCGACTCGCGGTTCCGTTCGGGTAAAATCGGGTTACCCGACCCGATGCAGGATTCTAATCGAACATCAATATTTATAAAGCAGGAATTTTGCTGATTTGTGATCAAATAATCAAAAGTACTTTAAAATCAGATTTGAACACGAATTTAATCGACAAATGTCGAAATAATAGTTTATTAGCAATTGGTGGTGGGAAAAAAAAAAAACTTATTCAAGAGATTAGTTGTAATTAAACGTAAATTTTGCTAATTAGCGGCAAATCTATCCCGCATTTCGGTAATCAGACGCAAGAATATCCCATTTTACGGAGATCAGACACCAAAAATGCAGAAATTTTGTTTATTTGTAGCATTTGCTTTTGGCGATAAAGCAGAAAAAATACTCGCGAATTTTGTCGACAGTGGTAAAATAATTGCCTATGTCTTCAATTAGTAGCAAATTTTGTTAAATAACGATGAAATGATGCTTTATTTCGGAAATCGCCTGCAAAAAATATCGTGTATAGTTTATCCATATCAGCTTGAAAATGTCTAAATTCAACAGAGCTCTGGCTAGTATCAATATTTTAAGAGTGGTCTGACTTCTCTAAAATCATTCATTCTTGATATAAAGAGACTGAAAAACTATCAGGCATAATATCTAACTTACAAACACATACTACATTGAATTAACACGTTGAGCGCCACGCGAATACACAACGGCCCTCTTCACTTACCGTCGCCGGAAGCCCGATCCAATGTTATTCTATGGGGAAATTTTCTTTACAAATAACTTATTAACTAATCTAATACATATTTTTAAATTCTGTTTTCACATTCAGAAAATTCCCAACTGTTAAATTGACGGACCTTTTTCAAAAATGTATTTTTTTAATTTTTTATATTTTATTTTCAAATTGCAAAATGAAAAAATTTCACATATTGAAAATTCGTTTTTTGCAGCTTCAAAAAAAAATATATATATATATATATAAAAAAAAAATTAAAAAAATAAATAAATAAATAAATAAAAAAGTCCGCCAATTTAACAGCTGGGAATTTTCAGAATGCGAAAACAGAATTAAAAAATATGTATTAGTTAATAAGTTTTTTGTAAAGAAAAATTTCCCATAGAATAACATTAGCTTCGGTTTCCGGCGGTGAGTGAAGAGAGCCAGCCCACTGCTTAGAAGAGCTGGTATTGCGGTATAGAAATGCGTTTTTATGTTTACGGTGTTTCAATAAAATTTCATTAAAATGCCTTAATGATATAATCCTGTAATAAATAAAAATTAAGTAAATTTTAAATAAACTTTCAGTAATTACTTAAAACTTTTTTTTTAGTTTTATATCATATTTTATACTGGCAGCCACTGTTGATTGACGCGGCCTAAACGGAAAGTTCAATGTCAGCCACCGATGACTGATGGGGCACTCAATAAGTTAATGATATTCGGATTCCGCGTACCTCAAAGCGTGTGAATATATCAAGAGACTCGGCAGAGTCTCAAGTGACGCAAGCGCAAAAACAAACGAACGCCACGACACTCAGCGGAAACGGAAAAACGAACGAAACTGCGACACTTATATATACAGGAATTTTCAGATCAAAGAAACCGCTGAAAGCCGACGCTTAATATCTCAGGATATATGGGAGGTTATGTTCTGATATTTTCAAAATAGTCTTTCACCTTCTGTCTGATCCTACCCTAAAATCGCTACATTTCTGCGTGCAATATATTTCAAGATATGAATTGGCTCATTTAAGTTGTAAATGGACGGCGTATGTAAGGAACAAATTTTTCTCGAATATGGCTCGACCGAATGTCGTTTAATTGATATATGATATTAATCGCTTTTATCTGATGTGCCTGACATCTCCCTTTTCCCAAGGAAAACTCTTGTTTTTTTTATAACTCAGTTTAAAAATAGAACTATTTTTTACTCCGAAAATACTGTGATGCGGCAGTTTCGCGGACGAATACAGTCTTCTTTTCTATCTGAAATACTCAATATCAAATAATCGTTTTGGCTCTCTCTATTGGGAACTGGCGTCAAAAATAAACACAAAATATAAAAATAAAAAATTTCTTTTTTTTAATATATATATTAAATTAGTTATTTATTTAGGTACTTGTATTTTATATGACATTTGTTTATCAAAAATATTTATTGTATTTACATTGTTTTCATGCTGATACTTTGTTAACTTTCAAAATTGGTTTTATTTTAAAAAGTGATTGCAACAACAACAAATTTTTTCTTTATTTTCATAAAAATGACAAATAATATGATAATCATATGCAAATATTTGTAATTTTTTCAAAATTAGGTGATAAATCACTTAAACTACGGATTGAAAAAATTCTTAAAACAGAATTTGAAAATAATTAATTTGCTCATTAAGTTTCTAGTATATATATATATAAATTACAAAATGTTAAGCTATAATAAAAATTTGAATAGATTAAGATTTTTTACTTTCTTCTATATGTAATATAGAGAAAGTATTGGATTCGCGAAAATTTTCGACCTCCGTTTTTTGACGGATCTACACGTTTTGGGATGTCCTGAACACGAATTGATAGTTTTTAAAAAATGTCTGTCTGTCTGTCTGTGTGTCTGTCTGTCTGTCTGTATCATTTTTTGTGGACGCTGTATCTCACGAACCAATGAATGAAATTTAACCAAACTTGGTATTTAGTTGCACCCTGACATGAACTGGTGCCCATTAGATTTGGGGATCAATAGCTCAACAGGTGGCGCTGTGATCGCATTTTATAGGACAAAATTCCGTATAAATGGGCATAATGAGAGTTATTTTAAACTTGTGATTGTAAAATTAATATGAATTATTGATAATAGTAGTAGTTAACTAGGAAAAAAAATTTGTGCATGGGGGGGCATCGGTTCCCCCCCTGGGGGGGAAGTACCCCCCCGGGGGGGTTAAATTTTGAAGATGGGTATCATTCGAAAGATCTCGTCAATACCTTTAAAACGAATGGTTGAACCATAAATCTGTGATAATTTAAAACAAAGTTATCGATTTTTTTTACTTTTAACAAAAAAAAAAAAAACTTAGAAAAAAAATCGTATTTTTTTTTTTTTTTTTAAACGAAATTTTACCAAACTTGGTATTTAGTTGGTCCCCGACATAAACTGGTGCTGATTATATTTGCGGATCAATAGCTCAACAGGAGGCGCTGTGATAGCATTTTATCTAAATTTTTAACATGGCAGAATAAGACAAAAATTCGTATAAATGTGCATAATAAGAGTTATTTTACACTTGTGATTGTAAAATTAATATGAATTATTGATAATAGTAGTACGTAACTAGGAAAAAATTTTTGTGCATGGGGGGGGCATCGCTTCCCCCCCTGGGGGGGAAGTACCCTTAAAAAAAACAAGTACCCCTCCAAACAAAACCCTTAGAAAAAAAAATTGTATTTTTTTTTTATTTTTTTTTTTAAATATTGTTACTGATTGAATATGTATAGGAAAATATAGAAGAAAGTCTTGTGGTGGCCACAACATACTAGTTTAAATTAAATTCATAACAAACTATACTACTTAAATATTTACCAGTATAAAAATTTCACTTTTTAAAGATTTTTCTATTATTATTTATTTTTCTCTTTTAAATCAAATCTATACTTAAAAAATTATTCGCGTTTCTTTCTTTCTTTCTTAAATTTAACAGTAGGGAGGTGGCATGAATATAACAATAAAACTACTCCAGAAAAAAAAAAAAAAAAAAAAAAAAAAATATATCCTCCTTAACTCGTATATACTTATTTCTTAGATATAATAGTGATATAAAATAAAATTGAAATTACCATACATCTGCAACTTTTAAATTAGAAATTAATAATAACATTGTAAATATTGTACACACTATTCTAAAAAATATGGCATAAAACTTTGAGGAATTTTTTTTTTTTGGTGAATGATATTCAAATTATTAAATGACATAGAGGTTCAAATAGGATTCAAGGATGTTTATTTCCATTACAAAGGTTTTTTTTTTTTTATTTTTTACTATCACATATTTTTTAAAAACCTCTGTTATTCATTATTTAGTACAACATATTGTTCTGAAATTTCTGTAAGTACTTGTTTATTTTTTAATATAACTTTCCTATACAATATCCATAAAATCTTAAATGTGTTACGATGTAAACTGAGGCAATTTTAAGCTTTTAATTAAACACAAAAAATTAAGTAAAATTATAATATGTAACTGTTTTCACTTTGTAAAACTAATCTATTAATCAGTTTAAAAACTTAAAAGTCGTGGCCAAACCAACAATAATAACGATTAATACTTATACTAAATTAAATGATTTTTCCGTAGCTTAATAATTACTGTTAACATAAACATTGTTACAGTAACTTGAGTTTGCATTATATTATAAAAATCGTAAAGGCAAATTCTTTACGAAAACAACTTTAAATTAAACTGATTTAAACTCATTTTGTATTATATAAAAAACTAATCAAGTTGTTCTGTAGAATTTTTATATGAATTTAATTTCATCGATTTTAGAAAAGTGTGTTTCCAAAGTTCATACAAAATCTCGCCAAACAGTGTCGAATACGAATTATTCAATTTGTTTTTATCTAGTAATTTTCGGAATTTCTAAAAACTGTGAAACACGTCTACGAGAATTTTTACGGAATTTTGTTTAGTTAAGAATAATAGAAATGTGTATAGTAGGGGAAGGGAGGGGTGCATAAGGACTCAGTGATGGGCAAATTTTAATTTTATAAATGTGAAATTTGGGTGGAGGGAGGGGGAATCTCTGCTAGTTTGATGGAAAGACCTTTTCAAAACAACATTTTAACACAAAATGTTTTTCTCTATAACTATTTGTTAGGAAAATAAGAAAGAAAATTTTTCTTTTAAAGTCGTCCCCCGTGTCTCGAGAACACATTGGAAAATTTAAAAATTGTAAAAAAAAAAAAAAAAAAAAGAGGCGGGGGGAGGGGGAGCTTAATCAGTTTGAAGGATCTTTGTTTTGTTTGGAAATTTGAACTGTAAAAACAGGGGGGCGAAAGGCACATCTTTGAAATTTTAAACAAATGAAGTTCTTTTTGTAGTTTGCCGGAAATGTCTTCTACAAACAAAATTTTTTTTAATATATTTTGTTTGCCTCTTTTTTTTTTTTTTTAATTAAATAAACTGAAAATAGTCTCCATTATGTTCCTATTTCAGGATCACGTGGTTTGATCTCGTTTGGTTTATTTAAAAAAAAAGAAAGAGAAAAGAAAGGAAAAAAAAAGAAATTGAAGCTGAATTGAGATAGAAGAAACCTTAGGAGGCAAACATTAAAATGTCGAATAGGAGGGGGATTAGGAGCTCATTTAAAGTTCTACTTAGACTCATATTTAATATGCACGCTTTTTACGTTTTCGAAACTTTCAAGGCGTTTCCTATAGATTTGGGAAGAAAAATGGGACTTTTAGAATGTATATATATATATATATATAAGCTTCTTTAAGACAAGGGCGTATCCAGAAAAAAATTTCGAAGGGGGCCCAACTTTCATTAAGATGTTGGTTGTGCACACCAAGAGTGTGTGCGCTAAAGTTGCCCCCCCCCCCCAAATTAACTTAACTTGAAAAATATAAGTTATTTCCTTAAGCTTCTTATCTAGGCATAGTAAAATGGTTATGCGCTATAAATAAGATCAGTTACAGCGCCGCATGTCAGTAAACAATGGAATTAATGTTCCTAAAATCGAAAATGGCAATAAAAGATTTAATGATAATAATAATCCTAAAAATTGCCTTGGGCCTAAAACTGATGGAACTAGTCCTTTAAAATGCGTAAGTCTCTGCTAGAAAGTTCTTTAATCCGCGATGTTGTAAACCACTGACAAACGGAGAAAATCACCAAAATCTGGACTCACGGTAGTCCGTTTAATAAGGAGTCGAGCTCATAATTGAAGGATTGAGTGATCGATACTGGAGTCATCCAAATACTGTCATGTAGATTAATGGTATCAGTTGCACGTAAAATCTGTTGTGTCCTCCATGTTTTGTAAATGTAATAGATCGGGTATACAGAAATTGGGGAAACATCTTCTCCGTGGAGATTTTAAATTGTGATGGTACGATTCCGAATTACCCTAGAAATAATTCTAGACCGTTGCTATGCTGTCTGTCTAGCTTTAGTGCAATGTTAAGTCCATTCAAATTTAACATACCAAAAACTGGCTGACGTCATAATTCAGTGGTACGGCGCAAGATTTATGTGCCATGCACAACCATGTTTCAAATACTTTTCGTTTTTTTAGATATAGCTTCTTTTTAATACAGCCGAGATATATCTTTTCCATAAAAAGGGAAATCTCGTGCAGCTACGCTATCTGTTGGGCGATATACCCAAAAATCTAATAAAAACATTTATATCTAAGTTTCCAAAAAATAGTCTTTTGGTGTTCAATGCATCTAAAAACATGTAAACACATTGAAAACTGGAAATCTAAAAGTTTCCGAAGCCAATACTTTTTTCTCTTGCTTTTTGTGTAGAAGAAAATAATATATATATGTGGTTTTCTAATTAGATAATATTGCTTGCTTTAAGTCATATTATTGGAAAAATGAGGACCTGTGTGCTAGCGTCCACTAAACCTAGACATATTACATGTCTATGTTTAGCGAACATATTGAGGTCGTCTTATATGGTTTACCGTTTATCGTGTCCATGGTTATACGCATTGTAGTTGCTGAAAATCTTCTGGCATGGCGTACATATCGAACTATCTAGCGTTTTTATATGTACCCAGGGTGTGTATCAACCGGGTGTCTCATGTGACACAGCGTATCTTCAACTGTGGCTGCACGTCATTATTGGTTATCATTTGGAAAGTGAACAGTGAAGCTATGGCCCATCATCACGTTCTACATCAGACTCAGATACGTCTGCTTTGTGATGACCGTAACAAAGATGTTTACATAACGTGTTGGTTTTTTAAGGCCTGTCAGGGCAGTATATAGCACAGCCACTTATTCTACTTGCAATGCAGCTCATACCCACTTTTGTTTTACGACCGTCTTAGATCTCTTCAGATGTTTGTCGAACTCAGGGAGCCTTAGCTTCAACATTATGTATGTATATATATATAAGTTTTCCCTCTTCCCTTTTCACTTGACGTAGGGTGTGAGCTGCGGTTTATACCAATGTAGGTACAATACCTTACTTCTTCCTTCGGACGCAGGGAGCTACAATTACTTTTCTGACTTTTTGTTGACCAATAATTGTTGTATTGCTTGGGGCTATACAATCTCATGCGATTGATTTTTCTCCCTGAGAGATTCGTTGTGGCAATCCTTCTGATTCCTTATGCGAATGTTATTTAGTTATAGGTGCATGGCGACGGATGAGGGTAGTGGTATGATAGTTTGAACGATGCTAATGACGCATGGCAACATAGCTTTTTCCGCAAGTGGGTTTAACACTTCGGTTTCCTTTTGGAAAACAAGGAAAATTGATACCGAATTTCTTTGACAGAACCTGCGGACCGTATGTACCAACTAGAGTCTGGTCCAGTCAAAGCTCAGGGTGCTACTACAAATACATCGAAACGTTTCGATCGTCGAAAAGTGACGTAGAAATATGTTTTCAGAAATTATAAAATCAAAGATATCGTAACAGCAGTTACGGTGGCTAATTCTACATAGAAATTGTTTGATATATTTACTATCAAAAAAATTTTTTTTGTGTACCAAATGATTAAAACTTTAAATTTATTTTAAAATATTACGTCAGAATGATGTCACATTCGACCATCGAAAGACTTCGATATGTTGGTGGTAGCACCACCAGCCTGGTTTGGGAATCTGGACATTCGTCTGAAATTCTGCCTCTCTACAAATATGAATACTGAATGCTGTACTCTATGATGTGATTACTGACATTTTTGCTTTCAGTAGGATTAGATAGTACTATCTTTCATCGCATGTCTTTCTGTAAAGTAGATTTTATATTGGCTGTTTTATGTTTGAAAGGAAGCAAGGTATACTACGTGCATAACTGACAAAACCAGAAGTTCCGTATGCAACTGTGATCTTTGTTAATAATGAATCTTTTGTCTCACAAGGAATTAAAACGCTATTTCTGGCAAGAGAAGTGTTTAAAAGAAAGGAGACACATTACAGTGTTCAACAATAAGTACCATAAAGTTCTCTTTTTAGTGTTTTTTACAAAGAGTTAATATGCATTTCAGTAATTTGGACTTTACAAGATAGAAAATTGCTGATAAATAAGGTTTCACAAGCAAACAAATTAACAACAAGGAAAAGATATTGTGGAGAAACAATTCATTTTTTTACATTTTTTTTTTCTGGTCAGTAGAGCATGAAAAAAGTTATCTCAGAAAATTTCGGGGGGGGGGGGGGCTCGAGCCCCCAGAGCCCCCCCCCTCTGGATACGTCCCTGCTTTAAGAAATGCCCCACGAGCGGTTCTGCGCTGAAAAGCTGGTGGATGGGAAGTGCCGGATTCGATCCCATCCGCACTCTTCGACCTAGCCGTTCCTTCAGTGTTTTTTCTCCAAAACTTGCATAAATACGGGCTACGACCCCTTAGAAAGACCTTACGGGGGCAATGTACTTAGGCCTAGGACCCTAGCGCAGTCAATTGGCCTTAAAACCTACAAACAACCAACCTTTAAAAAGTATCGCTGGAAACATTTTAAGTGATTATATTTAGAAGATTTCTCAAAGTGCTAAAAAATCCTTATCAATTTTTTAAAGTTAGATCTCTCATATACACTTTATACCCCCCCTCCCATAACCCAATTTTCGAAAATGAGGCAAAGTCCAAAATCCCTACACTACGTTTTAGAAAATTTTTAGAAATTCCAAAGTGATTCCGAAATACTAGGAAGAATGTGGGGACTATGTACAGTATGTTTAATCAGATAGAATAAAACTAGATGCATAACATTTTAATGCATGTTTTTTAGAAATTTTTTTCTGAAAAGCGATTTCCCTATTAAAATTTCTAAGTGATCTAACTGGTAACCCACCTCCTATTTTCCCCAGCTGAATTAATTTTAAACCAAACAAAATCTCTCTCAAATTGATTAAGCATCTTTTTTAGAATTATCCGAGTTTCCAAGGGAGGATCTGAACCTCATCCCAATGGTGCTAGGTATTTTGGAAAATTACTGTCATATCCTTAAACAGTTTTACTTTATGCATCTACAATTTAAAAATAACAAAATATTTATCTAACTAAAATCGATGTGGTGAAAACTTCTAGAAACTTATTCGTAACACTTTTTACAAAAACTTTCATACACAAATTATTTTTTTAAACATTTATTTTGAATTTTCTGTTGGACTATCTAAGAAATAGTTAAACCTATGAGCTATATAAGAAATTGAATATTGAATAAAATAAAAAATCTTATTTATTTTTTTTATTTGTAGAAATTTTTGTCATTTTTAAAATGTACTATATTATGCCTTTGTAATGTTGCATGTTTCCATCCCTCAAAAAATATTCTTTCTTAAAGTTTTTTTTTTTTTTTTCAATCACTTTTTATAAAATTTTGAAATTTCATTTAGTTTGTTATTTTGTTCGAGTATGACCTATAAAACAACAATTTTTATACAGTGTTATAACTCATTACCATGCTCCTTTAATTTTACGTTTTGATCATTAACCCCTAAAAAGTAATGATATCAATGCAAAAAACCCTTAACGGGTTAAAAGTTTGTGACGCAGCACTGTACTTTATGGCTATAAGAATTAGAAATACGGGTCTTAAAAATAATGATATCAAATTTTCAGTGACGCTTTGATATTAATTAAATTATACATAGATTTTCTTATTTGAATTTGCTTTTTCCTTTTATTTATATTTACAGTGTAAACGTTATTTTCAACATAAAATAATATATAGCATTTACTCACTGATACCTTTCCATTCACATCTTTTATACAATGAAAGCATGTGTTTTAAAAGAAATTATATGAAATTCCAGTAACGCAGTGGTGTTACATTAAATGATTTGTTTTTAAATTTCACTGCAATTATTTTGTTTTGCATATTAAAGTATGTGTGCACATTGAAATATTGCTTTTAATTTTCAAATACTCTTTCAAATATATCACTTTCATTAAGCTTATATTATGTACTGAAATATATTTATTTCAATGAATTATTCTATCTTTTGCGTCACGCCATCCAAAACTGAAAAAATTTTCACAATTGTTTTCTTTGCAGCACAATATCTATTTGCATGCATTTTCAATTTATTTGGATGAAATGACAAAAAGTAAACATTTCCATATATTTTACTTACAGTTTTGGATGGCGTGACGCAAAAGATAGAATAATTCATTGAAATAAATATATTTCAGTACATAATATAAGCTTAATGAAAGTGATATATTTGAAAGAGTATTTGAAAATTAAAAGCAATATTTCAATGTGCACACATACTTTAATATGCAAAACAAAATAATTGCAGTGAAATTTAAAAACAAATCATTTAATGTAACACCACTGCGTTACTGGAATTTCATATAATTTCTTTTAAAACACATGCTTTCATTGTATAAGAGATGTGAATGGAAAGGTATCAGTGAGTAAATGCTATATATTATTTTATGTTGAAAATAACGTTTACACTGTAAATATAAATAAAAGGAAAAAGCAAATTCAAATAAGAAAATCTATGTATAATTTAATTAATATCAAAGCGTCACTGAAAATTTGATATCATTATTTTTAAGACCCGTATTTCTAATTCTTATAGCCATAAAGTACAGTGCTGCGTCACAAACTTTTAACCCGTTAAGGGTTTTTTGCATTGATATAAACTACGCAAAAATTTTTCCTAAAGTTTCCGATAACAACAGTACGATGGAGGAATTCACATTATATTAATGCAAGAATATAGCAGATTAATGAAAAAATCTGCTCAAGCACTCGCACAACTTTCTCTTACCTAGCATTTGAATTTAAAGGCAGATTACAGATTAACGGTCCTCTTCACTTACCGTCGCCGGATGAAAGAGTCAATGTTATTCTATGGAGAAATTTTCTTTACAAATAACTTATTAACTAATACATATTTTTAAATTCTGTTTTCACATTCGGAAAATTCTCAACTGTTAAATTGACGGACCTTTTTTAAAAATGTATTTTTTTAATTTTTAATATTTTATTTTTAATTTGCAAAATGAAAAAAATTCACATGTTGAAAATTTGTGTTTTGCAGTTTCAAAATAAAATATAAAAAATTAATTTTTTAAAAAAGGTCCGTCAATTTAACAGCTGGGATTTTTCAGAATGTGAAAACAGAATTTAAAAATATGTATTAGTTAATAAGTTATTTGTAAAGAAAAATTTCCCCATAGAACAACATTAGCTTCGGCTTCCGTTGGCGGTGAGTGAAGAGGGCCCTTAAGGGGTAAGATTACAAGCATTGTTTTTTAACATACGTTAAAAACAATTCAAAATAGTTTTAGAAACAGTTTTATTCGACAGGTATTTCTATATTAGGGAAGTGCGGGGAGATTCACCACCCATCTGAACTGTCAGTTTGAATATAATACATTAATAAAAAAAAAAAATTAAGGCTGTTATTAAATTTTAAAATTTTATTCTAAATTATTCAGACAACTTTCACACACACTACTCTCTGAAACTTTCCAAGTGACAACCTTATCTGATATGTAAAATATCCAATTTGCAATTATTTGTCTTTCAGTTATGCTGATAAAAAACATACACACTTATCAATAACTAAAAACCTGATTTTTGTATTCAGGGGACCTCAAAACATGTAATTATGGCAAAAAATTAGTGTTGGAAATCTGACTGCATGCAATACTTTGTCCAACACTGAGTACGAGAAAGTAAGTATCAATAATAATAAATAGAAATAAGATTTTTCCTGGACGATAAAATTTAGTGCAAAATACTTTCTTCAATTATATTCAATAGAAAAGAATGCTACTGCTTAATTTTTTGACAGACCTGTATATTTTCTTAAATTACACACACTGAAAACACATAAATGATGAATATTCTTAGAAAGGAAGGTACTAGTTAACCTTTGTTGCAAGCTTACAAATGATAGACTCAGTTTTTTTAAATAGCATTTTGACTTTGACAGTCATTTGGATATGAAACAACTTTTGATATTGCAGATGCAGACGTTGTAAAGAGAAAACAGAAAAATCATAACATAAAAAATAAATTAATTACAAGGTTTGGTTGGTGTTGCTGTACAGTCAGTTTTTGCAGATTATGGTTCATCTGACTAGGACCTACAGGGGATGCTTCAGCCCCTACACATGTACACACAAATACCATTCGCAAAAAAATTTTCTTCATCTTCTTTGGAGAAATTTTTTTTAGCATTATTCACAAATAATAATAATAAATAATCTGTTGTTTCACTCACACTACTTTCTCTTACCCTGAAATTTAATACTATAAATACAGGTTGGAGATTAAGAGGTAAGATAACGAGTACTGTTATATAAACATAAACCTATGATGAACAATTCAAATTAGACTTAAGAAGAGTTTTATATGATAATTAGTTCTGTGTGAGGGGGGGCTACCGTCCCCCTCAATCCCCCGTTTCATTAATGTACAAAAAACAAGCGATGAATATTTATCTTAAAACATACATTATTTACCATATCTCTATGAGGAATTTATTTCAATTCCCGAACAGCTTTCCTGGAAATGGTAAAATATTATTAGTAAAGCACATCCACTAACAACAAATAACTAGTGTGTTGTGACCACCACACGACTTTCTTCTATACTTTCCTATACAAATTTACTCAGTAAAAACAATTTATAAAAATTATTATTTAAAAAAATTGTCTTCCATGAAAATGCACACGGTTTCCATATTAGAGAAGTAGTATAACACTAAATATATAATATATATATATATGTTTAATTTATTCTCAATATTACATTAAAAAAGAAAAAAGTTTTTTTTTGTTAAAAATGAAAAAAATCGATAACTTTATTTTAAATTATAGCAGATCGATGGTTCAACCATTCGTTTTAAAGGTATTGGCGAGCTCTTTTGAAAGATACCCATCATGAAAATTTACTCCTTTCGAGGGAGGCCTTCCCCCCCAGGGGGGAGGCGAGGCTCCTACATACACAAAATTTTTTTCCCAGTACACTATCTCTATTACACAATATATATATATATATATATATATATTCGTTTCATTTGGTTTAGTGCAGTCTATAGAAGTTAAACTCTACTTACCAGCAGTTTCCGCCATAGATGTAATGTATTAGAATTCTCTTGATTGTCCTGTACATGAACCATTTGCTTGATCTTAACGAAATGTTTAGTGCAGCATCCGTATATGATACACATTTAGAATACCAAGTTTGAACTTTCTGCCATAGTTTGTTTTTGAGATATGCTGATAACAGACAGACACACACACAGACAGACAGACATACACACAGACCAACCGCTAAAAACATGATTTTCGTATTCAGGAGACCTCAAAACGTGTAAATATAACAAAATCTCACTTTCGAAAATTTGACCCAAAAACAATACTTTCTCTACCTTATGGGTAAGAAAAAGTAATAAATATAGTTAAAATACTCTTCTTTTGAACTGACAGTATACTATTGATTAAAAAATTTATATAGAAATTAACACATATATGCCTTTATTTTCCATTATTTTAAGATTTAGCTACATATTTATTTTTTTATGAGTTATATTTAATCATTTACCTATTGTAGCTTTTTTCGCAGAAAATCTTTTAATATAATTTTAAGTTTACAGAAAGTTTTTCACTTCATATAAGTTCGGCTTCACCTATTGTGGCTGGCAGCATAACCTCAGTATTACTACAGGGAAATTTGTTTTACAAATTGCTCATTACCTAATGCATTCTTTTCAATTCCATTTTCATATTCAGAAAATTCAAAACCATTAAACTGATTCATGTTTACCAAAATTTGATTTTTGAAATTTATTAAATTAATTTTTAATACTCAAAAATGCAACTTGGCTCATTTTTAACACTTTTCAGCTTTAACCCATTCATGGTCACGCCGTTTTTAATTTTTTTGTTTCGAAGCCATTTTAGTGGGATGTGTTTTATATATTTTTAAGTCATTAAGTACTAATAATATTACAAATTTATCAGGAATACTGAGAAACTGATTGTTTTCTATTTAGCAAATTCTTAGCAATGAATAAATGATTCAGAAGTAA
This sequence comes from Salticus scenicus, assembly GCA_963930645.1. Classification (NCBI taxonomy): domain Eukaryota; kingdom Metazoa; phylum Arthropoda; class Arachnida; order Araneae; family Salticidae; genus Salticus; species Salticus scenicus. Next base: position 123,943,523 of record OZ005658.1, on the reverse strand, counting down.
AAAACTCTGACCGTGTATACGCGTTCATGACCATGAAAGGGTTAAAATTAAATATTAAAAATTTAACCAATTTAAAATCTTAGAAAAGTACAAAATCTTAAATTGTAATGATGTTTTTTCACTATATGGTCTTTACATTGTTGTACAAAAGCAATAGTTTTTTTAAACTTGAAATTAAAATTATAAAACTATGCACTTAAAGATAAACCTTGTGGCTATTATAATACTAGCAAAGCCCCGATTCGGGAACGAACCGAATTCCGAATGTGGGAAAATTTTTAAAATCAAACTCGAAATGTACAAAACTCGTCATGATGCTCACTGCGTGCCAATAGATCAAAGTTTGTTAACAAAACCATTTTTTAATTCATGAAATCAATGAAGGTAGAGAATCAACGAAGGCTTTTCTCACTTTGCTGGTCACTATATTTAAAGGAAACTCTTTTCTATATCACTTTACAAACAAAAATAAAATTTAAAGAAATCATGAAATTGCTTTAAAACCCGCTTTGGTTTCCCATTGGTTTATTTATTTATTTTTTGTTTCTTTTCCTTTTCTTTCCATATTTACTGCATTCGATTCTTTTTTTTTTCAATATCATGCGATTCAGCAGACAACTATTTTATTTATTTAACATTCATTTATATTTCCATTAATTTTTGAAACTCTTGTGCAACTTTATCCAAATTGTTTTTTTACTCCATTTTCAATTTTAATTTTTTCATGTGCATGAGTAAAATATTTTATAATTTTTTTATTTTTCGCGTGAAAGCATATTTCATTTTATGTTTGAAAAAAAAAAAAAAAAAAAAAAAAAGTAATTCTTTTTTTGGCAACAATTAAAAATTTAAATGTCCATTTTTAAAGCTTTTACCAGGTTATTATTTTCACATTTTAATTAATTTTAAAAAATCTAATCAAAATTTCGTTATAAATAAGGTACCAAATGAAAGGGGCATTTTTTCTGAATCCGTCGGTTTAATTAACTTATCGATTGGACAATTAGATTTTTTTAAAAATAAACTAAAGAATGAAAAGCTGGTGACAATTTTTTAAATTAACTAAAGTATGAAAAGCTGGTAACATTTTTTTTAATTAACTAAAGTATGAAAAGCTGGTGGCAACAACACACAGATAAACAGAAGAAAATCTCTCTTAGCCAATCAACTTGCATCCAGCCATGGACTTACAGGAAAAAAACTCTCTTAGCCATTTATATATACAGAGATTGTCTTTATACTTAAAAAAAATTGAGAATCTATAATTATGACTTTGGAATTTTAAGCATATTAAGGAAATAACAATTTCTCAGCGAGTAGAAAAAATCTGTTATACACTGCTGAGAAGGTTAAAAATCAATTTTTTGAAAACAAGAATCAATTTAACTGTTGTGATTTTTCTGAATGCAAAAATGTAATTTAAAAATAATAATTATGCAAATTTTTCCACAGAATGATACGGTGTTAGGTTGCCATTCTTAATATTGGTTCTATTATTGAGAGCGCTATTCAAAAATGGTTTCTATTTTAATAGCACCCTTTAAATAATAGTTCTTAAGGGTTCTATTATTAAAGATGCTATTGAAAAAAAAAAAGGTGCAATTTTTTTTAGATGAGGAGTCTCAACTAAAAAAATTGCACCCTTACTGCCTTTTGTAAAGTGTAGAAAATCAAAATAACATTCAACTTAAGTTAAATGCTATAAATATAAATAAAATTGTTGTGAATGCAGAATATTCTCCAGGTTTAAAAAAGGGCAGGGAACTGCTAATAAAAAAAGGACATTTTCGAGATTCATGAGAGCAGTTTTGGATTCTTAAGGGCACATTTAACATTTAAAATCAAGGCACTTATTTTAAAATTTCAATTTTAGATATAAATAGAAGGAAAAGTTTTAAATTTTAACTTCCTTTACACCTTAATTTTGCTTGTTACTGATGTATGAACAAATGTTGATTGTTATGCATAATACATTTATTTATATTAGGGCGATTCTCAAAATGTGGGAACGTTAACTACAAGTAATATATTAAATATGCTTTATTAAAAAAAAAAAAAAAAACCTAATTATTTGGAAAAAAAAATACACTAAATCTCTTTATACATTTTAAGATATCAGGTCATTGTTATTTAATATAGTCAAAGAAAAAAAAAATTATTGCCATTTTATAAGATTCAGACATTGCAGTTTCTTATTTCAGAAAAGTGTATTTTATTGAAAAGGAATTTTATAAAAACACAAATATTTAAAATAGAAACATTTAAGAAATTATTTTAACTAGGGATGGACCGGATATCCGGAAAATATCCGGTATCCGGCATATCCGGCTGATTTTTTAATATCCGAAATATCATCGGATATCCGGATCAAAATCACCGGATATCCGGTTAATATGCCGGATATCCGGTTTTTTAATATTTGCTTTTTTTCTTGTTTTCTTTCATTCAGATATGGTAAAAAATTCGAAAAGCAACTTTTCTCCCTCCGTTTGCGGGGAAACTTTAAAAAATAACTTCTTAAATCACGTCACTAAATCAATAATATCATAAAATTACACATTTGTGTCTCCGTTAGTTTGACTCGGCATTGCTGAGCGAGCAAGCACGTCAGTCAGGAGATCTGCCTTTATAGATGTAGATTCCTGCAATTCATTCCTTTTAATTAAAAACAAGTATGTTGTGGAAATCACAAGACTTTCTTCTATATTTTCCTATATAAATTCATTAAGGGTAAATAATTTATTAAAATTATTATTTAATAAAATTATCTAACATGATGAATACAAATAATTTTCATCTCAGAAAAAACTGACAATAAATATTCAAAGAAAGACAGTTTTATTGTGTACTAGCGGGCTTTGCCCGCTTCGTTGGTCATTATATATTTAAGGAAACTCTTTTCTATATCGCTTTATTAAAAAAAGAATTTAAAAGTACTGAAATCGCTCAGAAGCTCTTCTTGTGTTCCCGCTGCCAGGTTGACATAGATTAGTGCCTATCAACAGTTGGTGTCAACCAATCAACAGATGGCGCTGCTATGCAGCGACTTCCACGATTTGGAAAGAAGCAATATCTCAGGAACTACTGTGCAAAATTGCATAAAAATTTACATGTGGATGCACCTTGACATAAGTTACTGCGGATCAACTTTTGGAACTAGTTGCTCAATAGGCGGCGCTCCTATACAGCGATTTCCTCAGCTTAAGGGAAGATTAAATTTCAGGTTCTAATGTGTATAATCAAACAATACTTGATATGTGAGAAAGCCTTTATGAGACATTACACCGATTCAATCTGGATGTATATCTACCAATATTTTGCGCTGCTATAGTGCAGTTTTTTCTAGAAACCGGGAATGCATGCTTCAACTTCTATGGCATTTAGCTGTACGAAACTTCATACATGAGATAACCAGTATGAAAACGTATTATTTTTTAAGGTGTTAGTTAAACTGTGTTTCTTTGAATATTTAGTATTAGTGTTCTCCAAGATAAAAAATCACCTGCATTCATCATGGTAGATAATTTTAATAAATAATAGTCTTTGTAGTTTATTTTAACTGAGTGAATTTGTATAGGAAAATATAGAAGAAAGTTTTGTGGTGGTCACAACATACTATTTTTACTTTCTCTTACCCATATAAATGGTAGAGAAGTAATGTTTTTGGGTCAAATTTTTTAAGTCGAGTTTTTTTTTTTTATTATTTACACGATTTAAGGACCCCTGAATCCAAAAATCCTATTTTTAACGGTTGGTCTGAGTGTATGTGCGTGTGTCTATCATCAGCATATCTCAAGAACAAATAATAGCAGAAAGTTCAAACATGGTATTATAAATTTTTATGACATAGGGATGCTACACTAAATCTTTCATGAAGATCAAACAAATGATTCGTATACAGGAACACTCAAGAGAATTCAAATACATTGCGTCTATGGGGGAAATTAAGTATGTGCTAATTTTCGTCAAGGTGCATCTACATGTAAATTTATATGCAATTCTGTGCAGTAGATCCTTAGCTACAGCCTTCCCTTAAATTACGGAAATTGCTGTACAGCAGCACCACCTGTTGGACGATAAGTATTCAAATTCAACTGGTATTAGGTCTCATAATGGCCTTCTTACATATTAAATTTTATTTGATTGTACGCAATACAACCTGAGATATAGCCTTCCCATTAAATTGCGGAAATCACTGTATAGCAGCGCCACCTGTTGAGCGGTTGACAACAAAAGTTGGCAGGCACTAATTTAGGTCAAGTTGCATCTGCGTATGAAACTATCTGCATTTATGTGCAGTAGTTCCTGAGATATAACCTTCCTTTAAATTGCTTCCTTTATTGCAGCGCCACCTGTTAGCTGATAAGCATTCAAATTGCACCAGCATAATGACTTACAATGGCCTTCTTACATATTAGTTTTGTTTGCTTATACGAAATAGATCCTGATTTATATAGCCTCCCCTTAAATTGAGTGAGGAAATCGTTGTATAGCAGTGCCACCTTTTGAGCAGTTGACACCAAATATTGATTGGCACTAAATTAGGCCAAGTTGCATCTGCATATAAATTTATATGTGATTTTAAGTAGTAGTTCCGGAGATACAGTTGCCACAAAATTTTTGTTCTCTCTCTCTCTCTCTCACACACACACAGAGAGAGATTGAGAGACGGACAAACATTTTCTAAAAATGATCAAATCGTATTCTAGGCCTTTCAAAACGTGTAAATCCATCGAAAACGGAAGTCAAAAATTTTTACGAATCCAATACTATTTTCTATTGAATAGAGAATAACGTAATAAAATAAAATAACTCTGTTATGGCTTTATTATCCCAATGATATTTACAATTTTACTTTATTCTGTATGTATATATAGAAAAAGTATTGGATTCGTGAAAATTTTTGAACTCCAGTTTTCGATGGATTTACATGTTTTGGGATGTCCTGAACACGATTTGACCGTTTTTAGAAAATATCTGTCTGTATGTCAGTTTGTGTGTGTGTGTATCACAAATTTTGTGGACGCTGTAACTCACGAGCCAATAAACGAAATTTAACCAAACTTGGTATTTAGTTGAACCCTGACATAAACTGGTGCTGATTAGATTTGTGGAACAATTGCTCAATAGGTGGTGCTGTGATCGCATTTTTTCTAAATTTTTAACATGCCAGTATGGGACAAAATCTTGTATAAATGTACTTAATGAGAGTTATTTTAAACGTGTGATTGTAAAATTAATATGAATTATTTATAATAGTAATATTTAACATGAAAAAAAAAAAAAAATTGTGCATGTTGCAGCATAGCTTCACCCTCTGGAAGGGGAGTTAACAGCCCCCGCCCCCGGCGGGGAGTAAATTTTCAATATGGGTGTTTTGTTTCGAAAGACTTCGTCATTACCTTTAAAATAAATGGTTTAAGTATAGATCTGTGATAAATTAAAACAAAGTTATAGATTTTTTTATCTTTTAACGAAAAAAAATTAGAAAAAAATCTTATTTCTTTTGATATTGGCAAAAAAATTTACTTTCTTTCGGCATGTAGTGATATAATTCTTTCAGATAAAAATCATCTGCATTTATAATAAAAAATAATTTAATAAAAAAATTATGTTCAATGAATGTTGTGTAAAATTATATAGAAGAAATTCATGTGGTGGCCACATCATACTAGTTATGTATGCGAATGGAATTCAGTTGTATAAAAACGAAATGCAAATATCTTTTTTACTTTCTTCTGTATGCAATAGAAGAAAGTATGGGATTCGTAAAAATTTTCGACTTCCGGTTTTCAAAGGTTTTATACGTTTTGGGAGGTCTAAGAACATGAATTTACAGTTTTTAGAAAATGTGTGTGTGTGTGAGAGAGAGAGACAAAAATTTTGTGGCAACTTTATCTCCGAAACCACTTCTCAGAATTGTATATAAATTCGTATATAGATGCACCTTGACCTAAATTAGGGCCTATCAACTTTTGGTGTCACTGCTCAACAGGTGGCGCTGCAATACAGTGATTTCCTCGATTTAAGGGGAGGCTATATCACAGGTTTTATTGCGTATGTTCAAACAAAACTTCATATGTAAGAAGGTCATTATGATACATTATGCTGATTCAACTTAAATGCTTATCGTCCAACAGATGGCGATGCTATACTGCAATATAAGGAAGGCTATATCTCAGGAATTACTGTACAGATTTGAATATAAATTTATATGTAGATGTACATTGACATATATTAGTATCTGTCAACTTTTAGTTTCAACCGCTCAACAGGTGATGCACACGCAGCGATTTCTGCAATTTAAGAAAAGGCTATATCTCAGGTTTTATTGGGTATAATTAAACAAAACTTGATATGTGAGAAGACCATTATGAGTCATTATGCCGATTCAATTTGGATGTATATTTACCAATAGGTTACGCTGCTATAGTGCAGTTTTTTAGATTGTTGTAAGATGAAAATCGCCTGCATTTATCGTGGTGGGAAATTTTAATAAATAATGCTTATCGGCCAACAGGTGGCGCTGCTAAAAAAGTGATTTCCGCAATTTAAGGGAAGGCTATATCTCAGGAACTAATGCACAGAATTGCATTAAAATTTATCTGTAGTTGAATCTTTACATAAATTAGTTTCTATCAATTTTTGATGTCAGCCGCTCAAAAGCTGCTGCTGCCACACAGAGATTTCTGCAATTTAAGAAAAGACTATATCTCAGGTTCAGTGGCGTATAATCAAACAAAACTTGATATGTGAGAAGGACATTATGAGACATTACGCTGATTCAAGTTGGATGCTTATAGACCAATAGATGGCGCTTCTATACTGAAAATTTCCTCGATAATGGGAAGACTATATCTAAACTTGTATGAGATATGAGATAACCATTATAAATACGCATTTTTAAAGATTTATTTATAGGCAATAAAACTGTCCTTATTTGGATATTTGGTTTTAGTTTTCTCCAAGATAAAAATCATTTGCATTCTTCATGTTAGATAATTTTAATGAATAATAGCTTTAATAAATTATTTGCCCTTAGTAAATTTGTATAGGAAAATATAGAAGAAAGTATTGTGGTGGCCACAATATACTAGTTTAATTATTGTGTGCTCTTAAAAAACTGAAAATTTCATGTGAACTGGGGAAGGGGACTTCCGGATATCCGGTGGTATATCCGGCCGGATATCCGGATCCGGCAAAGTAAAAAAATATCCGGAATGCCGGATATCCGTATCCGGTTATCCGGTAAAATCCATATCCGGTCCATCCCTAATTTTAACGAAAGATAAGAGTGTTTAGATTACAATATAGTTTGTCTTAAAATAGCAATGTTTAGATTGTTGCTTTTGGACATAACAAAATGCAAAAGATTTCCTTCTGTAAAAGTTTGGTTTATTTTCGAAAAATCATCAAACCAGTATTACTTTCTGATGAAGAAATTATCAAACAATCATCACTTTCCTATGCCTACTCCTTATTTTCCATTTCAATCACCTGAAAAATAGTTATAACTTTTTCTGGTGCTACATCTTGAATCAATTAATGCTTTGGATGCCCAAAATAATAAAATTTTAAGATATTTACACAAATCTGTTACAATAAACTGTATCAATTCTTGTCTTTGAACAGAATTAGAATTCTAGTGAAAAAAATTGAAGTCAATGAGATTTATATTTATTATTGAAGCTTATATTTATGGTTATGTTCTATGCCCACCTTTTAAGAACTGCTCATTAATAACATATCTTCAGTTTGAAGATTATTTTTAATAAAAGGTAGTAAGGGCACAACTTTTTTAGATTAAGGACAAGTCGGGTGCAATTCTTTTGGATGAGGGACAAAAAGGGTGCTATTTTTTCAGTCATAGAGCAGGCAAGGCACAACACCCTCCTGAAACTATCTGGGGAAAACTCTGGTGTATGACAATCAACATGATTTCATACATTAGTAACAAACAAAGGTAAGAAAGTTGAAAAAAAAAAATCTTACATGCATACATATAGCTAAATTTTGAAATTAAGTTTTCGGTTTTTGAATGTACCCTCATGAATACAAAACACTAATAGTATTACATTAAGGTGAAGAGGATAAAAAAAAAGAAATGCTGTTTTTAAAAAGAGTTAGGATATCTATATTTAAAATGCTGAATGTTTCTTAAGATATTGAAATTTCCCTTGTGTTGCTTTAAATATTTCTTTTAATTAACAACTTTCTTCTTTTAAATAACAATATCAAGTAATTTAAAATAACAATATTGAGAAAAAATTAATTTATTTTTAATAACGCTGAATTAATTTTGCAAATAATACACTGATTATTAGGTAATCAGTAATTAATTCCTCATTAATGTGTACATGCTTAAAAGTGAATTTAAATTTAGTTTGAAGGAGTGCATACTTATTAATTTATATATGAGCGCCAGTACTCTTATTTTTAACTAGAATTTTATCTCACCTCGCAACTTTGAACTTTTTAGAAAATTTAATAATTTCACCCTTTTCTTGATTTATGGCAAAAATCAAGCAAGAAAATATATAAATGCATCCAAACATCATATACACATCTTATCATATTGGTTACATTTAATTCTAAATAAAGTAAAAATACTTGAATAGCTTACCTCTTAAAATAGACAAAATCAATCAGACATAATTATATTATTATCTGGTAATGTGGTAAAAGTACCAAGCTTATAGATTACAAGAAGTTTCACCAGTGTCAACACTTAACGATTACAACAACACAACACATCAGCGATCAGCCGTCAGACATTTTAAAAGCCACAATCGAATGTAATTTTAATAAATTAGTTTTCTCGTTAAATCCTGACAAAGCCAGTGCAATGAATTTTTTGCATAACCAATCGTTATGAGTTATTGTGAATCATACTAGTTAGGGAAAATCCCACAGTTGCAACAAGTGTTACATAGGGGCATAAAAACTGATGAATAAAAACTAAAATGAGAAAAATTGATAAATGGTATTGAAATTACTTGGTTAATTTTTCAAAAGTTTAATTTTATTGGAAAAAAAATTCAGAAATTCTGCTAGACAGGTAATTCCACCGGTAGATGTCACTTTATGCTCTTATTGGCAAAATAAAACAAAATCGTTCAGCTGGGAAATCGGTTCAACAAATCCATATTGTTTAGTTACCAAAATAAACAAATATTTACAAATTTCGTTTATGCTCTTGTTATTCCGGTATCGGGAATACATCCATTGAATAAGTAGAATTTCGCGACAGTCATATTTACGCAAGTAATAAATGGCTTCACGTTTAAAGAATTTCATTCGCCTGCAAAGCATTTTCCATTCCAAGATACTAAATCGCAATAAAATTTTAACTTTGAAATGTCCGCATAACGCCCAATGTTATGCAACTGCTGCAACTACGTCTAAAATGTTCTCTAAAGCTGCTTTAATTATAGGTGGCTTGGGATTATCTGGTGGTATTTATGGTTATCTGGCTGCTCCTACTAGAAAAAATCGTATAGAAGGGGTTCCTATAACTGAGAAAAGTGATTATGTAATAAGATATGACATACCAGAAATCAAACCATCCAGAGAGGTCAGTTGAATTTTTCGTATCAGAAAATTAAATTTTAAGTAAAAATATCTGCTTTTTAATAATATTTTGTTGTAGGTTTTTATTCTTGTTAATTTTTAAATTTAAAGGAATTGTAGATGCAGACAGAGTATAAGTTCAACTAATAATTCTTTCATATTCTAAATCTAAACTAACAACTGTGTTTTACTTTACTAAAAAGAAGGTGGCTTCATATTTACACACCCAATATAAAAACAAAAAATATGTGCATTAATAAATGTAACTTAACAAATTTCTTTAAAGTGTCATGATAATGTGTAAATTAAAATTAGGCTTATTTTTGGTAAATGAATTATTAATCATAAAAATAAATAAATAAATAAATAATAGCCTTTCCTTAATTTGGGGTACCATTTATCAATAATAAAAGCTTTTTTTTTTTTTTTTTTTTTTTTTTTTAAGCAGAATGTTATTTTTGCTATTATTTTCATTTTCTCTTTATTTAGAAAATATCTAAAATTTCTCCCGAATTTTGTTCGCATTTATTCTGCACCCTGTAAAATGATGTAATAATTATAAAACACTTTTCATAATTGTAGAGTGATAAATCGCCATTATGGACAAAACTATAAAATCAATAGAAGAGTAAAATCATGCATAATTTATAAATCATGAAATATTTTCCGATATTTCTCAAACATAAATAGCCATTGTAAGTATGTAGCTACTAAAATCAGTTTGAGACAGATTTCAGTTCATTTTTTTAAAAATTGCTTTGATTTTCTTCAAAACTCATGTAGTGGAAAGATAATAGCTTGGACAGACACATGATTTGACGTGAAGATGTCCCCGAGGTTTCAGAGTGCTTCTATAAACGCGTATTTTTAATTTATTATTATTATTGTTCTCTCTCTTTTTTTTCTTTTTAATTAATTAAAAATTAAAATATAAGAATAATATCCTTAGATATAAGCTTTAAAGCATATTCAGCTGCTGTCAGAAAAAGGTAACACTTTTTTTTTTTTTGACATAAAAAGAAATGTTTTTTCGCATGATTAATAAAAATGTATCAAAATTAAATTTACTTATGAATATAAATGACAAAATTACCTCATTATAAATTTAAAAGGAAGAAATAATAATAATTAAATCATAATAATATAATAATTATTATTATTAGTTAATAAAAACCTAGCATGTTTCTTTCGAATTTTGTTTCATAAGCTTTTTTAATATCTCAATTTTAGATTTTTTTTTTTAAATAGTATGTTTTTGGTACGAATGGTATGCTTAATATGAAAGCTAATTCAGCATCATATTAAGAAGAGTTTTTTTAAAACTTTGATGCTGAAATAGATTGGACATTTTTCGCTAATGTCTTTATTTTCACAACAATCATTTTAAGCCAAGTAGCGCATCAAAAATATAAATAAATTATAAAATATATTGCAAAAAAGAAATAGAAACAATCGGTAAAAATTATATGTTATTTATCTTTGTCTGACTAATATTTTATAGAAAAAATGCACTTTTAAGAATAGAAATTTTATTTCTACAAGCATTATTTTAAATCTAGCCATACATTAAAAATATACACAGAATATGAAGTAATTTAAATAGGTTTTTAAATGGAGCATGTTAAACAATTATAATTAATTAAAAAGCCTTTTTAAAGCTTCATACCTTAATTTACGCAGACGATGCTGTAGCAGCTTTCACTGGCAGATCTGCCGTGTCGTCAGCGACCTCCATTGTGGCTAGTGTTGACACCAAGTGCTGTCTTCTCTCTGCCTTCATTCTCACTTCCAAAAGGTGGCGCCATAACTGGTTCAAACCTGCACATGATTCGTGGCCATTACAAACTTTGCTTTCTGTAATGACCACGAATCACATGTAGGTTTGAATCAGTTATGGCACCACCTTTTGGAAGAAAGAGAGAAGACAGCACTTGATGTCAACACTAGCCACAACCCACAACAGAGGTTGCTGACGATGCAGTGGATCTGCTAGCGAAAGCTGCTACAACATTGTTTCCTTAAATAAAGGCATGGAGCTTTAAAAAAGTTTTTAATTAATTATAAGAATATGAAGTAGTCTTATAAATTTTTAAAAAAGTGCAATAATGAATAACAGGGCTCGAAATTAACAATAGTCTGTTAGTCCAGGACCACAAAAACATTCAATGGACCAGTAAAATGTAAATTATAATGGTCCACCGGACCAGTAAAACCTTAAAGTTTATTTTATTTATTTATTTTTCTTTAATTACCAATAAAGGCTTTACATTTTCGAAAAAATTTCTCTACTATACTTTGTTTGATTTAAAGTGCAGCACCAATTATTTCTGGCTAAAAATATATGTGACAATTAGTTATCCCATTTATTAAAACATAAATTTTTTATTTATGTAAGACTTCATTTATATTTTTAAATTAGTTTACAAAACCAAGAATATTTGCATATTTGAGCAGATTAGGGCCCAGTTTGTTTGTTACTTGATTTTTATATCACAGGACAAATATAAGTCTGAAAAAAAAAAAAAAAAATTGAAAAAGGTTTTAGTTTTTTTAATCAATTCCTGAAAAATGAAAAAGTGTGTGAATTTCTCGCAGTATTAAAATTTTTAAGAAAATGAAAAAATATATGAGATTCCCATGGTCTCGGGCTGGGATTTTGAAATAAATATTATGTATAGTGCTTGTAAAGCAACGGAATGAACACCGCAAATTCCTAGCTTTTCTCTTTCTAAATTAAACTGTATAAAAGCGGACGCCAATACGTCTTATTTACACTTTAAAATTATTAAAGTAGCATCTCTTGAGCTCGTATAATAATTCCCTATAACATTAAACATAAGAAAATTATTCCTACGGTAAAAAGTAGTTCACTAAAATTAAAAATTCAAACTATATGAAAAAATGCAACTAACATCGTTGCTAACTTTATTCTGTTCTATTTCTTGAATAAAAAAAAAAAAAAAAAACATGGATGCCACACGCATCACATAATCTTTACATTTTAACAAATTTTGAAGATAGCACGCGCTCATATTTTACATAAAAATTAAAAGCATTAAATTCATACAATAAAAATACCTTTCATGATGCTCTGTTATATCGCTATAGATCCTTCGGGGCGATCCGCCCCTTCTTCAATAGCTACATGGCCTTTGTCTTTCGTCGAAACTGGTCTCTCATCGTGCTTCTCTCTCTCGGTCTTGCATTTCATAATTTGGCGCCACACTCCATCCAAATCTGCGCGCGACTCGTGCCCGTTACACGCTGAAGAATCTCTCATTATCTCTATTGTCTCGCGGTAAAAGGCGTAGTTTGGGTTGTTGTAATTTGCTAGTTTTTTTGTTTCATTAAATATAATATCTATGTTATTTTCCTTATTAACTTTAGTAAGGGCTGTGGTTGTTTTATCATATTTGATGTCATTTTGATGCTCTTTAATTCTGGTTAATATTTTCCTTTTGGTTACTCCGATGTAATTTCCCTTCTTTTCATCTGTATATTTGAAAGGTATTTGATAAATTCCGGCTGTTTCAAGAGGGGGGGGTTATGTCTTTATCGTTTCGAATTAATTGGTATATGTTAGGATTTGGTTTTACAGGTATATTTATGTTGTGTTTTTTGGCTATATTTTTAATTTTGGTTGAAATTCCCTGATCGTATGATATGGAATAAGTGAAATTTGGGATGGTTTTTTGGTAGTTTGGGATATTATTGAGTTTTTTAATTCTTTTTCTATATAATTTATTCACTAAGTTTTTGCTATAGCCTGCTGTAAAAGCTGTATTTTTGATGTGGTTTATTTCTTCTTTTAAATCGGCAGGGTCATTACAGATTAAAATTGCGCGATTTATATAAGCTTGTATTGCGTTAATTTTATAAGTATAAGGAGTTTTACTATGGTTGTTAATTATTTCTTCATTTGCAGTTGGTTTTCTGTAAACTGTGGTCTTGATATTATTTTGATGATGTTTTATTTTGACGTCAAGGTAGTTGATTTCGTTATTAATTTCGGTTTCACATGTAAATTTTATATTATGGTCAATTTTATTTAAGGTTTCCAAGATTTCATTACTGCTTTCGTTTTCCTCAATAATCGCAAACACGTCATCGACATAACGGACCCAAAAGATTAATTTATCTTTTAAAATTTCAACAAAGATAGAAAAATAACAAAAATAAAACTTGAAATTTTAAAAGATAAATTAATCTTTTGGGTCCGTTATGTCGATGACGTGCTTGCGATTATTGAGGAAAACGAAAGCAGCAATGAAATCTTGGAAACCTTAAATAAAATTGACCATAATATAAAATTTACATGTGAAACCGAAATTAATAACGAAATCAACTACCTTGACGTCAAAATAAAACATCATCAAAATAATATCAAGACCACAGTTTACAGAAAACCAACTGCAAATGAAGAAATAATTAACAACCGTAGTAAAACTCCTTATACTTATAAAATTAACGCAATACAAGCTTATATAAATTGCGCAATTTTAATCTGTAATGACCCTGCCGATTTAAAAGAAGAAATAAACCACATCAAAAATACAGATTATTACAGCAGGCTATAGCAAAAACTTAGTGAATAAATTATATAGAAAAAGAATTAAAAAACTCAATAATATCCCAAACTACCAAAAAACCATCCCAAATTTCACTTATTCCATATCATACGATCAGGGAATTTCAACCAAAATTAAAAATATAGCCAAAAAACACAACATAAATATACCTGTAAAACCAAATCCTAACATATACCAATTAATTCGAAATGATAAAGACATAACCCCCCCCTCTTGAAACAGCCGGAATTTATCAAATACCTTTCAAATATACAGATGAAAAGAAGGGAAATTACATCGGAGTAACCAAAAGGAAAATATTAACCAGAATTAAAGAGCATCAAAATGACATCAAATATGATAAAACAACCACAGCCCTTACTAAAGTTAATAAGGAAAATAACATAGATATTATATTTAATGAAACAAAAAAACTAGCAAATTACAACAACCCAGACTACGCCTTTTACCGCGAGACAATAGAGATAATGAGAGATTCTTCAGCGTGTAACGGGCACAAGTCGCGTGCAGATTTGGATGGAGTGTGGCGCCAAATTATGAAATGCAAGACCGAGAGAGAGAAGCACGATGAGAAACCAGTTTCGACGAAAGACAAAGGCCATGTAGCTATTGAAGAAGGGGCGGATCGCCCCAAAAGATCTATAGCAATATAACAGAGCATCATGAAAGGTATTTTTATTGTATAAATTAATTCAAGTTTGGTCTGTTTTTAAAAATTTAAATTTTAATAGCATTAAATTCATTTAACTCTTTTTTTCTTTGACATATTATTCAGCACGTGAACTTACAAAAAATAGAGGATAAATAATAAACAAATTTATACACTGAAATTGAAAATGGCTCAGTTATAACATCCTCCCACCTTTTGATTATAGGTTATAATCAAAACCAAATGTTGCAGGTGTAGTTCTCAATACATTAGTCTTTCAGGGACTTTAATTCTCCTTCCCGCTTTGCTATATCTGACTGGTTCCTCTTCTGAAGTTACAACGGGTTTAACAGTTTGAGCAGAGGTTTCCTTTGAATGGCATGCTTCTTTCAGTTTTGAAATATTATTTGATGATGTTACTTCTAAAGGATATAATCTTTGAATAGGTCGTAAAAGTTCATGTTGCAAAGTTTGAACCTTTACAAGTCGAACTTTCTTATCTTTTCCAGGAATAAGCTCTGTGATACGGCCTAGTGGCCAGTGGATTCGTTTCTTGTTGTCAGATCCAATTAATACAATATCTCCGACAGCGATACCCTTTTCTGGCGGTTTTCTATTTGCTCGCTGTATGAGAGCACCCAAATATTCGGATCTGAATCGATCTCTCAAAGCTCTGAGTAGGGACTGCCTGTATCTGAGCCTCTTTGCTAAAGAATCTTGTTCAACTGCATCAACATCTGGAAGCTGAATTTCGTGAGCATCTTGAAGAAACATAGATGGGGAGATAGGCTTTACAGTCGCATCTTCAGAAAGATATGTTAGAGGCCTTGAATTCACTACACTTTCAACATCAGCTAAAAGAGTTGTCATTTCTTCATACGTAAGACAGGCGCATCCTAAGACTCTTTTAAGAAGGTCTTTTATTACCCTAATCAGCCTCTCCCAGAAGCCACGCCGCCGTTGGCGGGTTAAACTTCCAGTCTATGGAGTTGACAGACCCATATTTTTGTATACGTTGCCAATCTAAGCTTCTCAATAAATTAGCTGCGCCAACAAAATTTGTTCCGTTATCACAGTAGATAACAGAGCATCTTCCTCTGCAAGCCACAAATCTTCTCAAACCCATCAAAAATGCATCTGTGGAAGCAGAGGTCACTAACTCTAGATGAACAGCTCTATATATAGCACATGTGAAAATCAAAATCCAACTCTTCTTATCGTTCTTAAGATACAAAGGACCAGCCATATCTATGCCTGTAATTTGAAATACGGCAGAATCTTTTACTCTGTTTTCAGGTAGAGGAGCACTAGATGTCCATAAAGCCCTTGAATTAAACCTTTTACAAATCACACAGCTGGCTAACACAAGCTTTACACTCTTTCTTCCGTTGAGGATCCAATACCTTTCTCTAAGCAAATTTAAGAGGATTTGTAACCCCGCATGACAGTTCTTTACATGAATATAAAAAATAAGTCGCTTAACAACTTCATGCTTTGAAGGGAGAATTATGGGATGGAGAAAATCTTCACTATCTTTCCTGTAAGTTATTTTAGTTTTCAAACGAATGACATGTTGCTCATCCTTACAGGTTTGTAATGTCTTCAATCTTTCATCACTTTCCGAAGAGAAAGATTCTTTTTGAACCATACGTAGAGTTTTTATCTCAGCTTCCCGAAATTCAGTAACCGTCAATTCGCCTTTACTCCTCTTTTCAGGAATTAAACAATTATGCTTAAAGCGAAGAATCCAAGCAACTAAACGTATGATTTTTTCATAACTTGAAAAGTAGCGGTAATACCAGTTATTGTTGGATGGAAATTCAGGTTTCGTCAACATACAAGTAGACTTTGACCTTTCTTTCTGAATTTCTTCCTCATTCCAATCTTCATCAGAAGTGTTCATGTGGTTTCTAAATTCTGCTGAATCTTTCATCCAATGTGGGCCCTCCCACCATCTGATTAAAGCTAATTGCTTAGCCTTACAGCCTCTAGACGGCAAGTCTGCTGGATTCTTCTCACTTGGTATATGTTTCCATGATGAAGGACTGCTTAATTTCTGAATCTCTTGAACCCGATTTCGGACAAACACAGACCAGCTCTCATTTCTTGATATCCAAGCAAGCACTGTTGAGGAATCGCTCCAGTAATATCTCTTCATTTCCTGCCAACCCAAAGCATCCACAACAGTTTTCGCCAAACGAGCGCCAATAGTAGCTGCTAATAGCTCCATCCTTGGTACAGACGTATTCTTTAAAGGCGCAACTCGGGACTTGGCAGCAAGCAGAATTATTTCCCCTTGATCTTCTTTTTCTATCCTCAAGAATACTACTGCTGCGTAAGCATCTTTACTTCCATCAACGAAAGTATGAATTGTGCATGCATGTAAGTTTTCTGGAGTGATCTGGATATATCTTGGTATCTTAACATCATTTAAATATTTAAGTTCTTGGAACCATAATAGGAATTCTTTTTGTAATTCACCAGTTATTTCGTCATCCCAATTAATACCTAATTTCCAAGCTTTCTGTAACATCAATTTAGGATAAAGCATCACCGGAGCAGTAAAACCAAAAGGATCAAAAATCTTATGAACTGCCGATAACATACTTCGCTTGGTAATCCTTTCTGTGTCGAAATCATTTAGCCATTTCATGTTGACTTTTAATGTATCGGAAACCTTATCCCAAATCAGACCTAATACTTGAGTTTCCTTCTGGTTCGATGTTTCAGCGTGATCACCAGTGTATTCCCACTGCCTTAAATCAAAACCAGCATTTGCCATTATTTTCTTTGAGTCCGAGATAAATTTCTTTAGATCTTCTTCACTGTGCACACTAGTGGCGACATTGTCTACATAAAAACTGTGCAAAAGCCTTTGCTTGAAACTTTCCTCAAAATTTGCACTATTTTTGATGTGATATTCAATTACTGATGATAAAAGAAAAGGGCTACACTTTACACCGAAAACGACTCGTGCATGCCTAAATACTTTAAGTTTCTTCTCTTTTAGATCTTTCCACCATAGAAATCGCAGAAAATCTCTATCCTTTTCACAAATGCTAATTTGAAGAAACGCTTTTCTAATATCAGCGGTTACACCGAATTTTCTTTCTCTGAAATGTAGGAGAATATCTGGAATAAGCTCAATCAAATTTGGGCCACACTGCAGACACTGATTTAAAGATGGATGGTTAGCCAACTTTGCTTTGTTAGCCAACCGGACGGATAGGTGTTGTACTACTGGTCTCTTTAATAACTGGGTGATGAGGTAAGTAATTACCATAAGAGTTCACTTTGGTAGCAGGAACTTCTTCTATGATCCCCTCATTCAACCAGTCCATAAATATATTTTCATATTTTTCGTACATGTTCTTAGCTAATAACTTAGAAGTTGTATTTTCTAAACGTCTTACAGCCAAACTCAAGTTATCTGGTAATGCAGATGTGTCGTCAGCCTAAGGAAGACAAATTTCGTAACGACCATCCTTGTTAATTTTTACTCTCTCTAAGAAATGTTCCTTTGTTTGACGGTCAATCTCACTTTCCGATTTCTTTTCTATAGTATCTGTTATTCCGATCAAGTCCAATCTCCATAAGTTTGAGATATCAGCTTCATTTACGAACAAAGACGTCACCATCATTGCTAAATTATCTGTTGAGACTTCGGTGTGAGGCGCCTTGCCCATCAATGTCCAACCAAGGTATGTTTCTATGGCAACAAGACCAGATGTCAATACTTTTCTTTTGCCAGTTAACATCTTTCCCATAATATCAGCACCAATCAATATTTCGATAACTTCACGGCAATGACTTACATCAGATAATTCGATTCCATATTCTTTCAACTCTTTAATCCACGGACCATTAGTGACCGGTTGAATGTTTTCACATATAGTAATTTGATCCATCACTTCAAAATTACAAGTGAACTTCTCATTCATATCCTTAACCTTTATTCTATAACAATTATGTTGGCATTCTTTTGTTGTAACTCCGCCAAACAATGAATGCATCATTTTTTCTTGACGAATGGGAGTATAATTCATCTCTTCTGCTATACTTTTCAAAATATAAGATTTTTGCGATACCGAATCTAACAATAAATGAACTGTTTTTTGCTTGTTTTCGGAGATGAGTTTCACCTTTAAGGTTTGAAGGAATACTTTAGCACTTTGCTTATTAAAATTTGTCATGTTTACTTCACTACTGACTGAATTTTCTTCAACCTTTTCTTGTGCAGTTTTACCTTGAGAATCACGCAAATCGCACATCAAAGGCACATGCTTCTTAGAACAGATAATGCATCTTAAAACTGCTCGACATTTTTTAGCTGTATGATTAGGTAACAAACAAGCGAAGCAGCAATTTTTATCCTTTATAATCTTTTGTATCTCAGATAAACTCAATTTTCGAGCTGAAAAGCATTCAGAGCTCAAATGTTTGCCTTGGCAAAAAATGCATACCCTTTTGAAATCTAAAGTAGAAGACATTGTCAATAAACCTGCAGCTGTCGATATCTTATTTCGCATATAGTCTGCACTTGCACCGTTTTTCCTTTTAGAATATTTATTATCTTCACGCTTTGTCAAACCGAAGCCCGCTACAGCTAAAGATATTCTCTCTTCACCTTCTACTTCCGTTTTCAAAAAATGCATCAGATTATTCAACCTTCCTGTAGCATCCGTATTAGAAGAAGAGAGATTCGAACGATTCCAGGCCTTCAAAAAGTCTGCTGGGAAACAAGACTCAACCATAGGGTATAAAATGGAGGCATATTTATCAGTGGTAACACCTAATGTTTCTAGCGCCCGTAAATATGACTCAAGCTTATCATATAATGAAGTTAATGCAAATTTACCTTTTGTTTGCACAGATATTATCAATTTCAATAACTCTCGTACATACACTTCTACTAGAATATCTTCCCTGCCAAAACGAGCCTTTAAACTTTCCACTGCCTTTGAATAATTGGCGCCAGTTGGCGGGAAACTTTCAACAACTTCTCTTGCGTGTGAACCAGCGATTGTTGCTTGTACTAAATACTGGAACTTGTCCTCTGGGGCAATCTCATCATCTTTATCGATTTGTTCAAATTGGCTCCAAAAAGGCAACCAATCCTTAATTTCTCTGCCAAATTTCCTGAATTCCAGCTTAGGTAAAGTAAATTTTCGTCTCATAGTACTATTTTCATAATTACTTAAAATAGCATCAGTTTGAATTTGCCCAGATGATTGTATTCTCGCCAATTCTAAATCATGATTCAATCTTTAATTTCTCTTTCTCCAGTTCTGCTTCTTTTTCCAGCTTTAATGCCTCAGCTTCTTTCAAAGCTTGTTCTTGTTTTTCTTCTTTCAAAGCTTGTTCGTGTTTCTCTTCTTTCATTTTTCTTTCAGCTATAGCATTTTCTAAAATATCTTTCACAAATTCGGGATCCTTTTCATACTCTTTACTATTTAAAATCAGCTCTTTTAAGCTTGCTATTGTGAAGGTCGAAGGCAAAGCCTCTCCAATCTCTTCGGCTACCCACTTCAAATCTTCTTTTTTAAATCCTTTAACGGTTTTAAACATCTTTTTAATCTTAATATAATCAAAATAATTTTACTTCACTTGAAAGGTCCTGTCGCAGTGACTCCAGTATTTTATACGTCCGCTTTTATACAGTTTAATTTAGTAAGAGAAAAGCTAGGAATTTGCG
Source organism: Salticus scenicus (assembly GCA_963930645.1). Classification (NCBI taxonomy): domain Eukaryota; kingdom Metazoa; phylum Arthropoda; class Arachnida; order Araneae; family Salticidae; genus Salticus; species Salticus scenicus. The sequence goes on along the minus strand of OZ005658.1, from coordinate 123,923,020 downwards.
GTGCTTATTCCATTGCTTTACATAAAAATAGAGGATAAATAATAAACAAATTTATACACTGAAATTGAAAATGGCTCAGTTATAACAGTGCTGTTCATATGTAATTGAGATTTAAATATAAAAGGGCTACTTCGATTTTTTTTTTCAATACTGTCCTTGGGTAAAGCATTATCACAGGCAATAGGGACATGGACCCAAGATTTTGCGGGTGAGAAAGATGCTGCCAAAGGCAGAGGAGACCTGGAACAATGTTTTGAGCAATTTCAGTGAATTTTCTTTTTAGTTTTTTGTTTGTTTATAAAATAATTTAAAAGAGTGTTTTTTTTTAATTATTATTTATTCATTTAAAATTAATGACCAGGTAAGCAGACAAAGACTGATATATATTTTAATTATTAGGACCAGAGTCCTATTTCTTTAGACAGGAGAAAAAGTAATTACTATTTGCAGTATACGACCTTGCTTAGCTGCCAACACTCTTGATTGTCTAACACCACTTTTTAAGAATAGTTACCTTTATTTAATTTAATTGCATATTTTTCATTACTAAATATTTGTAATAGTGGTGTTAAAAAAATTGCCAGAGTTGGCAGCTGACATTAATTTTAAATACTTAATATAAACAAGGCTGTAGTTAAATTAGCTTATGATATTTCAAATGCCCACCGAAATTTTGTATATTTGTTGAAAATTTTTTAGTTTTATGTCATTTTTAACAGTTAATATTATATGCTAAAGTATGAACCCCCTCTGAAATTTTTTTCTAGCTATTGCCTTGAATATAAAATAATCTGTTACAGAAGCTAAGAGTTTACAAGTATGTAAGGAGAAAAAGTCTATGTCAAAAATGAAATTCATGTCCTAAATTAAATTCTGTAAAGCAAATAATTTTTATAATTGTTATTTTATAATCCATTGTTCTCTCTTTTTATTAGATGTCAGGACCTTTCATGGATCTGGATCTAGATCTGACATTGTATCAATATCAGAACTGTCCATTTTGTTGTAAAGTTAGAGCATTTTTAGATTTCTATGGAATGCCTTATAAAGTCATCGAAGTGAACCCAGTTATGAGGCAACAGCTTAAATTTTCAGAGTACAAAAAAGTTCCAATACTTATTGCAAAAGACAAGAAGACATCTGTTAAGGTACATATTATTCTTTTATTGTGAAATTATTTTAGTGGTGAATGGGAAAAAAAAAAATGTAAAATAATTTACAGTCTAAGAACATGATTCGACAAGGATTTATTTAACAAAACAGTATTAACTCTACTTTTTTTATATAGGAATTTTTGCTAGTGTTCGGATACTTTTGTTACCGACTGTACTGACCAAAAAAAAAGAAAGGTTTATAATTGAAATAAAAATATGGTAAACATGCATTTAATGTGAACGATGACCTTGCATTTCCTTGGACAGTTTGGATAAGTTGGGTTTGTAATGCCATTGTTTTAAACAGAATTCTAGATTCTCATTATATTAAGAAGATTTCTCAATTTGCTTTTGATTAAGTTCACACTTCACTTGAAAAAAGATTGTTTACATGGATATGTAAAGACAGGGTGAAATAATAGCAAGTGTTTTTTTTTTTTTTTTTTAACTTATTGTGTAAGTCGGGAGTACTATTCTAGGTGTTGAAACACCTTCCTTTTCCAAATCTTTTAAATCCCCCCCCCCCCCATGAATAAAGATCATGTTTAATTTTCTGTATTTTTTCCATATCAGCTCAAGGCATTCAAATTTGTAGCTCCATAATTTTTGTTTATCTTCAATAATTACATTTCAAAAGCACCAGTGTCGGTATTAATGGGGGGGGGGGAGGGGGAATTAAGTTCTGTTGCAGGGTTCATACTCATCAGGGAAAACAGGGAATTTGGAATTTCTTAAAAACGGTCAGGGAAAACTCAGGGAAAATGAAAATTTTCATTAAAAGTCAGGGAAAATCAGTTATAAAACCTGGAAAAACAATTTTTTTTTTCTCTCAAGTTATGTTTTTCTTGTTTAGCTTCATATCAAAATTTAAATGATTAAGTATTGCGAAAATACGCATGTAAATAATGATTTCTACCTCAATTTCTAGTATGATTGGCAGTAATATGACATCATACAGCAGAAGTAGCTGTATTTTGTCCTGTCTAGAGAAGCGTTTCTTGTAATATGTCGCTAATATTTTCTTGAAAATTGTCTGGGAACTCAGGGAATTTTTTCCCCATATTTGAGTATGAACCCTGTGTTGGGATTTTAGAAAATGTTAATGAGGAAAAGCTGCACTCAAGAGCTGCATATGGCTCACAAACCAGAGTTTGCCATCCACAAGGGATTTTTTTTTTTTTAATACTCTAGTAAAAAAAATTGTTGATTATGTACATCTGAGAATTGGCAACAATATATGCACCAGTAAATTTCATTTTTAATCTGTGGTAATTTTTTATATCTTTAATTTTTGATGAATAGATTTCCTTTGATCTATCATTATATAAAAAATGTTTACATAAAATATTCTTTTTTTTAAATAAATATTTCAAAAGTTTAGATTAATGCAATAAAAAAAAAAAAAAAAAAAAAAAAAAAATGTTTGTTTACACATTTCTATTAGAACTATTTTTATTTATTTTTCTAGCACCAATTAAATGATTCCTCACTAATAATAAGTATCATGGGTACACTTCTTCTCGACACCAAGGATAAGTTAGAAGATATTTTAAAGTACTATGTACCCTATGTATATAAAGATGAAAATGGCAAGAAAATAGAAGAAGTTATAAATACATACTTTCTTATGTATGGAGATAAAGGGCTGAAAGGTAGATCTGATGAAAATGTAAGGTAAGTATTTGATTGGTAAAAAGAATATACCTAAATTTTCTTGAGTACATATTTTTTTTATTTAAACTACTAAAATTTTTGAGTACATATTTTTTTGTTCAAGAAAAGTCATCATAGACAATTTTCCACCTTATTTGTAAGTAGGAGCAAGAATTGAAATCAAAATGGTGCTCAAATATAGATTGTTAAAATAGTTATTAAGAAAAATTCAAAAACTGAACAATACTGATAAAAGTTAGGATAGATTGTATTTATTGATGTTTTTTGTTTATTTTCTTTCTATATATATCAACCTTTACACTCCAATGTACTTAAAATGAATATTCACGGTTGATGAATTCATGAATAAAAATTTCTAAATTGAAATTTCGTGGTCTATGGAGTTGTATTACGATTATTATTGTCTCACCTGATATATCTGCGTTTGCAGACTCGGTAACTTCGCCAACGAATATTATGTGAAGAATGCCTAGCTGGTTCTCAGCCAGGTTAGCTCAGTGGTAGAGCATCCGTGCGTTAAGCGGAGGTGCCCGGGTTCGATTCCTGGCTCTTGTATTTTTCACATAGTTGGTAAATAAAAATATATCAATCTTTACACTCCAATGTACTTAAAATGAATATTCACGGTTGATGAATTCATGAATAAAAATTTCTCTTCTTTTTCTCCCCAGAAAAATTAAAATTTCTCAAATAGATTTTATTTTCTACTAAAATGGGCATTAAAAATTAAAAACCTGGTTCGATTCTAGAGTTTTCATGATTATATTTATCATTGGTGAAGTCTACTGTAATGTGGAATCTGATATAACTTGGCAACCAGATATAGGTCCCTTGCATGCATGTCACGTTGCTATTAGTAGTGAATGGACTGGCGCCCAAATAAACAAAGCTCACATTGTGATTGGCCATGCTTGTTTATCTTATGCTTTAAAGTCATTGGCTAATTGCTCTGTATTTGGGCATCAGTTACGACTCCAGATGAAGGAGTGACATCATGTGCAAGGAACCTATAATAAGTGAATAATCCCAATTCAATTCCTAAACTGAATATTTTTTGCTTGGTATGAAAATAATTCAGTTCTCAATTCAGCGTTTCTGTAATTAATATAGTTGAAGGAAATATTATCTAATTACAATTAGTGACTGGTTATAGGTAAAACTAGCAGGCTTTGCCTGCTTCGCTGGGCACTATTTAAATGAGTTGTCAAAATCCCATATCATTATTAATAAACCCACTGTGTTCGGTAAAAGTTTATCCTGATAGCAACGTCAGGAGTCCAAGTCCCCATTGCCTTCGGTAGCAGATTACCCACTTCTTACTACCGCTTCCCCAGCGGGTAGTTTTGAAGTTTTGCAAAATCCCGCAGATCTCATAGATTTCCCAAAACAAATTTAGGACTAAAAAGGGGGTCTCAAATTTGCTCCTTCGTAAACCCTCCCCCCCCCCCCCCCCAAAAAAAAAAAAAAAAAAAAAAAAAATTGGAAAATATCCTAAAGAACACACATGGCTCTTTTCAATACCTTTGTACCAGTTTTGGTGGAGCTCTACTCAAAAATCTGGAATTTCTGAAATTTCCCCCGAAAAACGATTTTTCTCCCTCCTTCCTGTAAGAATCAAGAATTCCAAAATCATACATGTTTTATTTATACTCAAATCTGCTCTGCTCATGTACAGTTTCTTCACCATGAAGTAATTTGGGACCGAGTTATACTTACAAATGCTTTTTTGCTTCCTGACCCCCAGGGGAAAAGGTGGGGGAATTTCAATAAATCCCGTTATTTTAGGGGTCAGGTACATATAAACAATCCAAGCACCAAACTTTGTGACCGCAGCTTTCATAAATTTTCCAGGACAAATTTAGTGCTGAAAGGGGTGTCTCTCTCAAATTTCTCCTTCGTATCCCCCCCCCCCCCCCCACACACCAAAAAAAAAAAAAGGCCAATCGCAAAAAATCAAAACGTGTTTTGGAAATATACTAAAGAAGATGCATGGCTGTTTTCAACATCTTTGTTCCATTTTTGGTAGAGTTTTACTCAAAAATCCAGAGGGTGCAAAATTTCCTGCCAAAAATTGATCTTCCAACCTCCTCCCCTTAAAAATCAAAATTTCCTAAATCACAGATAATGTTTTATTTGTACTCATTTGTGGTCTTCTCATGTACAATTTCTTCACTGTGAAGTAATTTGGAGCCGAGTTATGCTTACAAAGGTGTTTTTATCTTCTGTCTTCCCCAAGGAGGGAACGGGTGTAAGTTCGATAAATTCCATTACTTTAGGTGTCGAGTACATATAAACAATCCAAGCACAAAATTCGTGATACAAAATATGCACAAAACTTTCTCCCATAGATTTCTCAGGACAAATAATTAATCACTAAAAGGAATGTCCAGATTTTGCCCCCTCATAACCCCCCCCCCCCCAAAAAAAAAAAAAAAAGAATTGCAAATCACAAAAAATCAAAAATATGTTTTTGGAAATATCCTAAGGAGGTCACATAGCTTTCTTCAACATCTTCGTTCCATTTTTGGTAGCGTTCTACTCCAAAATCCGGAATTTGCCTCCTCCTTCCCCTTAAAAATCGAAAAATCCCAAATTGCAGATAGTGTTTTACTTCTACTCATTTCTAGTCTTTCTATGTGTAATTTCTTTACTGTGAAGTAATTTGGAGCCAAGTTATACTTACAAATGTGTTTTTGACTCGCCCCCTCCGGGGGAGAACGGTGGGGAATTTCGAAAATCTTGATAGCTATAATTTTAAGTTGGGTAAAGATCTAAGTTTCTGCCAAGTGTTGTTTAATTCTGTACAGCCGTTCTCAAGTGATACTCGGACAAAAATAGCGTTACAGGCATACAAACACCATGACACACACACACACACAGGCAAAATTTTCTGAAGTCGTTTTCGGCTTTCATGATGTGTGAAATGTGAAGATATCGCAAAATTTTTTGATTCTAACAGATTTACAGACAAAAGTCTGATTTTATTAATATAGATATCTCTTTATTTTAAAAAATAATAATTTTTATTTATCTATGTAACATTTTATACAAAAAATATAAAGCTATAAAATTATACTTGCTAGAATTTAAATACCTTATACAAAACTTTTCCATTATGTTTGACTGATTAATTTCGAACACTCCGTGTTCATCCTCAGAGTCGAAACGCTAAACGCCGTCGTTCTTCCTTTGCTGTTTACTTTGCCGGTGTATCCAGTGGTTGCCACTTCGCTTCACTTCGTGTTCTTCTAGTAGCTGTTGCCAAGCGGTGGGAATGATGTAATGCTCTCTGTCATTTACGGTATTATAATTAGTGGAGCGTTTCGACTCTGAGGATGAACACGGAGTGTTCGAAATTAATCAGTCAAACATAATGGAAAAGTTTTGTATAAGGTATTTAAATTCTAGCAAGTATAATTGTGCTTTTCCTTAAAAATAAAATTACAGCTATAAAATTATTTTTTAATAGTTGTTTTCTCATTTTCTTACAGAAAAGAAAGGGAATGGAGAAAGTGGGCTGATACCACTCTCGTTCATATTTTATCCCCTAATATTTACCGTACATATGATGAAGCTCTCCAGGCTTTTAACTATTTCTCTGAGGTTGGAGAATGGGAGAAAAATTTCTCTCATTATGAGAGGTTATTTGTGATATATGTAGGCGCCTCAGCAATGTATTTCATTGGTAAAAGATTAAAGAAAAGGTGAGTTATTATTTAAAAAGTTCAATACAAAATAAGAACTTTTATATAAAAATTACATTAAAAATATCTAACTAGTTCTTTCATCCACAGTACTTGTGATTGTGTTTCCCAACCTCCATCACAGTCTCTTGTTAGATGTGGCTGAATACTTATAATTAATTTAAATACCTTGCAGTTCTTTTCTTGAGCTCAAATATTCCTTGTTTAGACACCCAACCTATTAAAGGAAACTATAAAAATTAAAACTAAAGCAGCTAAAGTAGGTATCAATTTCCCAAGAAAATCCAATGGAAATGGATTCAAAAGGACCCGAAATGATAAAGACCCAATTAACCCCTTTAAAATCACAGGCAGTGGCGGCTCGCCATTAAGGGCCAGAGGGGCACGGCCCCACTTATTTATTTATTTATTTTTTTTTTTTTTTTTGGATAAAAAAAAAAAATATATATATATATATATATATATATATATATATATATTTCATTCTTTTTCTTATTTTATTGTAACTGTTCAAAAACATATATACAAAATACCATCCTATATCCTTTTTTGTTAATCTGTTTCTCATTATCCTTTATTTATCAATATATTCTTTTCAAGTGTCATAAATCACTTAATGATTCACCCAACCAAGGCTGACAAAAAAAAAAAAAAAAAAAAAAACAGCTTTGGACCTACAGCAACTGCCTTATCAGTTAAGAGAGGGGCAGGATCGTAACAGCCCAACTTGGCCGGTCTATTTGTACAGTATTTATTCTATTAGAACAGCGGTTTGACAGATTTGGTGACGAACTCCTTTATCAGTATAAGCACGCCATAACTTATCGTTGGTATCCCTTTAAAACAAAACTATAGAGGGAAAAAACTGTCTTTTCGAAAATATGTTAACCTGAATAAAACTTAGCGATTTTTCGGTGCATTTTTTAAAACTTACATATGATAGTTTTAAATTCTAGTGTTTAAAAATGAATTCTCTCTCTTGATAATTAAAAATATTTTTCTAGATTAGCATTTGAGACAAAAGCTCTTAATTAAGAATTTGAGACCTCTCTGTCTGAAGTATTTTGAATTTAAATGAAAAAATGGAAAGAAAATGTTCAACTATGATATTTTTCTTCAGATTGGTATACTATAACTTTTATGCAAATAAACTATAATTTTTTTTAATAAATAAATAATGGATTTATGTGGATATATGGATTACCTATCTGTATGAAAATGGTGTTTATTTTTTTATTATTATTTATTTTAATGATTTTTTTTTTTTTTTTTTTAAATACAATTTGATATATTTTTTATTATTATTATTATTATTTAAAGACGATAGACCGTCTTTATTTCTTTAATTATTACATCCTTAAAAAAAAAAAAAAAAAAACTCTATTTTTGTTTTTTATTTTATTTAAGAATCAGTCTAATTCTCAACAAACATTATGCACAAAAACAACATGAAATTCTGTCAAAAAGTAAGAATTTTATAATCATAATTCAAAAATTTTTAAATGACATTTTTCAATGAAATATCAAAATTTAAACTGTGTTTTCTCCAAATGCATATTTTTATAATTTTATGCATGTACATTCGAAACTCGTAAGAATAAGGGTATTTAATTTTAAATAGATTTTTTTTTAGATCATTTTCTCTTAATTGAATCAGAAATTAAGAAATTTAATTTAAATTGTTTAAAATTAAGCTCTTAAAGTGAGAAACATGATAGTTTTCTAATATGTATTTGCATTACATTATTCATGACTTTCTAAATTTCAATATAACTTCTTATAAATTTATTAAGGTTTATTTTATTTATTTTATTTATTTTTTAAGATAAGAAATATGAATATAACAATTGAAATGTTTATTATTAAATGATTTAGGGGTATAATTCATGCAAGCTAAAAAAAACTAAATGTAGCGTGTAGAGAAAATTAAGTTCAAATTTTAATGGCATGTAGTGTTAGGGTTAAAGCCAGTTGACTAAAAGATATGGGTGGTGTATTCTCCCTAGGGAGTTTTTCTAAGTAATACCTAGTTCGTATTTATGCGAGTTTCGGGAAAACTCCAAACGTATATATTGACGAAAACGACATAGTATAGAATTCGACAATTCCTATCTACCATCTTCAAGGATATTAAAATTTTGATATTCCATTGATCAGAAAACTGCAGAATTTTGCAAGTGAAGTCGTAAAACATTAATTTCTGATTTACACAGTTTTTTTTCATAATGTTAAATTTAAGATTTGCTATTAAAAATAAATAAATAAAAAATAAATAAAATCCAAAAATGTACACTTTATATACCTCCTAAATAATGTTTGTTTTTATGTCTGAACAATGAATATTATTAATATTAAATAACACACCATACGATGGGTCGGGCTCCACCTGTAAAAATTTGCACGAGCCGCCACTGATCACAGGTATCTGTTAAACAGAATTTCTAAAATAAAAAAATCAACAAACAAACTAAACGACATTTAAACTTTAAAACTTCTTCCTATACCATAAAATAAATACAAGCTCTACAAGTTTCTAAAGGCTATGGCCTTTCTTTTTCAAGTGAGAAAAAAAAAAAAAATGCAGAAGAAAACCCATTCTCTTTCGAAACCGGTAGTGCTTGTATTTATTTTATGGTGTGTGATGAAGTTTAAAAGCTTAAATATTTATTTTATACAAGTTCTTTAATTTATAATTGAATTAAAAAACATTTAAATGATATTAAATATGACTAAGTCACCTCTGCCTTAAGGAAACTCAATAAAAAAAATATATAAATTAAATTTTTTTTTTTTTTTTTTTAATTAGCTGACTACCAGAATCAAAACTAAGCTATTAACCATGAAACAGTAGAAATTTTAGCAATGTGTATGCATGTAACAATGTGGAACCAATAAGAAATTTGGATGCAAGTTGGTGTTCTGCAATCAATTCAAGTACAAAGAAACTGAAAGTTTCGAAGAAAGTGTATGAAGAACATACAAACTGATCATCTGAATTTCTGAGGAAGGCTGGGTGCCTGTCGAGAAAATGTTTGAATTCAAGTAAAGAACTGAAGAAAAAAAAAATATATCATTGTGGCTGAATACCAAATACATAATGAGGGCTATCATCATATTCTAATAAATAAATTGTGTAAAAATAGGATAAAAAAATCTAAATCATAAAAACAGAAATCAAAATACACCACCACCACCATAATCCCATACAATAAAAGAACTGAAAAAAAAAAATAAATAAATAAATAAATTGAAGCCACTAAAATAGGAATATTCATATCAATAAAACCAACAAAAGAGGAAATAAAAAACAGAAAGATATTTTATATATCAAAGACAATAAAATTAACTACAGTTCTCAGCAAAACTCAGTGAAAACATAACATGCATTTCACTAACGCTAATAAACTCAGTTTATAATAATTCACATAAAAAGCCTTTTAAATATATGTAAACTAGTTAGTTGTAGGGTGACTAAGGCACCTGTTGAGAAATGATCATTTTATTTTATTTATTTCTCACTTAAAATAATTCATTTGCTAGCAAGCCTGTGCAAAATTTTCGCACTTTATCTCTTCGTTACCTTTAAAATTGAAAATTATTATTATTATTTTATAGATGTCATTTTTTCATATGCATGAGCAAATTTAATATTTTATAATTTTTTTTTTTTTTTTTCTTCACGTGAAAGCATATTTCATTTTACACTGAAAAAAAAAAAATGGCAACAATTAAAAATTTAAATGTTTATTTTAAAGCTATGTCTATTTTCATATTTTAATTAATTTTAAAAAATCTAATCAAAAAGTCATTACAAATAAGGTACCAAATAAAAGGGGTGATTTTTCTGAATCCATCAGAAACAGCTTATCGATCGGACAATTAGATTTTTTAAAATTAACTAAAGTATGAAAATTAGGTGGCAACTTGTGTTCACACACAGACAGAGTCCAAGGAAATCTCTTAGCCTTTTTAAGCGTAACAGAGTCAGTCAGTCGATGAGCGTAACTATATGTAATGATAAAGGGACATTTGTATTTAGTTTTGGTTTAATAATGATGATAATTTACGTATGTGAGTATGTACAAGAAGGAAGTCATAGCTTGCATATTAGGTAACATCTTTGATAAAAGTTCTGTATTACGTCTTCATTCTACTGCACAGGCACTGCCATATGTCTTTTCTTCTGTGCGATTAGCATTCTTCTTTCCCACTCAGTATGTTGTTGCTAGATCCCTCAATTAACTGTCACTCATGGTGGAGTTGTCTTACAGCTGCACTGCATTGCAGTAGGCGCTCTTTGGTGGTTGGTGTTGCACTGGCAAATACCCATATTCACATATATATATATATAATATATGGAAAACAAACAATACATCTTATCAGTTTTAATGTCATCTCAATTTTGGCAGGTTTTTAAAAGGCTTCCGTGTATTAAGTTCCACCATGACTATGTTTGACCATGTTCCTTGCAACCATGAGAGCCTCTGCTCCAGTGCTGACTCAACAAGTCCAGTGTTAAAACAAAGGTGATAATCTTTGTGGTTGAGAGAAAATAAGTGATAAGGGAATGTTGAGTGACTGGAAGTTTACCAAATCCCAACCTTCAATTTGGCATCCCTCCAAGCCTTATCTTCAGTGCCAAACGGGAGAAATGTGGTTGCATTATATTTGTATAATATATTTGCAAATACAAATTATAAACTTTTTTTTTTTTTTTTAACTTTCCCTATTTGTAATTATTATATGTAAAAATCTGCTGTCACAATTTTAAGAATCTGGCCAAGAATCTACTGTTTTTCTTTTTGGAAGGTATGACTTTGATATGTGTCATGTAGGAAAACAATTCATTAATAATCATATATGATAATTTCATATACAGAAATAAAAATATGTATTTGAGAATTTTTCAAGAAATTATTAAATACAGCACCATATGCAGGTTAACTTTGCAAGAATATGCCCCCCCCCCCTTCCATGTTGAATCTTGTCTGTGTGTTTTACATTATTTAAAGTGTACCTCTTCTTGTAAAACAACTCGAATCAAATTAATTTATCATCAATAAAATTTAGGCCTTTGTTAATTTATTTATTTTGTTTAAAAAAAAAGTAACATTGTTTGAATTACATCTTTATTGAGTTTTTATTTTATTTATATACTATTTGATATTGTGATTTAAAGCAAGAAAATTGCTTTGAAAAGTTATTATAGTTAAAACTCTATTATCCAACCCTTGTTTAAATGGAATTTTTCGTTAACCAACATCTGTTTCCTGACTTTTCTTTCAGCATCTGTTAAACTTTTTTAAACGACACTTTCTGGTAGCCCAAGACATTTTTTAGAGCCTTTTTTTTTATTATTATTATTTCACATTCCTTGTGTATGCAAGTGTTCATTCTGAACTACCTCTTTCCTCTGAACTAATAATTTTAAGAAAACTTCATGACAGAGCTGCACGACAAAGGACGACCAATTTACGCCAGATGAAGCCTCAATTTAAATCATTGTAAGTTTTTTGTTTCAAAATAAATTTTCATGTAAAATTTGAATTTAATATTTAGCAGCTTAAATAGTCATATTAGCAATCTGATGATGACGTTGCATATTAAACTAGATGATTATTGAAAAATTCTCTATTATCCAGAAATTTCGATTATCCGATGAAGGTTCGGTTCAAATTATGTCAGATAATCAAGGTTCTACTGTAATTATATATGTAATTTTAAGTTTTGTTTGTATATTTTATTAACAAGGCTGCAGTAAAATAAAATTTTGTCATTTTCCGCATTAAAATTGTTTTCTATTTATATTAGGCATAATTTAAAAGATGATGTACGACAGTCTTTGTATGATGCTTGTAATCATTGGTTAAAAGCTGTTGGCCCCAAACAAAAATTTATGGGAGGGGATGTTCCAAATCTAGCTGACTTGGTATGTATTTTTTATGATTTTAATTTATTCTATAATATTTCTTTTTTTTTATTAAAATTCTGTAATTCATTTAAAAGAGATACAATAGTTTTCAGAGTAGAAGACATTAATGTGTGCAGTTTCACCACACTTATTTAAATTTTTATTATTACTAATAGGTCTGCAACCAAAAAACTTGCATAAAATTTGTTTACTGTTTCTTATGTATTTTTATTCAATAAAATCGATTTTTTTTCCTTCAAAAGTTATATTTTTAGTTTAATTTTGCATATAAACTTAAATTCTGGTATAGTATTATTAATTACAAAAAACATGTTCAATAATTATTTCTTACTTTAAAATATTAGTTATAACAGCAAATGGAAAAATAAAACAAAATGGAAAATAAAAGGGTTGAGCAGGGGGGGGGGGGTAGTGGAAGGGTTGAAAACAAAAGTGCGTTCAGAGGGGTATCAAAAATTAGAAAAGGTTTCACAAGAAAAATAGTGAATACAGAATGCTAAATATGTTATGAAATGTTTGTGTGAATATGATAAAGAATATATTGAGTTCAACATGATAAAATTAGTGATTTTTTATTGTTAAAACCCTAGTTACTATTTTGGAAAAAGAAACAAAAAAGAAAAGGTATGTGATGGGTAGAAATGCACACCATATAATTATATGATTCATTTTGAAGGGGGGGGGGGGAGTTTAACTATTTAATTTTCTAAAATCTGTAATTTTCATCAGAATTACTTCATTTCTGTAGTGCATGTTAAGATTATAAATTTAGTGAGATTTCTAAAATTAAAAAAATTGCGATCCATCAGCTGCCCCTGCATACAATTTCACATTATAAAAAAAGGTCCATTCACAAAATTCAAATTCATAAAAGTAGCCTTTTTACAAAATTCTGTTATAAGTACAAAAATGGTCTTTTTATTTAAAAAAAAAAAAATAAAATAAAAAATATGTTTTCAGTATTATTTCAAATAAATTGAATCAATTAAACACTATTAAATTTGTATTAAACATTGTATAAAGTGATTGCTAAAATGGAAGGTTTTATTCACTAATTTTACTTTCACAAAAACATTTTGATCTTCTCGTCACAAAATTGGGCCCTAAAAATTAAAATATGGATTGACCCTTGTTGGGGTATTTGCTTTATGACATTTTTTGCACATTAAAGCTAATTAGAATGAGACCTACAACTTGCAAATTCTAAATCACTGCAAACATACATGCCTAAACCAGAATATGAACCTGGCAAATAAAGGCCAGAGGCCCAGACATAGATAATATACGCGAACGCCGTTCGCGGAAAGATTTTCTACCTTGCAGAAAATTTTTCAGCATTCATAAAAAAAAAAAAAAAAAAAAATTTTTTTTTTTTTTTTTTTTTCCTAATTCGTTGAATTCTATGAATTAATTTCTTCTGCTTTCAAAAAAGTCGCGGATATCGTTCGTTAAAAAAAAAAAAAAAAAAAAAAAAAAAAGAAGAAAGAAAGAAAAAAAAAACCCGTTAACGATCGGCAAAGCCTCCAGATTCCCAATCTTTCTACATCTACAACATAAATGTCAATATTCTTTTTAACCTTGCATTATGACGTTCTAGAACCTATAAAGAAATAAAATTGTTAAATATATCTTGTTCATGGAATTATTTTTTGCCCTTTCCCCCTTTTCTTATCTATAACTAGCGATCAGCAGTCAAGTGTTCTGCAGAAGTCGTTTGTATCCCAATCTTACTCCATGACAGTATTAATTTTAAATTCGCTTTTTGGATTCTAGAATTAGAAACGAAAGAGTTTAATATTTCTTATTATGTAATTAATTTTTTTTACTTAACCTCCCCCCCAACCTTTCCCATCTTCAAACAGTGACCAATGACCAATTCTGGAAACAGTAAAGCGATAGAAGAAATCGATATTTCTCACATACGTAATTATTTTTAGATTTTATTACTAAACTTGATGAATCTATTTTTTCTCAATTAAATTAAAAATTTATGTTTCATATCTATACCAAACTTGTAAACAAAATAATAAAGAAAAGATTTTCTTTTTTTTTTGTAGGAATTTTTTTTTCTAAATCAATTTATGAAAATGCTTTATTTTGAATTTTTTTTTTTTTTTTTAACCTTAGTTATATATTTGTTGTTTTATGACTTTATTTGAACCTTTTTTTTTTTTTTTTTTTTTTTTTTTGGGGGGGGGGGGGGGGTTGCAGAAAATTTTTCATTGCGATTTATGTGTTTGCAGAAAGTTTTTCATTTTATCTAAGTATGGCCAGAGCACTAACTTAAGTTATCAACGATTTATTTTATTTATTTTTTATTTTAAATGGTAGTATCGTGGATTGAGTACCATACCAACAACAAGTGAAATTTCAAGACACACATTTTTAAAAATTTCAGAACAAAATTACTAGTCTACCCACTGAAACAAGTTGACAAAAACTTATTGCAGAATAATAAAAAGTATTTTATTGCAGGGCATCGCATCAAAATCCTTAATCACCTTTAATTTTTTTATATGGGATTCAATTTGTCTAACAGCCATATTGGAAGTGCCTAATGCTAAATTATTTATCACATGGTCTACAGAAGTCTGAATATATATATATTATGAATACCTTTTCAGACATTGCATAAAATGATATTACTTGGAGAGCATTGAAAAAGAAGAAAAATTAATGACAAACTTTTAAATTGTAATCATACAACAGTACAGTACGTCATGAGGGGGTCTTGATTGTATGTTATATGAAAAAGGTGTAAATTTCCAGAGGTTAATTCAGAACAAATTTAGTGCTGCATTGAGGCACTTTCACAAAGTCAATTTTTAGCAATGAGGTACCTTCACAAATTCAACTTTCAGCAAAGAGGTACCTTCACAAAGTCAAGTCTCAGCAATATAACTGCACACTAAAATATTTTATAAGCTTCACTGCATCGAATACAAAAAAATACCCTCAATTTCAATATTTACTGGAGACAATGATAAATATCTAAGTAAACACCTACTTATCTTACATATAAGAAACAGCTTAACTCGCCCATATATATATTTATTTTTACAACTGTTTCATTATATTTTTTAAATGTATTTTAAAATTAAAAAAAAAAAAAAAAAAATGCTTTACGTATTTTAGTTAATTGTTCTGAAGTATAATTAATTTTCACAAACTTACTTGATGTTTTCACAAATTATTTTATAAATTCACAAATGGGGTATCATTTTTAAAAAGCTCGATTAATCCCCGATTTCTATTTTACTGTATACATATGCCAAGAATTTTACAGTAAATAGTAAAACACAACCTTTACTTTGCACCAACTGCTAACAAGTTAACAAAACATTATATCTCACTGTATTTTTTCCCAATTAATGAATTTCTGAATTAATAATCATGTGTACTAAATATAAAAAACAAAATGTTCATGTTAACATAAAATAAGTTAATACACTAGTTGCTGCCTTTCGTAAATGATAAAATATCCGGCCCATAGTGACAAAATAAGTTAGTTTTCAGTAACACTACACATATTATTTCAACCGTTTCTGTGATGCTATAATTTTAACCAACAGCAGATGCAATTTGTATTATCGACAGTAAAATGTTGGATGTTAAAGAGTAATAAATAAAAAACTTTTTGAGGAAACACCACAAATTGCAAAAAACTCTCAACAATGGTTTTATGTCAAAATAAGTGCACAACCTTAACGTAAGTAAGCACCAGTGCAGCATCAAAACTGCTTACAAAGCTTTTTATTTATAACTTAAACTAAGAATCATGGCAAAATATTTTGGTGATAACTTACGAATTTGAAATTTCATCACTTAATTTGGGTAGTTTAAGTGTCGGTATGTTATAATAGCTCAAAATTTCAGGAGAATTAGGACGACTTTTAAGGACATTTCAAGACACTTTTCATGTTTTCAGGACATGTAATAGTGACCCCCATAAAATACACTGTAAAAAATATGTCCTATTTGCTGCTAGAAATTCACTGTAATTTGAGAAAATACGTTATGACAGCGTAATGTTTTCGTAAATTACGCGTATTTTCTCAAATTACAGAGAATTTCTGGCAGCAAATAGGACATATTTTTTACAGTGTAGTCTGATTTAGAGGAATAAAAAGAGAAATTTATTCTGTTGCAAAGATGCCAACTTCTAATGGCAAAAAAGCAGGAGATTTTTTAACAGAAATCACGAGACTTTTTCCAACCAGAAAGTTTGTAAGAAAAATGAGTATAATTTTAAGTAAAGCTTTAAAGCTTAGGAGGTATTTACAAATCATCAGTATTAAAATTAAATGAATAATATATGTTTCTTGCAGTAAAACAAACTATCAAAAAAAAAAAAAAAAAAAAAAAAACCCCTCAGACATACAGTTGTTTAAAATTTAAGTCAAAATAGAGAGATTTTATCATTCTGCTCCCAATATAAAACAATAAGAATCTTAATTATCTTTGTAAAAGAAAAGGTAATAAAGAAATGAAAATATCAGCCATATTCTACTGAAATTTGAATTCTTTAAGTTTTCAATAATAGATTTTTGGTATTTAAGAAAAAAAAAAAAAATCTTTTGATAAGAAGACATTTTTAATTATGCAAAAATGAAAGTTAAAAATTTATTCTTAGCAAAAATTAGTTTGAAAGCATTGTATAGTAATTCACATTCAAACTGAACTTGATAAATTGCAGGGCAAGATAAACTTTAATTTTCTTTCAAATTTTTTTACCCATTTCCACAAATTTTAAGTATACATTATGCTAAGAGGGATAGATAAAAATTACATCAGAAAAGCAGGAGAAATGAGTGGAAAATCAGGAGCACAGCAAAACAAGCCAAAAGCAGGAGGCTTGGCATGTCTGCTGTTGTGCTAAACGAATTTAGGCCCTTGGCACTAAATTAAAATCTGTCAAATAGAGATTTCTCTTAAAATTTACTTGAATAGCATTTTCAGCCAGCTTCAGTTCATAGCAAACATGAATTCATATGTAATTTCTTCTGGCTTCCACAGAATAGAAAACACCACCTTGCACTAATTTCAATCAGTGTCATTGCATGCTCTGTGATCTGCCCAAATCTTAATGGCTTTGCGATTATTTAAGGCATAATAGTGATTATTGAATTTTTAAAAATCTATTATTTTTCCTTTTTGGTAAGTTTTTTGTGAATGCTGTAGTAATTTTATTGTATTTAATATCACCAGAGTGCTCTTTTATTTTGATAGATTGGAATTTTTCAATGTATTAGAAATGATAAAAATAAAGACTACTCTGAAACTGAGGGCATTTATTAGATTCATTTTCAAAAGGAGGATGGTAATTTTGGAATTAAGTGGGCATGTCGAAAAGAAAAAGACATAAGAGATAATAAATATCATAAATCTACTATAGCACTCACAAAAACCTACCTAAAAGAAAATATAATAGATTTCAAAAAATTCAATAAACTTGCAAATTACAATAACCACCATTATGCCCTGAATCACAAGGCCATAATGGTTTTGGTAGATCACAAAACGTGTAATGACAATGGCTTAGTTGAAATCAAAGCAAGGTGGCGCTATCTACTCTGTTGAAGCCCGAAGAAATCAGAGATTAAGGGCCCGCTTCACTCACCGCCGCTGGAAGCCGAAGCTAATGTTATTCTATGGAAAATTTTTCTTTACAAATGACTGATTAACTAATACATATTTTTAAATTCTGTTTTCACATTCTGAAAATTCCCAGCTGTTAAATGGAAAAAATTTTTAAAAAAATATTTTTTTAATTTTTTATATTTTATTTTGAATCTGCAAAATATGAATTTTCAATATGTGAGATTTTTTTCATTTTGCAATTTCAAAATAAAATATTAAAAATGAAAAAAATACATTTAAAAAAAAAGGTCCGTCAATTTAACAATTGGGAATTTTCTGAATGTGAAAGCAGAATTTAAAAATATGTATTAGTTAATAAGTTATTTGTAAAGAACATTTCCCCATAGAATAACATTGGCTTGGGCTTCCGGCGGTGGTAAGTGAAGAGGGCCGTTAACTTTTTAATTCTAATAAGTTTGCTTTTAAAGAATTTTGACAATTTTCTCTCTCTTTTTGTTTGTATGCTAATTATAAATTTACTTTTTTTTTTTCTTTCTTCCAGGCTGTGTATGGTCTGCTGAATTCTATAGAAGGCTGTGTAACATTTAAAGAATTATTACAGAAAACAAAAATAGGACCATGGTATTATAGGGTTCAGGATGCTGTTACAAATCATGTTGGCTACAAATTGGTTCATTGAAATACTTAATTCAATAGCTATTTTAAGTTTTTAAATAAATTATTTATAATTAAGAATGTTGCTGAAAAATGATATAAACTGAATGTATTTCAGTTTTTTGACCACACATTTGTTCATGCATGTTGCTGAATTGTAAAATAGTTAAGATTAAAAATAAACAATTTTAAATTTTTCCTGTGTTATTCTTGTTTATTTTGTTAATTTTAGTTATGTATGGGCTCTTTTCTCAAAACAGTGTCATTCATTGCTAAGGAAATGACAAAAATGTAGGCATAATCACAGATTAAAATTTTTTACTTTGTAAGTTATCTTAGAAAAGCTTAGTTTTAATCTAAAGATTTGATCATTCACTGTGATTTAATTACGATATTAAGATCTTAACAGATTCAGGGTTACAACCTTGGAGGAATGATATAAGGGGAGACTACATGTCCAGAAGCAAAATGAAGCCAAATATGAAGCCAAAATTGTAACCACAGAAAACATTAATAAATACAGTTATATAAGAAATTTTGCATTGTTATTGTGAAATTATACATGGATCATTTGAGGTGAAAGTCATTGTAGTTATAGGCAGGGCCTGATTAACCTCTGAAGCTAGGGAAAGCTTGGTATCATCATTTCGGAGCCCTCTTTGTGAAAAATTTTCAATTTCTATATGCATAGATTAATAAAATTATTTTCAAAATTGCTTAACAGAATTCTGATTTAAATTCCTTTTCCTTCTATATATTATTATATAAAAATAATGCAGGTTATATTTACCTGCAAATTGAAATTATGAAAAGGACAAACTATTCCACTGGAAATGTTTTCATTGAATAAATGATAAGCATCAATGCAGCAATATTTTCTCCTTTCACATTCCACTCGGGCTTTTTTTTCCACGAACAGATGAAGGATTGAGTTAAATGATTTTAATTCATTGTATTAATTTCAAAGTTCCTATACATCAGGGCCCGAAATTTCAACTTAGATTGCACTCGCTGAAAAAAAAATGTTACTCGCCACAAAATATTATGAACTTACTCTATTTTTTACGTATAAGGTGACCAGAATTTTTTATTAGAAAAAGAGGAGAAATCACCACAGTATCTTTTACTTTGTAAGAAAATAGAGGACATTCAATTTTGAAAAAGAGGTCATTTTAGAGGACACAAAATTGAATGAAAATGATTATAAAAACCGATTCAAAAGCTACTTTAAGTGATGGAAATACTTTTATCTCAAATGATGGATTTCTATCAGTATACCTTAATTTAAATTAATAATATACGGATACGAGAGAAAAAATCCCTAATATTTATAGGTGTCAAAGACAATATAGGATTTTTTTTTTTTTTTTTTTCATTATTAATTTTTGCCATAGACAAAAACTTTTTTTTTTCTTTTTGTGTGGTACTTTCTTACAATTACAAAAAAAAAAGTTGTCAATTGAAAAAATAAAATTATATTTGGCAGATGAAACAATTTGTTTTAACGAACAGTCATTCTTTATCAACATTTTATAAATGTTCTCACAAGTATAACCTAAATTAGTAGTTAATAAGTTTTTAAAGTAGGTATATAAAGGGGATTTTTTTTCACATGTCTACATTTTGTTCATTGAAGAAAACAGTATACGGTGTGGGAGCGTTTTTACCAGGAGGACATAAAATGAATTCAACTAACTTTTGCATATTTTTGTGAGGTGGTGGTAGTGTTTTCATTCAGGCCAATTGTCTGCACTAGGACTCTAGCCCTGAGTAGGAGAGTTCTCCGTGGGGTCTTTCTAAAAGGTCCTAGCCCATATTTATACTAGTTTTGGAGAAAACCACTGAAAATTTCTAACGGATAAATCAACGAGCGGGACCGGGTATCAAACCCAGTGCTTCATGTATACCAGCTTCGAGGACAGAACTTCTCGGTCACTGGTGGGCCTATTTTTATGAGGAATATTATTCATGCAAAAGTGAGAACACACGTCAACCCACCGCATACCAACCGGAGCACCACCTTCTTAAAGATCTCATGACAATTTCAATAGTGATTCCGTGTTCTGAATAAAAAAAATGTACAAATATAGGGAATTTGATTCGAAGACTCTGTATAGAGACAAACCATAATATATACTTTGGCAAGTTTGTTAGAAAGTTATTTTGCGAACCTAACGCATAAAAAAAGTTAGTATTCACCGTTCGATACAGCCAACAGCCCACTGTTAAAAATGGTTTCTTAAAAGTGAGCTAAATTGTCTCAAAATAACTCCGAAACAATATATACTTAAATTTGAAAACCCATGTACTTAATTTTGAGTATATTGACATGTCAAACATGAGGATATTGGGATTCTTATTGGTCAACCCCATTTTGGAGCATGCCAATATACTCAAAAATGAGTACATGGGTTTTCAAATTCAAGTATATATTGTTTCGGAGCTATTTTGAAACAATTGAGCTCATTTTTTTAGAAACCATTTTTAACAGTGCGATTGAGCTTCTCAGTTTTGCAAAATTTTTCAAATTAAGGACTAAATCTTTTTCATTTGAAAAAGAGGACAGAGAACGAAAAACATAAAAAAGAGGACTTTTTAGTCCTGTAATGTTTTTTTTTTTTTTCGTTTAAGAGTGTAGAACGTTGAAAATGAAGACTCTCCTCTTAAAAAGAGGATGTCTGGTCACCTTACCTAAGATTAACATGATTTTACGTTTTTAAATCGATTTTTTTTTTTTTTTTTTTTGATAGCACCTTATACTGTAAGAATTCTATCTACATTTAGACCGAAATTTTACTTGCCACAGTAAAATTTCCACTAGCTAATGGCAAGCTGGCGAGCAGAAATTTCGTGCCCTGCTATACATCATTTTCATTCCACATCAGTGCGTGATATTTTTCATTGGGAATTTATTTTTAGAAGAGGATTTCCCTTTTTTTTTTCCTTTTTAGTTTATCCTTCTTCTGGTTTAATCCAGTTTTAATTCCTTCTAGAACAAACTAGCAAATAGCCATTAAATTTACGTCATATGCACAATTTAAAATTATTTTTCTTTTTTTTAATTTCGCATACATTTTGATTAGCTCAGCTGATTCTGTGACGTATCAAAGGTTTGAAAATTTGATCGAAAATTACCTTTATATTTTCAGTTTAGGCTCACAATTCCTGCAGATAAGATGCACCATTAAAATTTGTAAAAATGTTTGCTCTTTTTTTATTTTCAAAAAAAAATTTATTCTTTCAATGATTATAACTAGTTTTTTATTTATGGCACACATCACAAGGTTGTATTTTTTTTTTTTAAATTATCTCAAAATATTCCAAGTTTTCTATATATTTTTATTATTAAATTAAATTATTTTTATAAAGAACTTCAACGTATTAAATAATATTTACTAATTGTTCTCATTAAGTGGAATGAAGCAATCTTATTTCCTGTCAGGGCTTAAAAAATCTCAAAATTTTTACATGCCTTGTTGAGCATGTTAGTCTAGAAAAGACAAGCCCAAATTAAACTTTTGCATGCTCAAAAATCTTATTCAAATGCATATCAGGGTTGGAAAAAAACCTCCAAAAAACTGGTTTTTTTTTTTTTTTTTTGGTTTAAACCATTTTTTTTTTTTTTTTTTTTGGTTTAAATAGCATCCGTAGGAAAAACAATTTGACTTTTGGAAAATCATGAAGATTTTAGATCATTAATTGTAAATAAATGATAAAATATTCTGCACCCCTGCAATATCCTAGTTATTATTTAAAGTTACTTAACAATTTTCTCTTTTGGGAGCAGAACTATTGTTTTGACAGTTTCCAAAAAGTTAATTGTGCAATTTGCAACATTAAATTTGTATTTGGCATGCAGCTTTAATTAAATTTCTTCTTAATATATTATTGATCATTAAAAAAAAAACAACTAATAAGCAAAAAACAATTTATTGAAAATATAAACTTAATAGTAAACAAAATGAATAACAAATTTTAATTTTACAAAAATATTTTTTTAGCACAAGTTTTCAAAATACTCTCTCACAATACTCTTCTTCTAATCTGGGTTTTTTTATCATAGGTTTAGAAATAGCATTTGCTCTATGAATTGGATTTCTTTTTGAAAACATTTCAAAGTTTGACCGTCCGCAATTTTCCAATCTCAGTTCTTCTCGTGGAGTTTCATTGTAGAACATGTTATGAAGAAGAGCTGTGTCACTGTCAATTCGCTCCAGTGGGTTTATAATCAGAAGCTGATCGAGAAGATCTAGTGCATCATTTTCTATTATAAAAGGCTGAAAAATAAATAGCAGAGAATAAAAAATATTTTTCAAATTAATTTATTTAAGCAATATGACTATCCAAAACAATGTTTATTTCACTGCAATAATTAGTTTCAGAATATTTGAAAATTATTAAAATTGATTTTATAGTTTCAACACCCCTTCCCCCCCCCCCCCCAATCAAAAAATTTTAACTGAAGTCTTATTTTTATATAAATTAAATCTAGTTTTACCATTTTCTAATTTAAACAATTTTATAGTTAGACTCTTGTTTTTGATTTGAAAACTTAATGCTTATTTATAAATTCAGAATTAAAGGAAAATGCTACATTCAGCTATACATTGTTTGCATTCTTCTGCTTTTAACCCGGCAGAACGGGCACCGTGAAATGTAACGTGAGCACGGACGTGGGGTGTCAGCACACCCCAAACATATTAAAAAAATCTTTAGAATTCAATGTGTTAATAAAATTCATGATAATTACACTATTTCTCGTGAAAATAAATAACTGAAATGTTAAATTATCGTTAACTTTAAAAATTAATAGAAAATAAATTAAAAGAACTCAACTTTTTCCTCCTTGTTCGAAAAACTTATTTTTTCCCATGTGGAACTTAATTATTTTCTTTACAATACTTATTATACTAAAAATTATACATTACTGTGGATAAGAATATTGAGACATTAATTTTCCTAATAATTAGGGTGTACATGGATCAAAAACGTTAGATTTTTTGCAGTTTTTACGTATAGCTTTAATTCTTGAGTGTTATATAAGAATGAAAAAGAATCTGAATTTGCTGTTTTCATACGCCCTGCACGGAGGATGACCTTGGAGACAGGCACTGAAGGACCCGACCACTTCTGTTTATAGAGAGAGACAGCAGATAAATATTTCTGAACATGGGGTGTCAAAACACCCTGCGCCCGTCCTCCCGGGTTAACACAAAGAGCAACATGATACAAAGGTGAAACTAACTAGCATGTAAAAACCCTGAAAACTGCTACTTGATTGTAGAATGAATGACGGGGGGAAAACATATTAATGATATATCACATGACTATCAGTATTAAAGTTACCTATAATTAGCAATATTATAGGAGAGTTCTTAATACATTAAACGGCAATTTAAAAAGAAATTTCTATAAAAACAAATCAATTAACATAAAATTCTCAGACTTTCAACTAGAAAGCCTGCATAATTAAGTGGCTAAGCTCTGCTAACTTTGATTCCCAACATTTATCAGAGCGGGGAAAAAAAAAAAAAAACATGCAAAATTTACAGTGTGTACTGTTTTCAGTTTGGAAGTATACAAGCCATGAGTTGCAGGATATTCCTGCCAGGTGTCTTCTGTACATTGCTTCTTTTATTATCATAAAAGTTAAAGGATAATACAGAACTATAATAACACTAAACTGAGACTATTAAATTTATTATATTAACCCTTTGAAGGTACTATTTAATTTCACTTCTCTAGTCAATGTTGGCAAATTTAGGGACTTTTCTATTCAATATCTACTACTAGGGTAGGTGCTCCAGTAATTGACATCTATCCCAAAATAATTGATAAGAATAACAATAAAATCATATATTTTACATATAATTTTAACATTTTATGTCAAACACTGGGGCATAGGGTGCTAATAACTGGTAAAATGAATAACTAGCAGTGTGAAACACTGGAACATAGGGGACCAATTACTGATAAAATGAAAAACTGGCAGTGTCAATTACTGGAACATTGAGTGGGTGTCAAATAAAAATTCACAAAAAATAATAATAATAATTGTTATCAAATGTATATATTTTAACATATATGTGGTTCTGAATGTCTTTCATGCCATATGTACTAACTCAAGATTTCTAAAAATATTTTCTGATGACAACATTAAAAACATCAGAGATTGCTCTAAAAGTGTCAATCACTGGTGCACTTACCTTATATTTTAACTGTAATATATGCCTAATCACTTCAAAGATTATTTGTCCATTGTATATATCAAATAGCAGTCATCAAATTTATTGATGGATAGTTAAATAAAAAAAGTCGCTAAATTTGACAACACTGTTTAGAGCACTTTAGAGAGTTAGGGCTGGTAAAGAATTCTTAAAATAAATAAAAATTAATGAATTCAGTCTGTATAAATACAATATAATTTTTGATAATTTGCAAGTTTCTAAGAAAAAAATACACTCCTGCTCAAAAGTTCAGCAAGATTTGCAAACAATTAGTTTTTTTCAATTTAAAAACTTATCTCTCAATGAAATGTTTTCAAACATTGGGTATTTAAAGAACTGGGTCTTCCTCATGTTTTTCAGTGAAGATTGGTTTAAAACAACATTTAGGGGGCCGGTAACAAATTGAGTTAAATCAATAATGTTTGTGATCACTCTGTAATGTTAAGTGAACGAAATGAACTGTAACTTTTGGATATGTTATTACAGACCCAGTATAATTTGTGGATGAATTTGTGTGATGATAACATGTTAAATAATGGACATATAAGCATTTATTTTAAAACTCAAAAAAAAAAAAAAAAAAAAAAAAAACATGTTCTTTATTTATAATATACAAAATTTTTAATGAAAATTAATCCCACTTTCAGATTAGTTGGAAAAACACTTTTAAATCAATATACTGCAATCGGAATACAAATATCTTAAATATATCATGAAATATGAGCATTTTTATGGAAAACGTTTTCACTGTGCATGTACGAAAACTAAAAAAAGATGTTTATTGCATAGGTTGAAAGCTAGATATATTGGGCAACTTTTGTCAAAAGTGCATTTGAATAGTGTAAAAATTAAGCAAATTATCTGAAAAAGAACAAACTGGATTTTAAATATTTTCCAAGATTCGAAATTTCTTAAGGGGTTTTTCACATGCCGCATAATTAATTTGAAGATCCAATTATTTCAACCACGCTCCAAATGTACTTCTTTATGAAAAAACCCTTATAAGTTTATAACTCTAACATATTTTTGTTTATTTACTAAGACTTGTGAGATAAGGGTTTTTTCACAAAAAAGAACTTTTGCTAAGTGGTTAAAATAATCGGATCTTTAAATTAATTACACGACATGTGAAAAACTCCTTAAGAAATTTCAACTCTTGGAAAATATCTAAAGTCTAGCTCATTCTTTTTCGGATAATTTGCTTAATCTTTACTCTATTCAAATGCACTTTTGACAAAAGTTGCTGAATATATTTAGCTTTCAACCTACGCAATAATTTTTCTATTTTTTTCTTTCACACATGCGCAGTGAAAATGTTTTTCATGAGATATTTGAGAAATTTGTATTCCAATTACAGTATACTGTTTTAAAAGTGATTTTCCAATTTATCTGAAAATGGGAATAATTTTCGTTAAAAACTGCATATTAAAAAAAAAAAAAAAAAGTTGAAATTTTTTTTTAGTTTTAAAATAAATGCTTACATCTCCATTATTTAAAATGTTATCGTCACACAAATTCATCCACAAATTAAACTGGGTGGAGTTAATTCTGTATTAACATATCCTAAAGTTATAGTTCATTTCATTCACTTAACAATACAGAGTGATCACAAACATTATTGATTTTGCTCAATTTGTTATCAGTCCCCTAAATGTTGTCTTAAATCTATCTTCACTGAAAAACATGAGGAAGACTCAGTTCTATACCCAATGTTTGAAAACATTTCACTAAGATATAAGTTTTTAAATTGAAAAAGCTGATCGTTTGCAAATCTTGTTAAACTTTTGAGCAGGAGTATGCCTAATACGATAAATAGGCAATAAAAAGCTAGATTAATGACTACTAAAAAAAGCAATTTATAAAACACATATAAATTTGAATGAAATTCACCTTCAACCTCTTCTTAATTTTTCTTTCTTCACCTTGTTTCAATTCAATTTTTTTATATAATTCAAATTTCTCAACACCTGGATATGAATCAGGATTTATGGAACCACACAGATCTGTAATAAGATTTAACTGGTGTTGCTCATTGCTGCCCTATATTATAAAGGAGTAAAAGTAAATGTATGTACTAAACTGTAAAAAGTGCAGTCATCAGACACTCAAAATACAAGACGTGAAAATTAAATAGGGTGAATCAACCTTCAAACAGGGTTGCCACTCAAATAGCAGAATGAAATTCCCCGACTTTTCCAGATTTTCCAGACGTGTTCTAAGAAAATTCCAGTCTAGCTATATATTGTGCATTGGTTGTATTGAGGGCAAAATAATTATGGTACGACTTGAAAATACACAAGTTACATATTACTTTGACCTACGGGCAGATTGCCTTCGATGCTAAGAGGTCTTGTTTTTAAAAAATGGCGAAAGCTAAGAAAAAAACAAGAAAAATGACTACGTTGGAGGAAAAATTCATTTTTTTTTTTTTTTTTTTTTTTTTGGGGGGGGGGGGGAATTATTATATTAAATTTCCTGACTTTTCCAAATTCCAGACTTTCATAGTCAATTTTTAAATTCCCTGACTATTCCAGGTTCTCCAGGTAGCATGGCAACCCTGTTCAAATCAAAAAATGGAAACAACCTGATCATCAGCAATCCCCTTCATCATATAATAAATATAAATACCTTAAAATTTTACTTCGTTTATGGCAGAAGAGCTCTTTTCGGAAGGGGGGCCCCCTCCTTCATCGGTGCCGTCCGCACTCCGTGGCTGGCGGTCTTGTGTTTGATGTTCTTCTCTTTTAAGTAGGGCCCCTTCATCATATTCTATAATTTTCAGTTAATAGCAGGGCAAGGTTTCGTGCAAATGCAAATCTTATAAATTTACTATCAACTGTTGTTTGTGAGGTGTTTGGGTAACTTGTAATGGAGCAGAAAATCAATTTGAAAATTCTAAACACATTGAGTCTATCAGAAGATGAAAGTTATGCAGTGCTACAGCAATTTTATGGAGATATCACCATAATCTTGAAGACTGTATACATTGACTTAAAAAGTTTAGTCAATTACACGTGATTAAAAGATTAGGGAGTTTTTTCAGAGAAAGCTGCTAGGCCGATGCGCACGACCTTGGATAAAAACTAACACTTCCTATCTACAAACTTCAAGAGCAGAACCTTTCAGTTACTCGTGGGGGCTTATAAGTTTTGGTATCTAGTATATGGAGTATTTCTTAAGGGGACTCTCTACCTATCGTCTCTGAAAGCCGAAGCCAATGTTATTCTATGAGAAATTTTGCCCCATTATAATTGCTTAACTAATGCATATTTTTAAATTCCGTTTTCACTTTCCGAAAATTCACAACTATTAAACAATTTATCGCTTTCTAAAAATTGATTTTTTTTTTATTTTTAAGATTTTATTTTTAAGCTATGAAAAATTTCACATTGGGAAATTCGCATTTTCTAACCTCAAAATAAAATATTAAACATTAAAAAAAATAATTTTTAGAAAGCGATGAATTGTTTAATAGTTGTGAAGTTTCTGAATGTGAAAACTGAATTTAAAAATACATATTAGTTAATAAGTTATAATGGGGCAAAATTCTCCATAGAATAACATTGGCTCTGGCTTCTGGGGACGATAAGTGGAGAGGCCTCTTAACTATTATAGAAATCGTTTGAACGTTAAAAAAAAAAAAAAAAAAAGTGTGCATTTGTGCATTATTTTAATATATTTAATAAACTTACCTGCATAATGGGCGTTCTTGTCCACAGCTCTGCCATTATACAGCCAACGCCCCATATATCAATAGCAGGTCCATAATTCCTTTCACCAAGCAATAATTCTGGTGGTCTGTACCATAATGTTACAACTCTGTTAGTATACTTATGTTCTTCCTTCATATCATTATAGATTATTCTCGCTAAGCCGAAATCAGCAAGTTTTAAAACTCCTGTTTTGGTAACAAGAACATTAGATGTCTTTATATCCCTAAAAGATAGGACATTTTCATTTATAAAAGATGCTAACCCTTTTTTAAACTGAATTTCAAATTATATACAATATATTATTGCTATTTGTAACACATATTTACCAAACTATATAAAAATAAAGTAATAATAGAATAAACAACTATTTCTTTTAAATATAGAATCAGCTTTTATTTAATGTTTTATTCATTTATTTAGTTAAAAACTTACACTTGGCCCACTTACAAAATTTCTGGGGCAAGTGTACTTATGGGTGGTAAGCCAAAAGCTTAACAAATAGAACAGATCTTAAGTTTTGTTCAAAATTTATATACAAAACACAATTTGTTTACCAAAAACTGTTCAGTTTTACTTCACCAGTGCAACAATGGCAAATTTACAAAATTAGACATTTGCAACTCGCAGAGTGGAAATGTAAGCAATTTTTCAAACTTCTAAAACTATCATTGTTTAGTGTTTTATTTGGTTTTCTAAGGCTAAGTATAACAAAGACAAGTCCAAACAAAAAGATATGATGACTATTAGATCAGCTTATCAATCAAGTGGTGAAACAATGTTACACTAACTCCATGGTTATATTTTACTTATCTAGAAAATTTATCTGGCTATTACTTTCGATTTCTTATGCAAACTGTATGTCACTATTTATTTTATTTTATTTATCATTGTTGATAAATTAAATAAAATAGATAGGGACATACAATTTATTTATGAAATTGAAAGTAATAGCCAAATAAATTTCTAGGTCAGTATATTAACAACAGGATCTAATGAAATGGAAGCCACAGTGTACAATAAAACCAAACAGCCATGATGAAATAATCACAAATGTAAATCCCTCCTAAGATATAAATTAAATACAATTCAGGTTTATATAAACCATGGTATCATAATTTTCTCAAATGAAACTCCTCTTTAATTTGAACTGATAAAATTTCTGAAGTTATAACTAAAGCTGGCTACAATAAAATTTATGTTTATCATTTATACAAAAATCAAATAAAAAAGTTAAACCATATTGATAATGCCCTACACATCTGCTACCCCATATAATAAAAGAGCATTTACCAAGTTAAAGAATGAAGTATCAAGATTAAATATTAACATTCCCACAAAACCAAATTACAATATTTTCTACAGAATTTGCAGCAGTGTTGGGCATAATTGATTAAAAAGTAATTGAATTACAATTAAATTACAATTATAATTATTTTACTGTCAATCAATTAACAAGTAACTGGTTGGAAATAAATTGAATTATTAATTCCATTTATTTGTAGTAATTCAATATATTTGTAATCAATTACTTGTTAATTGATTGACAGTAAAATAATTATAATTGTAATTTAATCGTAATTCAATTAATTTTTAATCAATTATGCCCAACACTGATTTGCAGTAATAAAGATGTAATTGATCAAATTGAAACAGCAGGCATATATGAAATTAAATGTAAATTTGTAGATATTATTAAATGTTTTTACATCGGTATGACAAAACGCAAAGTAAAAAAATTGGATTAAAGAACATAAAGCAGACATCAAATTTAATAGAACTACAGCTCTTACTAAATTTAATAGGGAAAATGAAATAGTAATTGCATAACTGCCAACCCACCAAGAACGAAAACAGAAACACTTTGCGCGAGGGACAAATTCACATTCCCCCCCCCCAATATTTACATGTTATTTTATGTACATGCATAGATTTGTCACCACTTAAAATTGTTTAATATATAGATTAATTATAGTAAAATAATTTTTAATTCATTTTATTTTAACTGTACAAACAAATTATGTATTAAACAGTTTTTAAACATTCCTTAAGCAGGTAAAGGGGGTGGGGAGACATCACAACAAAAATTACATGAATGAGCGATATTAAAAAAACTTTATGCGTTTATTGATTCTAGAATCTAATTAAGCAAGTTTAAAAACGTCTTTGGCATTTATGTTGTACACCCTTGTGCAAATTAATTGAAACAAACTCGAAGAAATGCTATTTAATTTAAATTTATACAAAATTAAAAGTTTTTAGTACATAATATTATCCCCAAGATTCTTTATTAACATTTGGACATGATTTGGCATGGATTCTACCAGTTTTTTACAATCGTTTATGATATTTGTGTCTTTTCACCACACATAAATTAGCACTGTGATTAGCTTTTTCATAATTGTACAGTCCATATTTAATAGGCGATTCTTGCATATAGCCCAGAAATTCTCCATTGGGTTGATATTAGGAGAATTCCCAGTACATTCCAGTGTCTCAATTTGGTTCTCAGACATGAATTTCTTGACCATTTTGGATGTATGGCACAGGCCAAAATCCTGCTGAAAAATCCCCGTTCTATTAGGGTATCGTTTCTTAAATTCTGGAACAACCTTTTTATCCAAAATAGTAATATATTTCTCAGAACGCATCATACCGTCAACAGGCTACAAGGAACTAAACCCATTATAACCGAAACAACCTCAAAACATCTTCTTTTGAGGGTGATTGTCAAATTGGTTAATGTGGCAGTCAAATTCTTTCGCTGGGCGATGTCTGCACCTGTTGAGTTTGCTGGCCTTGGGCAAAAAAATGGCCTTCATCGCTAAATAGTATTTTTCTCCAATTTTTGAATGTCGAATTCTTATATTTAATGCCCACAAGTACCACTTTTTCTTCGATGGTTAGGTCAGAAGATGTTTCTTCATAGACTGATAGGCTGGCCGACCAGCTGCAAGAAGACGCCTCCAAACAGTAGATGAGCTAATATTTATTCCATGCTTTTTTAAATCTCTATTAAGTGCAACACTAGTCTTTTGAGGGTATTTTTTACTTTGTATAAGTAGAAAAGAGTCATCTCTTGGCGTTGTTTTCTTTTCTCGGCCAAATTTTACTCTCCGCTTTGGAGATATGGATCCTGTTTCTTTATTTTCTTTTATGATACAGCTCACAGTTGCAATACTAATGCCAATTATCTTCGAAATCTCTTTATAAGTCTTGTGCGTATGTTTGGAGTGAGTATCTTTGCAAGCTTTCGTGGTGTCACATCCATCTCTAACGACAGTGGACTCTCAACTGATGTGATCATAGCTGGAGCTTTCATCTACAGAAGCTTCTGCGCATGTGCTCGAAGACTGTTTGGTGGAAATTGTTGCTACGGAAAGAAAATATTCATTCCACCCATATTTTAACACATTTTAGTATGATTATAAAAGAATAATAGGAATGGATTTCAAATTCACGAAAAAAGTAGTTTGTTTCAATTAACTTGTACAAGGGTGTAGATAATGAACAATTAAAAATCACAAAGCTTTTTGTGGGTGTTTGATTGTCAATAAATAGTGAAAGGGGGTGGTAAAAATTATACGAGTGAGAGATAATGAACAATTCTATTACTTTATATGTTCTAGAATCTAATAAAGGCATCTATGAAAATGCTTTCTAATAAAGACAGTTTAAAAAAAACATTGTCAATTTTGTTGCAGAAAGAAAGATCGGTAATCACAAAGATGCTGTGATACATTTGATCGTTGGTTGTTAGAAGGTGGAGGAGGGAGAAGGGCAAAAAAAATTACACGAGTATGAAATATTGAATAATTCTAATTCTTTATAGGTTTTAGACTCTAATGAAGCAAGTTTAAAATAAACATTGGCATTTATGTTATAGATGGAAAAAGATTGAAAATTGCAAGCCTGAAAGGATCAAACACTGCAGAAGCCTGAAAAGGGTTCTGCAGTGCATTTGATCACCAATTGTTTTATTTATTTTTAAATGTTATGAAGCTGAAAAATTAGAACATTTTCAGATAAAATCGGATTTCTGGAACCAAGCTAAAAAAAAAAAAAAAAAAAAAAAAATTATACAGACACGACATTATTTCATTATTTAAAACACGAAAATCTGACATTGACAGATTTTAATTTAGTGCCAGAGGCCTACTGCTAAACTTGTTAATATCGACAAATTCTTCTTTAGTTAATTCGTGACGATCTAAATTCCATGATAAAGTTTTCATTAAATCAAACCAATGTGTTTCAGCTGCAGATACTGTAACAAATAACATTGGAAGTCCAAACTGTCTTATAGCCGCAAAACAACGTTTTCTCTCTTTTTCCCAATGAGGGGGAGGTGTGCCTTGGGGGGGACTCATGTCAAAGGTGTGCCTTGGGGGGGGACTCATGTCAAAGGTGTGCCTTGGGGGGGGACTCATGTCAAAGTCGGGCCTTGGGGGGACTCATGTCAAAGTTGGGCCTGGGGGGGGACTCATGTCAAAGTTGTGCCTTGGGGGGACTTCATTCAATAAATCCCCATTCAATAAACCGACTGAAATAGGCCCTTAGCACTATTAAGAGTATTATAAAAATTCGACAACGCTGTACCGACTGAAATAGGGGTACCTTGGGGGGGACTCATGTCAAAGTTGTGCCTTGGGGGGGACTTCATTCAATAAATCCCCATTCAATAAACCGACTGAAATAGGCCCTTAGCACTATTAAGAGTGTATTATAAAAATTCGACAACGCTGTACCGACTGAAATAAAATACCTTGGGGGGGACTCATGTCAAAGTTGTGCCTTGGGGGGACTTCATTCAATAAATCCCCATTCAATAAACTGACTGAAATAGGCCCTTAGCACTATTAAGAGTGTATTATAAAAATTCGACAATGCTGTACCGACTGAAATAGGGGTACCTTGGGGGGGACTCATGTCAAAGTTGTGCCTTGGGCGGACTTCATTCAATAAATCCTCATTCAATAAACCGACTGAAATAGGCCCTTAGCACTATTAAGAGTGTATTATAAAAATTCGACAACGCTGTACCGACTGAAATAGGGGTACCTTGGGGGGACTCATGTCAAAGTTGTGCCTGGGGGGGGGACTCATGTCAAAGTTGTGCCTTGGGGGGACTTCATTCAATAAATCCCCATTCAATAAACCGACTAAAATAGGCCCTTAGCACTATTAAGAGTGTATTATAAAAATTCGACAACTGTACTGACTGAAATAGGCCTCTAGCACTAAAAAAAAAAAAAAAATAGAACAAATACAGGAAAATTGGAACACTTGACAGCTATGTAATTGATTTTGAATATCTGAATATATTGGCTAACTACGAAAATTATAAAATTATTTTTATGCAGTTAACTGCAAAGCTATTGAAATTATTAAAAACGATGCAGTTATAACAATAATGAACTGGTTTTAGGCATGGATCGTAAGTGGCTCCACCTACTGAGTTCCGAGGATGAAGATAATGAAAATATAGTTTCCACTACCAACCACATCATGTAAAGTTTGTGCTGAAAAGGTCATGAGTCCAGGATGAAATATTTTTACAAAACTTTAAGAAAGGCTGTTTTAATTTAGAAATTTATCCATCAACCATGAAAATTCATTTCAGAAAATTTTGGAGTGAAAGGCTGATATTTTATGCCAACAATGTGAAAAATACCAGAGCCGGGAATCGAACCCGGGCCTTCCGCTTTATGCGCCGATGCTCAAACCATCGAGCTACCCTGGCTGATTACCAGATAGGCATTTCTCACATAACATTCGTTGGCAAAGTCACCGAGTCTGTAAACACAGCTGTATCAAGTGACATTAATATTCATGGCACAACTCTAGAATGAGAAATGCCTATCTGGTAATCAGCCAGGGTAGCTCGATGGTTTGAGCATCCGCACGTAAAGCGGAAGGCCCGGGTTCGATTCCCGGCTCTGGTATTTTTCACATTGTTGGTATAAAATATCAGCCTTTCACTCCAAAATTTTCTGAAATGAAAGGCTGTTTTGTTTTATTTTTAAAAATATTTGTATTTTATGTACAGAGAGCTGCACACCTTTCAGATTTTTTTCACACCACTATTTCCTTAAAGATATTTTCGACTTATTTAATTACAAAATTTTATTATTAAATGAAGTTATTTTTAGGATTAAAAATTATTGGTAAATAAAAATTTGGAGGTTAGCATCTCTGTATGTACTAAAGGGTGTTAAAACAATAAATAAAAAAAGTGCACTTACGATGAAGGTAAAGTACAATTTGTAAACTAATTTATGCATTAAACAGTACTGTATTGCACACACACAAAAAAAAAGTGCAGCATAGTTTTATTTTATTTTTTACTTTTTTCCTAAGCAATCACTTGTCTTTTGTTTCTTGTTGAGAAAACCTTTTTCTCTTGATCTCGCCCCTTTACTGTACTTACAGATAATCTGCAACATGCATAATCTGCTTTTGGATAATCAGGAGTTTACTGTATTAGTAAATGTTGGTATAATATAAGTAATGATGATACTCAAAGTGTTTTATAGTATGCCAATAGATAGCGCTGTGTGTTCATTCCTTTCTTTTGTAACTGTACATATGTAAACAAACTTTAGTTTCAGTCTAGCTCACGTGTGGTTAACTTCATTTGGTTGCACGAGTGCTGGTTGCATTCGATCGGCAGCGAAAAACGAAATGACGCCGCGTTTCCAGTAATTAAAAACTAGGAAATTCTCTTATTGCATGGAAAAGTGAAAAACAAAGATGTGTAGGACTATCGACACGTGAAGCAGAGCTGTTAGCCAGTGCAGATACAGCAAGAGAATTAACATGGACTTTAAATATGTTATAAGAACTTAATTATGAACAATTTACAGAAAAACCAGTGATAATTTATTTTGATAGTCAAGAATCCATAGATTGGTTAAATACTGCAAAGTCATCAAATAAAACAAGGCATGTTAACTTTAAATTTAATTTTGCTAGACTTAATTGAAGAAAAGACTGTAAAAGTTCTGTATAATTGTACTAGTGAAATGATTTCTGATTTTCTAACAAAGGCTGTCACCAAGGAAAAATTATCATTTACATTGGAAAAAATCGTTTGATTTAAAAGCACATGTTTGCATATTAATAATTGTTTCTTATTTTTGCTTAAATATAAAACCCTTTTCACAGGGGGAGAATGTTGGTATAATATAAGTAATGATGATGGTCAAAGAGTTTTATAGTATGCCAATAGATGGCGCTGTGTGTTCATTCTTTTCTTCTGTAACTGTACATCTGTAAATAAACTTTAGTTTCAGTCTAGCTCATGTGCGGTTAACTTCAGTAAATATAATTTATAAAGTGTATAGGAAAATATAGAAGTTTTCTGATGGCCACAACATACTAATTTTTATATAATAATTATCTATAAATATAATTTTACAAAAATTGATCATTAATTTTCTGATTATAAAGGGTCAATTAAAAAAAAAAAAAAAAAAAAAAAACTATGCAGATATATGTAAGACATCAACTTTAGTTAAAGCCCTATTCTCTAAAAGGTTGTCTCCTCAACTTTACTGTCTGGAACAAATACTTAAAAATATATAAAATACCCACCTGTTGATTACAGTAGGATAAAGCTGGTAAAATTTTGACTTTGTAAATAGTCATGAACCAGAAAATGCAATCCTTGTGGATGTGTGCTATACGCATCATGATCTAACTAAGAAAAAAAAAAAAAAAAAAAAAAAAAAAACATGATATTTTTATTTACAAGTAATTTTAGAAAACATTTTCAAAAAAATTAACTAAATCTGTACAAATACTAATCATGCTATTAATGAAAATTTTTATATAACCTTTAATAAATTTTAATCATACAAGATAAATTATTTTAAGTTTAAAAAACTTAATTATAGAAAGTTTAAACAGAAATATAAATATATATATATGTATAAAATAACTAATAACTTTAAATCCATAAATTACTCTATAATAAATGTATTAATACATAGCAAATTTAATTCTCGTTATTTACATTTAAAAATACATTTTATGAAAATTTCATAATTTTAAAGGATATATACATATTTTTACTTCATATTAAATTTTGTTCTTACAATAATAAAATACAGCGAAAACTTCCCAAGAGGCCCAATCACTGTACCACAGGACATTGTCTCTTTTGAGAGGTAGCTTTTAATAGACCATGTACATAAAAACATAATTCAGACCCCCCCCCCCCCCCAAAAAAAAAAAAAAAAAAAAAAAATGCAAATTAAATTATTTGAACTTAATTCAATTTTAAATATATAGATAAAACGAAGTATAAACTTTAATTAAAAACATTGATAAAACCTTAAACATTACTTCATGCGTCATAGTTTAAATTTTTCAGCCGGGTACCAGGCCATCTTCAAAATAATATCTTCTGTGGAAGACTTGAGCTTAACTGATGTTGACCATCTTTTACCAAAAGGTGGCGCCATACACGGTCTGGGGCTACTGCGCCACTGTCGTTGCATGCTTCATTATTGGTAAAAGACGATCAACATCAGTCAAGCTCAAGTCTTCCACAGAAAATGTCGTTCTGAAGAAGGCCGAGTACCCGGCTGAAAAATTTAAACAACGATGCATGAAGTAATGTTTAAGGTTTTATCTGTGTTTTTAATTAATTCAATTTTATTATTTTTCTATAGAGATTTGTAATATTAAAACCCAAATAAACTACTACGTCAGAAACGCCAATGAAAAATACTGGAAATGCATACAACTGTTTTGGTAGCCTAAAGCATAGTAGTCTTCAGTGCAAAAGGGATTCTGAATGAGGAGAAGTGCTCGTATATATAGGAGAGGGGCCGGATTTAGTTCAACCAATAGGATTATGGGAAAGGTGGGGAGAGTGGCCAATAGGAATTTAGGAAAGATAGCTGTGTAAACAGTAGAAAAATTAAGAAAATGTGGACTGAATATAAAATTTCCAACAGTCAGACAAATAGGGAATAGCGAAATCACAATTTACAAGGTTTTTAAAATTTTTATAAATATGAAAAGCTTCAAAGAAATCGAGTTCATGAATGGATTTAGGTCTGCAAATTATTTTAGCTGAATTAAATTTAAAATTATGATTTTCCTCCCAGCAATGTTTAGAAACAGCGGATTTATTGGTTTCTTGTTTGCGGACATTGCTGGGAGGAAAATCATAATTTTAAATTTAATTTAGCTAAAATAATTTGCAGACACACTCTGGAATTGTGGCCACAGTGTATTGTTCGCTGATTCGCCGGGTGGTTTGATGTTTTGATGACTATGGTGATGTGTCTATCCTCCCTGATACAATTCATGTATAGTGCAGTTATACTAGCACAAATAAAAACAACTTCTACTTACACTCTCTCTACTGAATTGTTTACTTCAGAGCGAAATGAGTTTTGGCTCCTGTTCTGCTATATATAAGCCTCACACTAACTGCTGAGCATTATTTTTATTACTTAGATTGAATCTCCCTTCCCCCCCAACACATACACACAGAAAAAGTGTGTGCTACAATTTTTCACAAAAATAAAATATAGTTAAGATTTTTCATAAAAATAGGTATTAAGTTTGAAATCCTGTATTGGCCCCTGGTGAGGTTTCACTGTAATTCAGTTTGAGAAGAAATAAAAAAAATCTGGTGTGAAACAACCACACGACTTCCATTACCCGCTATTACATGTATAACATGCATTTTTGAGAGATAATGTGATCAGAAAACATAAAAGTGACCAAAAAAGAAAATCGTTAGAGCCGTTTTTGAGATACCAACGTTTACAAAAAATCAATTATTGACTGGAAAACAATAATTACATACAAAAACATATTTAAAAGTGAGTTAAAATGGCGAGTTTGAAAAAAATCCGTACAACCGCTTTTAAAGGAACGCCCTTGGGAGGCCTGAAATTGAGCTATTTATACAGGACGCCTATCAATTTTCATGAACTAACCAACTATATCATTCGAAAGGATATCAGATAGAGTGTTTATATAGCAAATTTGAAGAAAATCGTTAGAGCCGTTTTTGAGATACGGACTTACGGTCCCACTTCCGGTTTCCGATGTCCCATTTCCGGTTAAACTCAATTATTGACAGGAAAACAATAATTACATACAAAAGCATATTTAAAATTGAGTTAAAATGGCGAGTTTGAAAAAAATCCGTACAACCGTTTTTAAAGGAACGCCCTTGGGAGGCCTGAAATTGAGCTATTTATACAGGACGCCTATCAATTTTCTTGAACTAACCAACTATATCATTCGAAAGGACATCTAATAGAGTGTTTATATAGCAAGTTTGAAGAAAATCGTTAGAGCCGTTTTTGAGAT
Source organism: Salticus scenicus (assembly GCA_963930645.1). Classification (NCBI taxonomy): domain Eukaryota; kingdom Metazoa; phylum Arthropoda; class Arachnida; order Araneae; family Salticidae; genus Salticus; species Salticus scenicus. Next base: position 123,884,023 of record OZ005658.1, on the reverse strand, counting down.
ACGGACTTACGGTCCAACTTCCGGTTTCCGATGTCCCACTTCCGGTTTTTCAATTTTCACCAAAATTTGGAAATTTCATCTGTAGGCCAGACGTATTTGAATTCTAAAGTTTCGTAGCTCTATCTTTATTAGTTTCTGAGCTATAATAGCCAGAAGATTCTCCACATACATACACACACACACACACACACATACATACACACTGACCAATTGCCAAAAACCACTTTTTTGGACTCAGGGGACCTTAAAACGTGTAAATCAGGTGAAAACCCGATATCGAATTTTCAGACCGAATACAATACTTCCATTACCTACGGTAGTAGGGTAATGGAAGTAATAAGAGAAAAGTAAGAAAATCTCACCTATGTATGATGTCATTTCCATGGATGAAAAATAATGCATTTAACAACTGCCACATAATGAATTTCAGTTGGCCCAAAGAAAACCTTACTGCTGCGTTACTCAACAAACCAGCTAAATCATGTTCACAAAATTCAAATACTAGATAAAATTTCTGAAACCCTTTTGATCTGTCAGTTCCCGGTGCTGAAAAGTTATAAAATTCAAATGACGCAAAATTGAGACAAAAGGAAAACTTAATAATAATAATAAATAAATAAATAAATAAATTAGTTATATTATACTTTATCAAGAAAGGATTATATTTATACCAATTAACTAAAATACCTTATACAATATCCTTTTTAAAATCTTAGCAGATATATTTCAGGTACTTCGTACCCATCTTCAGTGCCAAGTTAAAACGTTTGTTTATCGGCTCGTTCATCAGCTTGTTCAGTTTGTTCATCAGCTGTTAATGACCGAGAGCACTGCATTATTCTGGCAGTGTGGCAACAACTTTTACACGAAAATGAAAAAAGAAGTGAAGCGAAGCAAGACCAAGAACACCACAACACCACGAAGTGACCACCGCCGATGAACAAGCGTTTTAACTTGGCACTGAAGATGGGTACGAAGTACCTGAAATATATCTGCTACGATTTTAAAAAGGATATTGTATAAGGTATTTTAGTTAATTAGTATAAATTAGTTATATTTGTAAAATATTTCAATAACTTGACACCTAACTTTTGACGATATTTTAAAAAATCGATTTTGTCATAGTAAATGTTTTCTTTATGATTTACAAAATGTTCATTTTTTTTTTTTATCATCTTAAAAAAAATTCTTACATTGTCAGTTTCAACACATATATATCAGCTAAAACAAAAAAACAGCATATACAAAAATACATAAACTTGTTTGCAGAAAAATTTTCTGAATTCATAAAAAATTTCAAATATAAAAAAAAAAAAAAACTTTTTACTTATTGCTATCACTTAGTTTGTATACAATCAGAAATTTGCCATAAAGATAATTTCTCAAATACTGAATCAATTTAAACCAAATTTTTGCAAGGGAAACCTGAAAGTACAAATAAATAATTTATAAATAGTTTAAATGGACATTTTCTGGTAATTCTCATTTTGCTTGAAGATTTAATACATGGTATTTGACTTATTTTAAAAATCCATTGACCAGCAGATAATTAAAAAATTTCTTCTACTGTTTGTTCTGTTTTAAATAAGTTTTTAATTTATTTATTTACTTTTTCTTTTTAAGTATAAATGCATTCATTTTTTAACTTTGTGTTTATATTTATTATTTAAATAAATAAATAATTTTTAAGCTATATCCTGTTATGATCCCAATAAACAAATAGAAAAGACAAAAGATTACACCTGAGTAGACTATTTTGGTAAAAAAAAATAGTTAGGTGACATTGACACTTGACTTTCACATTCCAATTTCTAACCCTGATGATAGATAGCCCCAGTAGCAGAAACAGTGCAGCACAGCAGCGAGTGCTGCAGATTATTAAAAACTTTGCAGATTAATTTGACATCTCTGAAAAGAAGTGCCAGTTTTAAAAATACAAATATAATTTACATTATGTTTCTAAATCACTGTGCTTGTTATATATTCTTAACTCATTTGCTTTGTAAATGCAAATTTTATGTATTTTCTAAATTGTTGATAATACTCGTGATACACCACACTATGTCAGTCATTCCTGGCTCATAGACAAATTTTGTTTTGCTGCAGACAGATATAGAAAATTCTATTGGGCTCAAAGCACTGGTTAATATTTTGGTAGATTCAATATGGCTCCTATGTAGAGTCACAATCACCAACAGCTATGTTAACCAAACTTAACTTCATTTATCTGCATGTCAAAGCCTCTTAAAACCCTTCCTCAAAGAAAAAGGCATTGAAGCAGAAAATAGATTGATTTAGGATAACTGAAACCTTAACATTGTACATCTTTCAGTTTCATTACTTATTTTTTCCCATTATAATCCTATGTGATTACCATTACTTTGAAGATATCTCAGTGAAAATTTTTACTTTCCGAACACTATAGTGAGGAAAGTATTGTAATCATGTCAAAAATCTAATCATGCCAAAAATCCGAATTTGAGATTTTGATGTTTCTATATGTGTTGAAGTGCCCTGAGTCCGTTTTCACTATTTTTATGATGATGTATGTGTGTGAGTGAACACGCTAGCATCTAAACGCTTTGTTCGAATAAGCTCAAAGTTGGTACATATATTGTAAGTCACCATAGTACAAACCCTATTGATTTTGGTGAATCTAGCACTTACAGTTTTTTTACAGGGACACCAGGAAAAATTCTTTATCATTATGGCCTATGGGGCCAAATTTTTAAAAGTGCGATAGCGTCTAAACGCCTTATTAATCTGAGCAAAAAATTTGTACATATGTTATAGGTCACAGTTGCACCACTGTATAGATTTTTGGTAAATTTAGCACTTACAGATTTTTACAGGAGCACAAAGAAAAATTCTTTATCATTATGGCCTATGGAGCCAAATTTTTAAAAGTGTGATAGCGTCTAAAGTGCTCACAAATTGATGTGATTTTCATTAGAATCAAAACTAGCACAGACAGCGCTTAAATGTACATCTTTTATAACAATAATCAATCTTTGTACATGGTTTTTATTTTGTAAATCAGTGAATGTAATTAAACGTATCAGTGTCTAGTAATCCAGAGTGATTATTTTAGTTTTTGAGTGACTTATTTTGAAATCTTCATGCATTGAATAGCTAGATCAGCTGAATCTATTATGAGAAATTCTGTATGGGTATTTACTACATACATATATATATATATATATCTGTTGCTTGGCTTCTATTATGCTTAATAGATCATCTTTATTATTATATATATATATATTTACAAATATGGAGAGCTTCAAGAAAGTAGAGTTCATGTAAGTATTTTGGCCAGTAGAGAATTTTAGCTGAATTAAGAGTATAAATACTCTCTTAGCAATGCTTAGCTAAAATAATCTGCAGGCCTAAATATTTACATGAATTTTGTTTTCTTTAAGCTTTCTATATTTATAAAAATTATAAAAATGTTGTTAATTGTGATTTCACAGCATCCCCTCTGTCTGATTGTTGAGAATATTATATAAAATCCACATTTTCTTAAAATTTATCTATCATTTCCATATCACAGTTTTTCTCATTTTCTTATTGGGTCATCCTTTCAGAATCCAAACTATTTTATTGGCCAGTTAATCTCACTTTAAAACTTGCTTCTCTGTTGTATATTTTAGAGCACTAATCTGTTTTGCTATGGTGGTGGTATGCTTAAGAATACCAAAACATACATTAGCTAATTATATATTTTTATTTTATCATTTCTTATGTTGCCATCAATTTACTTTCCTGCATCTATTTAGTGTCAAGTCATGGTTTTATACAAAATGAATTAATAATGCATCAGAAAATGTAACAATATACTTACACTGGGAAGTACATATCTCAATCAGTTTTACAATATTCTGGTGTTGAAGTTTCTGTAGAATCTTTATTTCCCTTATGCAGGTAATTGGAATCTAAAAGAAATAATAAATAAATAAATATGCTTAGGTAAATAAAAAGTTAATTGTGTTCTGTATCATTTGCAAATTACACCATGAACATGAACAGTTACTTAATAATGATTTTATTGATCAGAACAATCCTTTTCTGAAAAACCTATTTATTTACGGATGGTCAACTTTATATTTACTCTTGTATGGAATTTTAAATCAGTTCATTTGACCAGATACAAAAATTAAGTGTCTAATTTATTTTATTAAATCTACATAAAATATTGGTTGGTAGAAACAGCAGAAATTGAATTAAGGATGTTAGGTTATATTGTATAACATTTTGCTTAAAAAGAATATACAGTTCCCGCCGCGTATTAAAATCACATTCGTTCTGAGCCAAAGTGATTTTAATAAGCGGCTGATTTTTATATCCGGCGAACATTCCTGCACTTAAGGAAAAGGTATTTCCCTGAATTTGGAAGGAAACTTCAAACAGTAATGAATAATGGAATTAGTAGACAATATTAATTAATTTCTGATAGATAATTAATAAATTGTTCCTTCGATATAAGTAAATTAAATGCATTCCAAGTTCCCATGCGCTCTCCTTTAGAGGAAAATCATCATTATTTTACCAAAAGTTCGTGCTGTTCTTATAAATTAAAAATCTTTCCGTTAAACCTCATATTAATTATAGTAATTTCAAAATAAGAACTAGAAATTGTCTTTTAAAAATTAGAAAAAAAAAAAAAAAAAAAAATTCAAATCAAATTTGTAACTTATTACTGCGCTTTGAAGAATACCATCTTGAAATTGTTACAGAGATAACTTATAGGGCGTGATTAATTTGTAACTGTGCTGCATGTGGGAAATCTTCGACAATCAGCGATAACAGAGGGTTTGTCGTGCTTTAATTTCTTTTTCTATTAAAAAAAATATCACAATGCAAATAAAAAATATTTTTAGTGTGCAGAAATGATATTTTTGGCTGTTGAGAAGATATTTTTGAGTTTATTAACCGGTAATGTTGATTTTATTAAGTGGTGGCTTTAAAAGTAGTTTGTATTGATTTGATTCCGGTCCTGGCAATTTGATCAGATTAAGCGGCTGATTTTATTAACCAGTGATTTTATTATGCAACGGTTACTGTATATATATATTATAAAAATACTCAAAAAGTACCTTTTTAGTTATTCTATTTGAAAGTTTTGAATTTACTCAGAAAGTCAGAAATAAATATAAGAATTTTAATAAAAGTTTCAAGTTTTTTTTTTTTTTTTTTTTTTTTTTTTTGCGGGGGGGGGGAATGAAAAATTGGACATATCCTCATCCTCAGAAAAATTTGACCTTAAATTAATACTTTCTCTATCATATATAGGTAAGAGGAAGGTAAAAAGTAGATGCGAATGCTGAGTGAATGGTGAATGCAGTAACACAAATTATTACTTCCTGCGTTGCATTGCTGCTTTCACCACATATCACTTTTGCCTGCATTTCTCTCACTTGATGATGGGTCATGCTTAACTATTTTAACCTAAAACAATTAATACGCATTATAGCAGTTTAGAGGGTTTGTCTATAAAGTCCTTGTTCTTCTTTGCAACGATAGTAATAAAATATTTTATTATAAATAATATAAAAATATTTAGCTTATACTTTACCCCTTGACTGCTTCCTCCAGTGATAACCCTCTTTATAGCAACAATTGATCTTGTTTTTCTATCCTTCGCTTTAAAAACTTCACTGGAAATTCAATTATAATAAAATTTTTAATCAATCTTTATAATATAATAGTACCGTAATTTCGCGCGTATAGTCCGCGGACTATGTGTGTTTAAAAGGCAAATTTTTTCACCCGCGGACTATACGGTGGTGCGGATTATCTGCTAGTTATTCACAGTTCAAATCCTCAAAATCAGAATTAAACATGCGAATACTACGAACTGCCGATCAAATATAAACATAAACAAAAGAATAAGACACAAAGAAAACATTGTATCGGTAGCGAACCATGGAGCATAAAGCAAAAGATCACTATTAGGATAGCATGCTGCTGAATATTCCTGTACTGTTATTTTTTAAATCATGTTCGCAAAATATCGTCGAAGTTTTACTGCTGAGCAATACCAATGACAAACTTTGTGATAATCTTCCAAAAAATATATCTCCTAGAGTGCTGAATCACATACAATCAGCCATACTGTATTTCTAGTAGGAAAGTAAAACTCACTCAACCATTCAACCGGGAATTCCGATAGAAAATGTAAACATCAACTTTAAAGGTTTCTTTTAATGTATAATTTTTAAAATAGGGTTTATTAATAACAAGTACTTCTTTTCTTTATACTATTTATTTTAATAGTGGGAATGCTTTAATATTTTCATATAAAACTACATAATAGTGATTTACTTGCTGTTTTCTTGGGGTTATATTTTTCTCCTGCGGACTATACGGTAGTGCGGACAATCTGATGATATTTAAAATAATTTTTACATGAAACTTCACCTGCGGACTATACGATGGTGCGGACTATGCGCGCGAAATTACGGTACTTAAAATAAAAAATAAAATAAAAACATGTCAATTATTTTTTAAAAATTAAAAATTATAATGACAATTAGATACGTTACATTTGTAAAATAACTTTTACTTGTTACTTTTTTTCATACACATAAGAAGTATTGGATTTGTGAAATTTTTTTGTTTCCAGTTTTCGATGGATTTATATTTTTTGAGATGTCCCAAACATGTGATCTGACCATTTTAGGAAAAGGGGATGTGTATTAAAAATTTTGTGGATGCTGTATCTTATGAACTAATGAATGAAATTTCACCAAACTTGGTATTTAGTTGAACCTTGACATAAACTGGTGCTGATTATATTCAGGGACTAATTATAGCACTGTCATCATAGCCTGACTAAGGCAGGGGCATATAGGGCAGTTGCCCCAAGCCCCCACATCTGAGGGGGGAGGGGGGCCCAAAATCGAATAGAAAGTTTATTTTACATTTCCTTCTTTAACAAACTTTTTTAAAACAAAATATCAGTACAGTGTAAAATCTGGCTTAATTGAGCCATCGTAATAGCGAAAATTTAGCTGAATTCCACCCTAATGCCAGCAAGAATATGAATTTTTCGCAGCTAGATGCCAAAGTTAACAATTAGAAATAAAATGGATCTATAATGAGGTGAGAAATTTAAATACCTCCATAAATTTTGGTTCTTCATTACTGAAGTAGTGAAGCAGAGGGGGGCTCCCAAAGAAGTTTTTGCCCCATGCCCCAATTAGGCTAAGTCGGGCCCTGACTGTTATCCCATTTCATTTTTCAAAATTTTTAATATGGCAATATCAGACAACATTTCATACAAATGTACATAATAAGAGTTACTTTTAACTTTTCAATGTGCAATTGAAAAGAATTATTTATTTTTAAAAATATGAAGACAACATGAAGCATTAAACTAATTAAATAATTTAATTAAAACCCTTTACTTGTTTCATTCTTGGCCGGAATATTTTCTGCAGGGTGCCCTGCTCATGGTAGCGATGACAACTGTGCTGGAGTCTTCTTCTTCTGCAAGTGTTTGACATTCTGAACGTTGTTGTGTAGCTCCCATCAGAAGGTGGCAACACATTCTGTCCATACCCATTGTGTCATTGTCGTTTAACTGATTACTAACCCTAATTCTTGCAACAACAGTGGCACAACGGGTATGGGCAAAATGTGGTGCCACCTTCTAGTGGGAGCTACACAACGATGTTCAGAACATTGAACACAGTTGTCGCCACCGACAAGAGCAGGGTGCTCTGCAGAAAATATTCCGACCAAAAATAAAACAAGTAAAGGTTTTTAGTTAAATTATTTAATTAGAATGATTTATAATTGTAATAGTCAACCAAGAAAAAAAAAAAATGTGCATGTGTAGGGTCAAATCTTCCCCCAGGGGTTAATGTAACTTTTCAAAATGGATATCATTCGAAAGAACTCGCTAATACCTATAAAACAAATGGTTGAACCATAGATTTGCAATAATGAAAAAAAAAAAAATTCTCATATGTCAGTACAAAATTGACTTTCTTTGAACATTGAGTGTTACACTACTCTGAGATGCAAATCCTCTGCATTCATTATGGAAAATAAAATTAATAAATAATTTGTACTAGATGAATTTGTACAGGAAATAAAGGAAAAAATTTTGTGGTGGCCAGAGAATTAGTTACTAATCTCTTTTTTTAACAAAACTATTTAAAAAATATCACAAATACACAAACATAATGGTGCATTAATAATTATTGAAACAGTTTGCCCCAATTAAATTTAATAATGTACTCAGATAAAATACATCCCTTAACATTAGATTGCCCAAGGAAGTCATTTTGACTGCTTCTTAATTTTGTTTAATATATAAATACTAGTTAGTTGTAGGGTGAAAAATGATCATTTAACTTTATTTATTTCTCACTTCAAATAATTCATTTGCTAGAAAGCCCGTGAGAAATTTTCACACTTTATTTATCTCTTCCTTACCTTTAAAATTTAAAATTATTATTTTATAGACGTCATTTTTTCATATGCATGAGCATTAATATTTTATAATTTTTTTTCACATTAAAGCATATTTCATTTTATGCTGAAAAAAAAAAAAAAAAAGATAATTGGCAACAATTATAAATTTAAATGTCTATTTAAAGTTGTTATTTTCATATTTTAATTATAAAAAATCTAATTAAAAATTCATTACAAATAAGGTACTAAATGAAAGGGACGATTTTTCTGAATCTGTCGGGTTAAACAGCTTATCAATCGGACAATTAGATTTTTTAAAATTAACTAAAGTATGAAAACTTGCGTTCACACACAGAGTCCAAGGAAATCTTTTAAGCCTTTTTAAGCGTGACAGAGTCAGACACAGATGAGCATAACTATATATGCTGATATGGTTTCCTAAATTTTGTGTGACTTTGTGTTCGTATACATGATATATGTACATTCAAGGGGTTTGTCCAGCAGTAAAACTGGGGTTTTTATAGAACCCTTCACAAAATTTTTTTTTATCCTAAAAAAGATCCTTCACAACATTTTTCCGCTTAAAAACAGACCTTTGATAAATCTCTTTCATTTTGAAAACTAATCTTATGTGAAACAAACAGACCGCCTGAATAATCGGATGTGCTTTGCTGTATTTCCCCAAAAGCTGATATTCAATTTCTAATTTCTAAAGGTTTCTGTGCATATGTCTAAATTTAGTTTTATAAAAGTGAACATTCACTGTCAAAAACGAAATATAATTTTAATTGTAATTTTATTTTGTAATACAACATTTTCCCCAATTTTACAAAAAGAGTACCCTAGCCAAAAAGTTCATAAGAACTTGATTTTTTACACTAATACTGAGACACAAAATTACGTGAGTAGATTTTACTCAATTTCCAAAAGTCAGGACCCTGTTGGAAATGTCTGGACAGACCCTTGACATTTATAAAAATTTTATTTATCACCATTCTCCCTTTGTTTCTGAAGTCTTTATTGTCTAAAAGCAGTCATTTTGACTGCTTGGGTAACCTACTGTTAACGACATTCACTGAAACATTCATATTTCTATTAATGAAAATCTAAAAAAACAAAACCGCTTATGCCACCAAACATTCTTTTTATTCTATTTTATCTATTATTATTATTATTTTTTTTTTTTTCAAATACACTTTCATTAATCTTAATTGTTACCCTTAGCACCAAGCATACCAAATATTCTTAATAAATATAATCTTGCAAAATATTCACAAAAGACAAAAAAAGACCAAAAATAATAAAAAACTTAACACAAATTCTAAAATGGCAGTTAAGGAAAATATAGGCTATCATCAGTTACAGATGTTTTATTTTTTAAGATATGAAGGGTTATGTGAAAACACTATTTCTCCCACTATCCACCCACCTGTTGAGGGGTAAATTCCTAAAATTTCAGAATTTGATGTTTAGGTATTTGTGTTTTATACATTTTAAAGCAAGGAACTTGTAGATATTTTTTTTAGGTTGATTTTTTAAAAAAAGTCTTAAGTAAGTTTATTAATCAGTTAGATTCACCATCATGCAATGAAATGACAGTCACTTTCACACAATGACAGAAAATTTCAAACTCAGATAACAAATGTACTCAGGGGTCGATCCAGGCAAAAATTGGGTCCCCTTTGTTGCCCCTTCACAAAATTCCACATCATAAAAGGGGACCCTTCACAAAATTCAAATCTATAAATGGGGGCCCTTCACAAAATTCAAATTTATGAAATGAGCCTTTTTATTTTATAAAAGTGATCCTTTTTCTATATTTTCAGTATTTTTAATTATTTGGTTCAATTAAACTATGTTAATTTGATATTTAAAAACTATTTAGAATGACTGTTAAAATGGAAGGTTTTAAATGTTTTTTTTTTTTTTTTTTTTTTTTCACAAAAATAAATAAAAATTTCACAAAAATATTTGTTTTTCACAAAAAGGGGACCCAAAATTTAAAACCTGGATCGACCCCTGGTACTTATGGACAGATTTGCTTCAAACGGTATGTACATAGCCCTATCAAGGTCTCAACTAAATTTATTAGTCAACTCCATTCATCATTTTATTTCGAAATAACAACAAATTGAAAAAAAAAAAAATGAACTTATTCTTTTGACTGAGCAGAAAAAATTTGTTTCTTTGACATATGAAAGGATATTGGCAAAAATGCTTTGTCTCTTCCACCAGCTCATTCTGGGTTAATTCTTAAACTTACATTTTTGCATTTGTATATTTTTGATATTTAGTTGGACCTTGAACTAAACTGATGTTGATTACATTTGGGGATCAATTGCTCAACAGGTGGTGTTATCGTCCCATTTTTTTTCATAATTTTTAATAGACAGTATTGAGCAAAATTTCATATAAATGTATATAATGAAAGTTATGAATGATTTTATGAATGATTGTAAAATTATTATGAATTATTCATAATAGTAGTAGTAAACTAGGGAAAAAATTGTGAGCATGTATAAGCATAAATTTTCAATATAGGTATCTTTCAAAAGAACTCATCAATACCTTTAAAATGAATGGTTGAATAATACATTTTTTCTGTTGGCATTTAGTGTTACTTCTCTGACAAGATAATCATCTGCACTCATCATGGAAAATTATTTTAATAAACAATAATAAACAATTTATACTGCACAAATTTGTATAAGATGATACAGAAGAAAGTTTTGTGGTGGCCACAACATACTAGTTTTAATAAGAATATTAGCATGTATTTTCTAAACAACTATTTAAAATATTGCTAGTATTGCTTGTAATGACTTATTTATTCAACAGATATGGATAAAAAATATATCTCTATGCAAGACCAAGAGGAGTGATTAGGAATTAAACCCGGGATCCGGACATAATATCGCGGGACAAAATATCGCATCAAAAAATCAGTACGATCTATTTGAAAATTTGTATTTGTGTCACGTGGGATTTCTGGTGAAGACCACAGGGCCTTAGAAATCTAAATTAATTAATTAAAATAAATAAATAAATAAATAAAAACATTATAGAATGGAATTTTATTATTTTATACACATTTAATTTTAAGTTATTTTATCATTTGCTTTTCACCATTCAAAATACATTTTAAAAATACAGTACAAAGCCGAAAATCCGGAATCGTCGGGACCGCGGCGATTCCGGATTTTCGAATTTTCCGGATTTTTGGTCATGCCTAACAAATATAATATTTTGGTTTAAGCATTTAGGTAATATGCAAATTCAAGTAAAAAATAATTTATTACGATTTTTAAATGTATTCTGTAATATTTTTTCTATCAACTTCAGCAATAAATAAATAAAATTAAAAGTTAAACTTGAAAAACAAAACAGATTTATTGAAATATTTGCATACAAAAAATAGTACAAGGTACAATAGAGAAAAATAAGAAAAACATACCACTTTTAAAACAATTCGCGATTTTTTTTTTTTTTTTTTTTTAGTACTTTAGGTTTTTAACTAAAAGTTTAAGCATAATTGAAACAGAATATAGAATTTAATTCTTAATTAGATAAATGTTTAAGAATTATTACTATTATTGTAATCTTCTCCCTCCTCTTTCAGACTTTGCAAATGCCGGTTTTGAAGATTACTAAGAAATAAAATACTTTTTCGGTTTTTTATTTAGATATATTTATACTAAAAAAAAAAATCGCTATTGATGATGATGATTAACGCCGCCGAAATCGTCCGGATTTTTGGCGATTCTGGATTTTTGGAGTCCGGATTTTCGGCTTCGTAGTGTATTGTACATCACTACATTACTGCTGACATCAAAGCTGAACACTGTTTAGAAACCTTAATTAAGAATTTTAAAATAGATAACTACGATTGAATTTCCTATGACTAATCATGACAAAAGTTAATTAACATAGTCTTTAAACTCTTTTAAGCAAAATTTATAACAATTTTTGAAGTGGATTTGCCTGTATGTGAGTGCTCTGACTATGGTATGTGTTGTCATGAAATTTTATACAACATTATTAATAATTACCAACTCCTTTTTGCATTCCATTCATTTATGTAGGCGATATTTTGTCCACGCGAGATTTTGTCCCCAACCCATTAAACCCCCCTTCCCTGATTCGAAACTTTGCAAACTTGTGGAAAATTTTTAAGTTATACATAGTTTTTAACATTCAATATTATGTACTGAAGTTTGAATCCTCTTCAATGTTTTTTCTTGGCTACAGCCTAGTCACTATAAGAAATCTTTTTTAAGGGATAGTAACATATTCATGCAAATTTAAAAGAAAACAACCTTCAGATTGAAGAATAATGATATGAAAATAAATGACATACATACATATATATATATATATAAATTAATCAACTATGTTTAGGAACATCAAAATTCTTTATACATTAGTAATAAGTCCAGTGGCAGAAAGTTTTGTAGCTGTCTGCGACAGGTTTTTAAAATTTCATAATCTGACTACAAAATTTGCGTGTAATCAGGGGTGAAAATGACTTACACTCAAAAAGCCTGAAAGCTGATAGCGGCAATCTTGGGGGGGGGGGGGAAGCTTAACAACAGTGGTGATCTCGTGCAACAATACACAAATACAATTTTACTACAGAACAATATAGTATAAAAAATTGTATTCATTCAATTCATCTCATTCAATTAAATATTTTATAGCAATGTTTGACACAAGACATATAAATAATTATAAATAATAAAAGTATTAGTTTTAGTTTGATACAGAAATTTTTATAAGTGAATTGTTATCCAAAAGTTGCGGACAAATTTTTTTATCAGTGCAGACAAAAATTGTCCGCAAGCCATTTTTCTGTGTCCGCGACTATGTCGCCGTGTTTCTGCCACTGGGGTAACAAGCAAAAGTGAAGAAAGTTAAAATTAAAAATTATTCTATGCAAAAGTGGCAACTCTTGAGGTTGGGAGCGAAATTCTCACTAGGGCCCCTAATTGGGTACCTCTCTATCAAGAGGAAGAGGCCCCTTCGTATTAATTCACTAAAAATTATAACCACAAAAAAAAAAAAAAAAAAAAACATTAAATAAATTTAAAAATTGATTTAGAAGCCCATTCTAACATGAGGGCCAGGGATTCTGCTTGCCCTCAGAGCTTACATAAATGGGCTCATTTGGTTTTGTGGTTGTCACTCTATGGTCTTTTTTGTACATTAAGGATCTTTTAGACTGGAACATACAGCTTAAAGTGAAATTGCAGTGAATGTTTCAGGTCAAAATATGGCACAATTTCACCAGATAAATATACCAAGTTTCTTCAGAGGTCCCCTTATATGATCAGGGACTGGGACGGTCCACCCTTTTTAATCCCCCTCAGTACACCACTGATTATATGCATATTTATAATTGAACCATAAAATGACCTTAAACATGCCCCCTTTTTAACAGCAGCAAGATGTCTAAAAACCTGTGGAAAACTCTGAAGGAGCAATGTGTAAAAAGCACATTTTGCTCTCTTTCTTTCCATGGTGTGTGTGTGTGGGGGGGGGGGGATTTCTGAAATTCCTAAGATTTGTTTTTAGCTATTCATACGATATATTTTAGAAAATAATCTTAACCATGTTATTTGCAATATCTGTTCATTTCCTTTGAAATATGAAGGAATATATATGAAAATACATGTGCAACATTGCACCCTCCTTAAGGATGATTTCCTGAAAAAGGATGGTTTTGGGGCATTTATGTTAAAGCAAAAATCTTAGATAACAGTTTTTTTTTTTTTTTTTTTTTAAGATATGGAGAGATTAGGAAAAAATTAGTCTAATATTTCCGCAAAAATTGTTTGACAGAAAATGCAACTGAATTTCAATTTTACATAATGTTGAAAATTGAAAATATCCAAAGGGTAGTTCAAACTTGCCTCCCCTTTCCCCATACTTTTTTAAGTGAATACAAAGTCTCAGTCTTTATAGAATGAGGGGTCTATGAACTGCAAATGTAACAAGTTACTATCTGCTATAAATTTAAATATATATGTACATATATATATATACAGACAAATATTTAAAATATATGTTATCTAGCTACAAAAATATATATATAAGTATTTAAAATGCAACTTAATAATAATAAAGTCTTTTATAGTCACATAGTAATATTAAGGATATATGAAATGTAGAAGAAAGTTACCCAAATGTTCCTTGGCCAATTTTTATAATATATTCATACTTTGAAACATCTGGACAACTTAAATTCATCGTTCTTGAATAGTGGCTGAAAGTAAATAATTATTTTACAAAGATAAATAACAAGTTAGAAAACAAATAATAATAGAAGAAAACATATAATTTGAACAAAATAAGTAGACAATTAATATTAATTTAAATGTTGATTTTCTCACACGAGATTAACATATTAAATTAAGTTATAAATCTTTTGATCATGTACACAGAAAGTTTCAGCTATGTTTCCAAGAATTTGAATAAAATTAAATTAATGGTAAAATTAATTTGAAAAATAGTTTCTTAAAAAAGAAAAAATTATCAAAATCTAGTTTCAAGGTAATATTTGAGATGAAAAAATAAAAATAGATTAGTTGGTTAAAGATCAACCATACATCTCCCCAATAAGTAAAATTTGTGAATCTTAAAGCTTTTTCCTCTCTCCTTCTTACAATTTCCCGGCTCTAGTCACCAAAACCCATATAACCTTATAGGAAAATTTGCTTATAGAATTATTCATAAAACAATGGATTTTTTAAAATTCAATATTCCCATTCAGAAAATTCACAATTGTTAAATAAGTAGACATTTTCCAAAAAATTATTGCTTAATTTTTTATATTTCATTTTACAGCTAAAAAATGACAAAAATGAACTTAGTTCAATTTTTGCATTTTTAAACTAATAAAAAAAAAAAAAAAAAGGAAAATGAGTAGTAATTTAAAGGTTGTGAATTTTCTAAATGGAAAAAAAAAATTCACTAAAAAATGAGTAACTGCATAAGCAAATTTCACCATAGAGTTACATGGAGTTTGGTGATCAGAGACGGGTAGGTTTATTTGGTTGGATTTTTATCACACTAGTTCTATGCTGTGGGCAATTGGCAATGATCTGGGAATCCCCACTAAAGGTTGTCTGGAGCTATACAATCACAATTTTTATCCTCCACATTAGCAATGTGCATTTAATTTTACAAAAAACCACAATCTGCTTGCACAATTTGTATAATGTCACAGGTGAAATTATGAATTCTGCAAGCTTCCATTAATTTAATTTTGCCTAATAATTTTGACCATTTTCAATCTCTTCATACTTTAATAATTTTATCTAATTTTGATCCTTTTCAATCTGTTTGTATTTTAGTAACTTTCTATAAGGTTTCGTACATATACTATTAATAATTCATCGTTACAATGATCAAACAGAAACACCATGAAATTTTAACACCTTTTACTTCAGCAGTCACTTTATCTAATAGTTAATATAAAATTAATGGTGTTTTATTAAATCTAGTGCAATCAATCTTTTTAAATAATACTGAAAACATGGAAAAATATATTTAAAAGATCATGTATACTGTATACCTTTTCTATAATGAAATCTCAAAAAAAGGCAGATTTTTATGAATTTTAATTTTGTGAAGAGGGCAGCTTTTTTGCTTGCATTGAACTCGGAAACATGACTATGCTTTCAGAAAATAGTAACCTATTTGTGAAGAATGCAAAGGGGAATAATTTATTTATTTTGCACTTTCATTACTTATATACAATTTTTAGAAATAAAAAGTAACAAATAAATTTCATTTATTTTGAGGTTCATGTCCTAGTATAAAGACTGCTGAATGCAGTTATTTTTCTATTGGCTTTTATGGGTGTAAATGGTCTTTTACATGTATCCATTTAAGCTTGCCACACTGATAAATTTCCTATATTTTGAGATTTTTGTAGGAAGGGCTGATTAATTTACTGACATTAAAAAGGTAAATTTAATTTCTAATCATCTGGTTATTTAATTTATGCTTATGTAATTAATGATACATATTATTATTTATTTTATTTTGCAGTTGTATTATTTCTATATATTTTAGAAATAAATAATAATATTAATAAATCATTTACTTAGAGGTCCAATTTTAGGGATTGTTTTATTACTTTGTTTTATGCTAATAATATTGATAAAATATTATTACTGAGATTTTTTTTAATTACTTATTTTATTTTCAAAAAATTTTGTTAGTGTTTAGAATAAACTTTTAGCAAGCTGAAAAACTAGAATAAATGATTAAAAGAATAAATAAATACACACAAGTTTATAAAAAAGTTCGAAAAGCGACACAGTATGTGTGGAGTTACCATCTAAATGTTAGAATATTTTAATGTGTCCTTGCTTGAAAAGGTTTTAAGAATAGGTATCTAACTAAATATTTAAATCTGCTCATATTTGCTATTTATCGATTTGCGTAATTTTCAGAATTACTATTTTAAAACTAAAACCGACATATATTGTAACATGTTAGGTCTGCAGCTCAGAGTTGAGGTCAGCAAAAAATGCCGATTTAATTTTAAGTTTGCATAAAGTCACCAATTAAAAATAAATTTTTAAAATGTAGCATACTTATCCATTTCTTTTTGTCGTATACTTTGAATTTGAATGAGTCCAATAAATGAATTTACTGTCAATGTGTCAATACACACGACAAAACTAAACGAAATCTCAACAAAAATCTGTGAACCACGGAGTAATATTAATAGGAGTTGAAGGTCCAATGGGAGAAAGCTACGAAACTGTGATCTAAATTTTTGGTAAATATTGAGGGCGCCACTTGTCATTCCTCCCTACTTCGGCGCGGATATACTGTTGTTTTCAATAGAATTTTGCTGAAGTACATTTAAATTTTTTTATTTTAAGCAATTTAATTTGTTTGTAAGTTCTTAAAACTGCATAATTCAGATGTTTCAAATAAATGCTTCGTTCCTAGTTGTAAAACAGGCTATGATAGTGATAAGAAAAACAAAAAAAAAAGCCCTAGGAGAAAAATAAAGTCCGAGTTCGTGTTTTCTGCACCTAAAGTAAGTTTATTTTTTTTCTTTACAAACTTTCATCCATTCTCCTTCCTCCCAATTGTCTGTTTTAGCTAGCTTCGGTTCATAAGAATCGTCATTTTTAAAAAGCTTTCTTTCAAAGTAAAATTAGTATAAAATGACTCTTAAAAAAAACATGTTGTTTAGAATACTCTATTTAATGAAATTTGCTTTCAATCGAAATTTTTTCAGCTTGATATTATTTTTAAAAAAATAATTAAAACGAGACATTTCCCCATTGAATAACATTGCGGAAACTGGAGAGAAGGAAGGATTGCACGCTGGCGCCATCTGTAAACATTAGAAAACAACATCACAAAATTTCAGCGTTACCTTCTTCTCCTGTCTTTTTACTCCGTGCTGTGAACAAAACACAAAACAGATAGTGTCGATTGGTTGGTTAGATGGTTGGTTGGGATGACTTTTACATCACAAGAGTGATTGGTAACCACGGAAGAAGATTGTATAAGAATGAAAACGAGATAGGGCAGCGAGCTCGGGAACCGGAGCTTTCTTTTCCGCATTAATTCATCTCACTGTAGGAAAGCGATTCGATCGCCACCTGGTGTAATATGTTTGAAACTTATCGCAAGAAAGTGAAAGCCCGCCTTCGGCTTCAAGGCTGAATCATTCGCCGCCATTTGTACGTGAAGTCCGTCATTGCTAAACTTAAGATTACTATATAAATAGTCTTATATAGTCACATATAATAATCTTATATGGTAGTTCGTCACTGCCAAACCTAAGACTATTATATAATAGTCTTATATAATATCATATAATAGTCATGTACAATAGTCTTAGTTTTAGCAATGATGGACAAATGGCGGCGAATGATTCAGCCTGTTATATAGTAGTCTTACGGCTTCAGTCATCATCCGATTTTCGCGAATGAACAGCCAGAAATGTAAACAAACGCGCTGATTGGTGAATTTTTGAGATCTGGTTGTCCTCTATCAGTGAGATAAAAATTACTGCTTTTCCGTAACATTCGTAATACATCTTATACTCTTAATCCGTGTTGGTAACCAATCCGCGATTGTAATGAAATGCTCGCCCTCTGGTGGGCTAAGGTGAAATTACAATAAACATGCTTTAATTAGGCTTTCATTAAGCCGCCATTGCATGCCGATGTTTAGTTTCACATATATTTACTGAATAATATATAGTAGTCTTAATGCATGTACCCACACAGCACATACGTCCAAATTTTGTTCATTTCTCGTCTCGTACGTTGAAAACACGTCCCTCCAGAGAACTGACATCCCATTTTTGTCACATGCTCACATAAATTCAACCATCATGTTGAAAGTATGTGTCGTGAGTAACCAAATTTGGACATACATTATTAGAAAAATATCTTGGAAGTAATGTGTTCCACAATTGAGCCACAATGAAGTGTCCTTTTACGTTGAATTCAACAAGCATGCAGAGTACTTTTAACTAAAACGGAACGAGCAACTGGGCATGCGCATTCAACCAACCATTCCACTTTTCCTCTCGTCCGTGGCTTCGCTTTCGTTTCGCCCGCCGCCATGTTGTCATTTTGATTACGTGAAAATGCGAAAGAAGAAATAATTGCGTCGTATAATTAATGTTATGATTGTAGATTTCGAAGATATCGTCATATATGCTGTATTGTCCACCGTCGCCAAGCTTGTGACAACGATTTTACATTCTTGTTCTATACAGAATGTGAATGCGATCTGAAAATAATTGTCATATGTAAGTATCTAAAATAATTTTATTTTATTTTCATTTCTGATATTTGACTTTAATGTAATAATGCTTATTATACCTGAAAAGGTTTATTATTTGTAAAATTTAATTTCATGGGTGGTTTTAGTTTTTGTTTGTTGTGTATCATTTCTTATCCATTGATTTATCGATCCATAAATATTATTACATGGCCTAATGGACCTTTCTTTTATTTTAAGCAGGAATGGAAATATCTGTAGAAGTATTTTCTTGTAAACTTAATCGGAATTTCCATTGCTTTTTAACCATTCAAGCATGCCTTTATCAGTTGATTAACTTTGATAAACAATGCAAAAATGTGTTCATGAAAGCTTAAATTTATTTTAAAACTGTTGTAGTTTTATTTAACTCTCTCAAATTATAAAAAAAAAAAAAATTAAGATTGATTTCATTAATGAAAGTTGTTATTTAAGTATGAGAAATTCAGTAATTCTGAAGTTAATTTATGTCAATAACAACAGTAAAATTTTCGAACGAACCATAGAAAATGAGAATAAACAAAGATTTCTAATGAACTGCTTGTACTGGTTTGGATTTTCTTATCTAGAATATGTATACTCTTTAACTTATTTTTCACGAGTAATTTTTTTCCTAAATATTGTAAATATTATATATTTATATATATATATATATTAAATATTATATATGTGCAATTTACAATTAAAAGCCAAACCATTAATTTCTCTTTCTCTGTTTTGAATCTCTTATCTACAATATGTATACTCTTTAATTTATTAAATTTAGTTATGTTTTTCTCAAGAGTAATTTTTTTCTAAATGTTGTAAATATTATATTTAATTGCACATATATTAAATATATATGTGCAAGTTACAATTAGAAGAGAAGCCAAACCATTAATTTCTCATTCTCTCACTTTTTATTTAATGATTTTAAATTGGTATTTTTAGTCTTCTGCTATTTATGTGTTAATACCAATAGCAGAAACAGTTGAGCCAACACTGTTAATTTAACAATCCATAAATGGGATACACTTAATAATAAATCAATGCCGTAGCTAAAGAGTTATGTAAATGTAAATTTTGCACATTTTATGAATTATATTATTTCTTTTTATTATACCAGACCTGATCTCTTATTATACCAGACCTGATTCTCTGATTGCAGAATTTTGTTTTATTGTAGATAGATAAAAAATTCTTCCTGTGCACATGTGTATACGTATATTTATATAAAGTTCAAAATTACAGTTAACATTATGTAAACTATGAAAATTGTAACTTCGTGTTGATGGTATTTTTTGATTAGGCTTAAATTTTGTTTTTAAAAATTAGATTTTTCTTGGAGGTAATTATTAAATGTAAACTATTACTCATGATATGTTTTTTCCTCCTACAGTTGGAATGTAAACTCTGAAATGTTTTTTTTTTTTTTTTTTTTTTTTTTCTTTTTCATCCTGTATACAATATTTATAAGCTATTTTTTTTTTTTTTAATTTTGGCCTTTTGTATTTTTCTTCCCAGATTATTTATTTAAGATGTTAATGAATATGTAAGGAATCTAGCTTTGGCCTGCAGTCTCCTAGCAGCCCTTCAGTTTAAATTTCAAGTTAATAAGTAAGACTTTCTGCATATAACTCAGTACTAATCATTGCAAGACTGTTCTTTTTTTTTTTAAATCAAGATTTATTTGATTTTAATGATTTTTTAAAACTATTCATACATTATTGTGCAACACTTGTATTTTATTCTGTGTATTTTTATGTATATATATGTAAATATTTACACTATCAATCATTTTACTTAAATTATAAATAATATTCTATTCCGATAGAAAAAATCCATGTAGGCATTTATTACCAATATTTCTATTCAAATTAGTATCATTATAATATAAGAAATAATCTTATAACAGTCACAAATGCTGTAGTACGAGCCACTCAACCTGAGAATTTGTAGTACTATAATGTATTGAAATAAAGAAAGTCTGGTGGACTGCGGTAATTCTCGATCAATGTGTTTCTAGGTTAATTAATGTTCACCCAGCTTATAATAGTATGCTTAAACAAAAATTAGAAAGTATTGTTAACAATTCAAGAACATTGTAGTTTAATGTACAAAATAAAAAAAAGTCGCCATCTTTGCTGAAAATTAATAAATAAAAATATATATTAAACTGCTACAAAAGCATCTTGAAAAAAGATTGTTTCTGAAAATCACACATTTTACTTAGATTCTTAGTGGCACAACATTTCTATTTTTTTTTTTTTTTTTTTTTTTTTTATGTTATTTTACAACTATATATCTGTACTGATAAGTATAAAGGATTTAAGTCCAAAAATGTCGATTTTGAGTTAAGTACATAGTCAGACTCAGAAAAAAATTCTCTATCAATTGGTATAAAGGATTTAAATCCGTGTCCTTTAGTCTTTGAGAAAATCCATTGGTAAAAAAAGATTCAAGTTAGAAATTTAGCATTAATCTTTAGTATAAAATATTTAATTCAATTTTTCCCTTTATTAAATGAAGATTGACAATCACTTAACGGTATATAGTGTATAAATCAACATAATCCCTTTTTCCTAATCGATTCGGCTCATTAGTTTTTAGTTAGTTTAACTTTATTTTTCGTCTCCTGAAAAATCAAGAATATGCACTTAAATCCTTTATACTTATCAGTACAGATATAATATAAGCTTTTAAATTACGTTAATAATGTTTCTGTAATTTAGTACCTACTGGTTATACAACTATATTGATTTATACAACAGATTCTTTTTTTACCTATGTTTAAAATTATTTTAGACATATTTATCAATGTACATATATGTAGTGTGCATCTATAATATATATTCATTAATGCACATCAAAAAATCATAATATGTATTTTGCTTAAAATTAAAACCGGTTTTGTTATAGGTTTCATATCAAAATCAAAATTATCTTTCAAGCTATTTCAAAATTTTGTAGTAAGCATGACTAATGACTAATTAAGATCAAGATTACTAAGTATTGTACTGAATGCTAATAAATTAAATTGTATTTTATTGTACACACTTGTGATTTAAATTATACAGTTACATAAAAAGTTATTTATTTTTAACTGTTAACTTTAATACATTAAATCAAAGAAAAGTTCAAATGAAAGCCAACTATTTTATCTTTATTTCATAGTAAAAAAAAACTGTTAATAACAGTAAATGGTTTTTTTTATAACTAAATGTTTAAATTAAAATATATAATAAAACTGAAATATTTTTAATGGGTAATTGCAATACTTAACTATAAATCAAAGAAAAGTTCATATCAAAAACGTAGTAGTTTATCTTTATTTCATAGTAAAAAATAAACTGTAATAATAATAAATGGTTTTATTTATTAAGGATATAATAAAAATGCATGGTTGAAATAAAATATATAATAAAATTAGGACAGTAATGCTATATACATTATGCTTTTAAATGTTATAAAGTGTTTTGCCAATAAGTTTGGATGTAATTTCAAAACAAATAAAAATAGTAAATTAACTACTATGCTTATTAAAAAAAAAACATTTATAATCAGGGGTCGATCCAGGCAAAATTTGGGTCCCTTTTGCGGCTCCTTCACGAAATTCCACACAGTAAAAAGGGGCCCTTCAGAAAATTCAAATTCATAAAAAGGTACCCTTCACAAAATTCAAATCCATACAAAGGGACCCTTCACAAAATTCAAATTTATAAAATGAGTCCCTTCACAAGATTTTTTGTTTTATAAAAAGGATCCTTTTATTAAATGTTTTCATATTTTCAGTATTATTTTAAATTTATGCCTTAATTTGGCTCAACGAAACTCTATTAACTTGATATTAAACATTACATAAAGTGATTGTAAAAACTGAAGATTTTACACAATATTTTACTTTTTCACAAAAATATTTTATATTTCACAAAAATATTTTGTTTTTCACAAAAAAGGGACCCAAAAATTAAAACATGGATTGACTCCTGATCAGGGTTTAACCTGGCAAAAAAATTACTTTAGCATTTTAGCGAAAATAGGCAAGCACTATTTTAGTTTTTTCGAAAGTTAATTCTTTGGATACCATTGATTTCTTTTACTTAGCTTTGTTATCCTCAGTTTTGTTTTCTATTCCTTTTGTTCATTGATGATTTTAACCAAGCATCCATATTTGTGACTTTAAAAATATGAATCAGGGAAACTATGTTTTGATTTTATCAATGGAAAAAGAGGTATTCATATCATATGTGTAAAATGAAAAAGCAAATTAAAAATCAAGTAAAGTGTAGTGGTAGATAATCGTGAAATACTAGTGCTAAAAATGCTTCTATGAAGCAAATTCTGAATTCTAACATACTTTTAAATATTTTTGCATTTAAATTCAATCATTGAAAATTAAAAATAAATCCAAATTACTATATAAATAAGGATTCCCAATAATTTCAGTCCTTTCGTAGTTTTTGCCTGCAAATATTACAAAAAAATAAAAATAAAATAAAATAAAATTCTGAATTATTATATAGAGATATTTTATACAGTTATCCAGTTTTAGCATTTTAGCGAAATTCTGACCGACTTGTTTTAGCAAAATATGATACCTTTTAGCAAAATGCTAAAAAAATGAATGGCAGTTTAAACCCTGCTCCTGATAATATGTAATTAAAATCAGGTTTATGTTAAAAATGACATTATTTGTAGTCCAAATTAATCAATATAGCTATCATTTGAACAAAAAATGTCCTGATCCGTAATTGCCCTGAGTTGGGGTGCGATCGATATTTACCCGGTTGCTGGGGCAATTACTGATCAATGAATTTTTTCAATTAAACAAACTTTTAAAACATTTTAATCAAAGTCTATATTTTATTGAATAAACACATGATAAAGCTTTAACCATGCTAAATTTGGTTAACATCAATTGTGATATTTTTAGAGTTATTTAGATTAGATGTTTGTGTTTTTTGATTGGGAATTACCCTCGCCCACACTAAAATCTTATCCATGCTATGGAACGGATAAAATAATTTTGGAAAAGGGTAATTTATTAGGGAAAATGACATCATAACTGAAACAATGTATTAAGAGGAAACTTTTACTCACACTTCCCAAACAAAATAAAGAGAATAAGGAGTTAAGAAAAAAAAAAGTAGGATATCTTAAAAAACTTATATTTAGGCTAAACTAATATAATTTGAATCAAGAAAATTTTTTCACACTATACCCATTAACAAAATTCACATTTTCATTACCATCTTAATACTTTCACTTATTCTTATAACTTTTCTATATTGAGTCGGGACAATTCATTAAACAAGCAGTGACAGCTGCCTTGAACTGTATGTAACTGATTATATATAATTAAATTTAATGGTTATGGAGTTTTTAAAAAAAATTTGGAGGCTTCAGCAGGGACCGATTTATTCCTGCGGAGGCCTAGGGCACTCATGTTTAATGGGCCCTTTCTTCTGAAACTTTAATATTTATAATCCTCTATTCTATTAATCTATACAGAGAAGATATTTTAAAGGTAAATATTTTTTTCTGCACATGATTATACAGTTTACCAAATGATTAAACACTGATTATCTATATTTAAATAACTGATAACTTAACATACTATCATTTTACGGCAAAGTATATATTGTTCGAAATAATACAAACAATGATCAATTTCCATAGCGCACACAATGGAAATATTCACAATTAGTTAAAAAAAAAAAAAATGTATTTTATATATTATAGGATAAAAAATCAATAAACAAAAAAGTGTAACTTATGATGAAGCCAATGTACTATCTGTAAACTGATTCATGCACTAAATTAGACAGCATTGCAAACATGCCAACAGTTTAATTTATTCCAGAGGATTGTAAATACCTACCCTTTTAACATCACTTTATTTGTATTGATTTTTTTTTTTTTTTTTTTCAAATATGGTAGGACAAATAAGAGGCACACAGCACAATACTATTTCCATTTGTTGACGAAAAAATGAAAATTATCGATCATTACAGAAAATTTTCATTCTAACTATTTTTTTAAATGTATGGTGGAATTTCTTGAAGGCCCAAGGCATGTGCCCTGAATGCTCTGCCATAAGTCAGGTGCTGGGCTTCAGGGCTTTTTAAACACTACAATGTAAAATATGCCATTATTTTTAAAATATGTGTGCCAATATTAAAAGATATAAACTGATATGAGAACTATAAATAAGCAAGAAAATGTTTTCTTTTGTAAATATCAACTGCAAGGCTGCCAGAGACAAACTATCATATTATATATATATTAATCCTCGCTTTCCCAAGATGGGGTCATTTTGAAGTTGAAATCTAGTTAAGCACGCCTCATTCAAAAAGTGTGCTAATTCGCCACAGATAGCAAACATAACCAGTGGAATTTTGCAACTTCTAAACGATATAAAAAGGTGTTGTGCTGGTGATTTTCGCCAAGTGTGCCAAGTGGCACCTGAAAGCAATTTTTTTGCAGTAATGCCATGATCTTGGGAAAGCGAGGGTTAATCAATTAATTCTACACTAACTAAATATTTATAATTCATACATCAGTCATAAGGTTGTGCTTGTATAAATAATTAAAATATAATAAATGGTTAAAATGTATAAATAATTAAGAAAATTAAGGTATAATTTATTTTTTTATTTATCAATGTTGCTTAGTAGAGACGAATCTAAAGTCAAGGTATCCAATATAAATATTAGCTTGTTTAATAATATTTTGTTATATTTTACAAATTATATTTTTAAATTTCTATAAGAAATATTTAAAAACCACATTTTTTAAAAGCTGGATGTACAGTTTCATTCCACTAAAGCCATTAACTTTAATATGTAAAAAAAGTGATTTAAATCAGTGATAGTTTTTATTTTTTTACTTTTTAAATCAATTGATTTAAATCACTACAACCCTGTTGCAAGATTCTCAATTAATAGCATTTGCATACAAAGTTTTTATTCATTAGCTTTACAAGGCAAAATTAGCTCTGGCCGCATGGTCAGTTACTACTGAAGAATTAGCCACTAATAAATTTGCTGCGGGTAGCCACCACAATGGCCACTGTTTGGCTACCTGCTGCAATTTTCACACACACACACACACACACACAAAAAAAAAAATGTTTGTTTCCCTCAGTTGATTAATTTTAGCTATATCATGTGTATGCAGTAGGAAATCCACTCCCAGAAATCCATAGCACTTGGGACCAGAGACTGCAAATTTGAAAATTTTATGGATTTTAGTTTTTTTTTTTTTTTTTTTTTTTTTTTTACTTGTTTGCAGTATAGACAAATGTTTATTCATTTTTTTTTTTTTTTTTTTTAATTCTTTGAAATTACTTTTTATTTAAGCACAAAAACTTTATTATAAATTTCATTGTTTACTTTGGTTGTAACTTTTTAAAAGTATATAACTTTTTTAAAGTATTTATAATTTTAGTAATACATATTAGGGTATTTATTTGCATTGTATAATTTTATATTGCTACTATTCAAAAGTTCTTAAAACATCGTTTTTATCATATTAACTAGTATGCTGTGGCCATCACAAGTCTTTCTTCTATATAATCCTGTACAAATTTACCTAATATAAATTATTTGTTAAATTATAATTTATTAAAATTATTTTCCATGATGAATGCAGACGATTTTTATCTGAAAGTAGTTTAATATTAAATGCCAAAAGAAAATCAGTTTTGTTCAGACATGAGAAGAAATGAATTTTCTTCCCATTATTTCATTTATTTATTTTTTCATTAAAAATGGAAAAAATCAATAACATAGTATAAATTATCACTGATCTATGGTTTGATAATTCATTTTAAAGGTGTTGACGAGTTCTTTCGAAGATACCCATATTGAAAATTAACGAATTCCAAACGTCAAATTTCGTTCAAGGGTTTTGAGATACAGTACCTACAAAATTTGTAACACACACACAGACACACATTTTCTAAAAGCAGTCAAATTGTGATCAGGACATCTCAAAACATGTAAATACATCAAAAAGTGTTTAAAAATTTTCACAAAGCCAATACTTCCTTCAAACATAGAAGACAGTAAAAATAAGATTTTTTTTTTTTTTTTTTTGCTAAGTTTTTTATGGCAAAAATGAAAGAAAAAATCGATAATGTTGTTTTAAATTAACGCAGATCAGTGGTTCAGCCATTTCTTCTTCTTCTTTTTTTTTTTTTTTTTTTTCTTTTTCGTATGCATATAAAGAGAAAGTATTGAATTTGTAAAAAGTTTCAAACTCCAGTTTTGATGGATTTACACGTTTGAGGATGCTCTGATCACGATTGAACTGATTTTAGAAAATGTCTGTCTGTCAGTCAGTCTTTCTCTCTCTGTGTGTGTGTGTGTATCACTAATGTAGTAGACACTGCATCTCATTAACCAATTAATGAAATTTAACCATACTTGGAATTTTGTTGAAACCTGACATAAACTGATACAGATTAGATTTGGCGATCAATTGTTCAACAGGTCGGGCTGTAATCCCATTATTTCTAAATTTTTAACATGAACAAAACAAAATTTCATATAACTCTACAAAATGAGTTATTTTAAACAATGTAATTATAAAATTAATTGTTAATTAATAATTGTTAATCAATGATTGTGAAATTAATATAAATTATTGATAATAGTAGTAATAAATTAGGGGGGGAGGGAAATGTGCATCTGAGAACTTCGTTTCCTGTAGTGATGTAACTCTGTCACATAAAAATCGTCTACATTTATATGGAAAATAATTTAATAAATTTCTATTTTATGATTTTGGTGTATAATTAAAATATACAGAAGAAAGTCTTGTGGTGGCACTATCACACTAAAGGTATTGATAAGCTCTTTTAAAAGATACCCATGGTGAAAACTTGTCCCCTCTGGGCAATAAATGTAAAGGAAAATATATTCCGTAGTCTGCAGAACTGCTTTTCTTTTTCTGTTTTTTAGTAGCTTTTAAAATAATTTATATTTTTTTCCATACATTTGGATAGAGATCATTGCATTATGTGATCTGTATAAATCATGTTAAAAAAAATCACCTAGGAAGCAATAAGCCTAGGATAAATAAAGCTTATAAAATAAAATTTGATTCGTAGAGTTTAGAGTGCTATTCAGTCAAATGTGATATCATTGACAGTTTATTACCTACAATTTCACAGTAAAAATATAAAAAATAATTAGAAAAAATTAATTATAATAGAACTAACCTTTAATAGCTGTTTGTTTTTAGCATCATGAAGTATATATATTAACGTTTATCAATAATTGTTTCAAAATTTTTAAGCTATAATGATGTTCTCTTATAATTATTATTATTATTCACGTTTAATTTTAATATGTTTGTCAACTAATTTAAAGTTAATTAAAGGTTATTATTATCATGTTTCAATTAATTAAAAAATGATGAAAATTTTGAAAAATTGGGCTTCATAATGTACTAGGACATCTCAGTAAGTATCTTCGTGTTGAATCACATGACTGTCCTTATTACCATTTTAGTGTTATGCTGTCTGGAGACACACATCCAGACACTGTCTTTTTTATATATGAAGATTTACTCGTATTATTGAAAAATCTAGTACTTATTGTAGATGAGAAAATTCAAAACTGATTGGTTTCAATTAAATAATCATACAAAATTGTTTCTTATAAATACCACAACTGGCATATTGTTATTGAATATAATTTTTGGTTTATGGGAGAACATAACTGTCAGTTTTTATTTATTTATTTATTTTTCCTTTTGAAATGTTTTTTATTTTCTCTCTCTGCAGGTGCTGCGAGAACTTGTCTATTACAGAGAAAAACATTAGATGTTGAATTAAATTAGTAATGTTCAATTAGCTTCGCTATGCAAATAAAGAAATTTTATGTAATTTTTTAAATAAAAATGCATAAATACCATATTGTTTCTTTTGATTCTTTTTGAAATTTGAATCTCAAACCAATACAGGTAGGTTGGAAGTCAGTCCTTCGTTGTATCTTGCCGAACAGTCCACAATTTGTAGTAATTAAAACAAATTCAGCATATGGAACAAAGCACAAATAAAATTAATATGTTTAATCAAATAGAAAATACGTATGTATGTATATGTATATATATAAGCATATGTAAAAAAAAAAAAAAAAAAAAAAAAAGCATATGTAAAAAAAAAGCAAATCAGTTTTGGTAAAAATATGTGTGTTTTTAAGCTACGTAAGTACTTTCTAAATTTTTTCTCTTGTTTTTATATTTTATCTAATAATTGCACTGAGTTTATTTTTGTTTCTAATATTGACGTTCACTGAGACTTGATTCTTGGCTTCTTTTTAGCTGCATTTCATTGATACAACCTGTCGTCCAAAAAAGTTGGATCATATTAATTACAGTGATTTGAATTAGTGATTAACTTTACAGTTTTACTTCACGATCACCATTATGCATCACAATGAGAAAACATGGAGGTAATCAGGAATTTAACTGCATGTAATTAATGTGATCCAACTTTGTTGAATGCCAGGTGGTATGAAATGCTGCTTAAAAAAAAAAAAAAAAAAGTCAAGGGTTACATACAAACGGAACGCTTGCAATTTCGATGACGTAAATTTTGCAAGTTTTTTGCAAATACAGTCGGCAACAAAAGTAACAGAGCACTAGCGAAAATTCCTATGTAAAAAAAGTACACTTAATGCAGATTTGTTAAATAAATCCTTGTCGAATCCTGTTCTTAGTCAGTCTAAGAACATGATTCGACAAGGATTAACAAAACAGTGTCAAGTGTGCTTTTTTCACATAGGAATTTTTGCTAGTGCTCGGATACTTTTGCTGCCGACCGCAGTCATACATTTGGAACGCCTGCAAATGGCTTTGCAACTGGAAGTGTTTCATTTGTATGTACCCCCAAGAGTCAAGTCCTTTGAGCATCAAAAGGGGATGCAACTTAGAGACAATGGGAATGGATATGTTCATA
Organism: Salticus scenicus; assembly: GCA_963930645.1. NCBI lineage: Eukaryota > Metazoa > Arthropoda > Arachnida > Araneae > Salticidae > Salticus > Salticus scenicus. The sequence continues at coordinate 123,853,848 of OZ005658.1, read as the reverse complement.
AAGATAAAATTTATATGGTGGTATTTAAAATATTTGAAAATTGTATATACAGTACACTTATGCTGCTATTACATAAAAACTTTTTGCACAACATTTGAACCGATTTTTGCTCTAATTTCTGGAGACTGAAAAAAATTTTTGGTTCGGAAAGTTCTCCAAAATACTTCAGATCTCAGTGGATGGTGTCACATTCAGTCTATGCCTGGAACCGGTTTGTAGCTGCATCTATAATGAACCAGTTCTGGTCCTAGACTGAAAGTGGTGTCATTTACTGAGATCAAAAAAGGAGAGTGACAAAAAATCAGTTTCAACTGTCAACATCACCTAAAACATGTGCTGAGGAAGTTCTGGATCTGGAAAGAATGCTATATATATTAGCTCTGAATAAAGCTATTAAGTTTTATCTTTAATTACAGTATAAAAGTTTCATGTTTTTTAGTAATAGTAAAATGTGGAATTGATGCATTTTTCTAATTTGGATTCTGTGTCTCCATTTGACATATTTGTGATCCATATCAGTTTAATGTAAATTGGAAGAATGTAATGTTTTTATTATAAGCTTTTAAGACAAAGTTGTAGCAATTCAAAAATCATGAGAAAGGTTCAAAAAATGTTATTTAAAAAATTGCTCAAAATTATTTACAAGGAATTAGGTGAATAATAATTAATGTTCATTAGTTGTTAATTAAAGAAAACACTTGTTATTTATAGACATAAATTTTACTATTAAAGATGTGATTCTTTTAGATTAGGTTATGCTCAGTGGGTGATCCATGTATGCTAAATTAATTTTATATGAAAAAATCTGGAGTGACTCTGTTGGACTTTCTGATAAATTAAAGTAAGCGAAGTTGTTAAATGAAGAGAAGAGAAAATTATAATAGGGCATTTGAGTAATTTTCTCCATATAGTGTGTTCTTTAACATTATTGTACTTTAAAGAATTTGAGCCTGTAGATCATAATGTTAAAGAATTTCGCATTGTGTCACTATAAAATAACTAAGCACTAGATACTCCAAAATTAGTAGGTCTTGTGTTACGGTGACCTATAGCATATATACCAACATTCAGGTAAATTCATCAATGCATTCAGATGCTATCATGTTTACTCACACATATATACTACACACACATGCATATAGTACCATGAAAATAGCAAAAATGAACTCTGAGACCTCAAAGCCTATCGAAATACCAAAATCTCAAAGTAAAATTTTTGTCATTATTACAATATTTTCTTTACATATTTGTAGAGTATAAGTAATATTGCTATTGCTAGGGGATATGGCTGATTATCTTTTTTATGAATTTAAAACTGCAGGGATACTTTTTTATATTTGTGTGTTGGCGGGGGGGGGGGGGGGGGATTCACTCCCCAAAAGACAGAATTTTCTGTAATGATTTGCAGACTGCAGTATAGAACTGCTAAACTAAGTTTTAAATCACATGAAGCTATTAGCAATTAATAAATTAAGTAATACCTGCACATAAAAAGAAAACAAAGAATGTACAAAAGAACAGTAATCTAGAGACATGATGTAAATTGTATTACTTTTCTTATCTCTACACCTGATAGAGAAAGTTTTTTTTTTTTTTTTGATGAAATAGCTGAAATTGAGTTTTTGTTAAATTTAAATGTTTTGAGGTCCCCTGAATCTGAAAATCATGTTTTTAGCAGTTAGTCTGTTATCAACATATCTCTAGAACAAATAGTAGCAGAAAGTCCAAACTGTAATGTACAAAATGTGCATCATATAGGGATGCTACACTAAACTTTTCTTTGAGATCAAGCAAGTAGTTCGTGTACAAGGGCATCCAAGAGAATTCAAACGTATTATCCTTGGAAAAATTTTGAGTAAGTACAGTGTAACAGCATTAAGCTGACTTAAACATTTTTTTTTTTTTTTTATGCATAAAAACATGTCTTGTGTATATTGTGATATGGAAATCTTTTGTTTACAGGGCTACCCAAAATATTTGGATATTTGGGGCTATACTTATATTGACCAAACGTCCCCATTTCCTGGGGACAAATGGGGATTTCCTTTTTTTTTTTTTTGAAAGCATTTTTCTAAGTTTTAAATAATTGTAGAAAGTAAATTATTAATCAGTAATACTTTATTTTTAGTCCTTATTTATTAGGAATGAAAAAATACACCCATAATTGGATATTTGTAGCAATTTTTAACGCTTCTCTATTATAAAGGTGTTTTGATCTGGACAGCCTAGCTATACTTGAAAATTGCTGGAATAGTAATTCATTTTTTGGTAGGTGTTTTTTGATTGGGACTAAATTTAAGTACACAATATTGTTTATAGACAATATGACAACAGAGCTACCAAAAATTGAGCTAAATGTTCTTTTATATTCAATGTAATTGATGGGAGTGCTTCGATGCACGTTACTGTGTCAACAAACACTGCTCAGAAAGAAAAATTAGTGTTTCAAATTCATACTGTAAAAAAAGTAATTTTTGAAATTTAACTTTGTTTTTTCTTGTATAATATCATGTTTTGAGGTACCCTGATTACAAAAGTCAGGTGAGTAATTTTAGTGATTAATCTGTATGTATTCATATTACCATATCTTAAAATATCTAGTGTGTCACACACATCATTTTCTCTTGCCCTGCATTTCAATATTATAATGATTGATTGCATATTAAATTTTAAGTTCAATAGCATAAGATAATAAAATTCAATATACTTTTAGAACATTCTAAAATAGTTTTAAAAACAATTTTATTTGATATGCAGTTCTGTGCATAGAATTATTACAAAAAAAAAAAAAAAAGGCTATTAATAATTTACCTTCAAACTTGCCAGTCTTTATAAAATTTTTGCCGGTAACCTAATATGAAATTCAAAGTGCTAAATTTGAATTTCCTGCAGTTATTTACTATTAAGTTATGCGATAACAGACACACATACAGATCAACTGCTAAAAATTGGACTTTCGTAATCAGGCCACTTCAAAACATGATATAATACAAAAAACAAAGTTGAAAATAAAACTTAAAAAATTACTTTATTTGCAGTATGCATACGAAACATTAATTGTGCAGTGTCCGGCACCATAGTAAAATATACAAACCACTTCTGTTAATTAGATTCAATAGAAAAAAACATTTTGCTTAATTCTGAGTATCCCTGTATATTGTCTATAATCAATATGCACTATTAAGAATACTTTATATTAAAAATTAGTCTTCTTTGAAAAGCATTTAATGCAAAAGGAATTATTATTCCTCCAAGTATAGCCCCATCCAAATACTTTAATTGGCCTTGTAAATGAATGATGAATAATTTTCATACCACAATCTACACAAAACATGCTTTTAAGAATTAATATATATATATATATATATATTCCATTTTGGTTAAGTCAGCCTGTAGATGTTACACTGTATTCGCCAGATATTTCCCCTTAGACAATGTATTTGAATTCACTTGGATGTTCCTGTACACAAACCATTTGCTTGGTCTCAACGAAAAGTTTACTGTAACATCCCTATATGATACGCATATAGAATACTAAGTTTGGACTTTCTGCTATTATTTGTTCTTGAGATATGCTGATAACAGATACACACTCAGACTAACCGCTAAAAACATGGTTTTTGGATTCAGGGGACCTCAAAATGTGTAAATATGATAAAAACACACTTTCAAAAATTTTGACTGATAAACAATACGTTACCTATGTGGGAAGAGAAAGTAAAAAAAAAGAAACTGCATGAAATTCGAATTTGATATTTTGAAGTACGTTTTAAGTTGCCACTTAAAAGTTTGATCAAAATAGGTAAGTTTGAAGTCAAATTAATAACAGCCCTTTTTTTTTTTTTTTTAAATAACTCTAAGCACTACTGTTGAGCGGGGCTTGAGGGGTTGGTATCCCTCTCACATACAATTATATGTCAAACAACTATTCCTAAACCAATTTTAAATTATTTTTGAATTACATTGAACTTTATTATCCTACGCTATTTATCTCAAGACTTATGCAATCTACTTATATAATATTAAAATGCAGGGAAAGAGGAAGTCGTGTGAGTGATACACCTGATTATTTAAGTACTTTATTGAAGCCTGGCATTTTTTTTTTTTTGTGTGTGTGTGTGTGTTTTTAAATTAATCTGCAGAGCTCTCTGCTATGCTGTACTATTTTTGCTACTAGAACCTGCTCTTATATCAGATTTTTTTCCTTTTCTTTTCAAAAAAGAAAAAATTATAAATTTAATGTTGCAATTAAACCGTCTGTTATTGCTTTACGACATTTGATTTTGTAATATCTTCACTTTTTTAATATTAAGAATAAATGCTGTTAATTTTCATAGCAGGTAATCTTCAAAAATATCAACAGATTTTCAGAAAATATGTCATTTTAAAAGTGCATGATATTACAAGTCAACAAGAAATAGATTGTTAGGCTTTGCATACAATCTCCTGTTCCCAAGATTAATTTCAGATTTTATTCCACCAATACTGATCTTGTACTTCTGCAAAAGAAAAAAACTGATGTGGACACCACATGACTTCCTTGTACACCTTTAGAAATATATACATAATGTTAAAAAGCATTATCATTAGACCCGAGACAGTTGGCTAAAAATATTTAAAAAATGCATTGTCAACGTGTTCTGAGCTTTTCTGAAAGTTTCAAATGCCTAACTAATCAAGAAGTCAGTTAAAAATTGATTGCAAGATCTGTACTTGTAACGCTGCTGAAGGCAACAGGGACCTGAAACAGTTCTCTAAAAGTATTTAAAAAATGCATTTTCACCATGTTCTGAACTATTCTGAAAGTTTAAAATGTCTAGCTGGTTGTAAAGTTAGTTAAATAAATTTTCTGTTGAATCATATAAACACTGCTGAAGGCAGCAGGTATCCGAAACAGTTGACTGAAAATAATAAAAAAATGCATTTTGAATGTGTTCTGGGCTTTTCCGAAAGTTTCAAATGTTTAGCTAGTCAGGAAGTCAGTTAAAAATCATTTGCAAGATCTGTACTGGTAACGCTGCTGAAGGCATCAGGGATCCAAAACAATTGGCTAAAAGTAATTAAAAAATGCATTTTCACCATGTTCTGAACTATTCTGGAAGTTTCAAATGTCTAGCTAGTCGAGAAGTTAGTTAAATTAATTTTCTGTTGAAACCGTATAAACGCTGCCGAAGGCAGCAGGGACCCAAAACAGTTCTCTAAAAGTATTTTTTAAATGCATTTTCACCGTATTCTGAACTATTCTGAAAGTTTCAAATGTCTAGCTGGTTGAAAAGTTAGTTAAAAAAAATTTCTGTTGAATCATGTAAATGCTGCTGAAAGCAGCAGGTATCCTAAACAGTTGGCTAAAAATAAAAATTAAAAAATGCATTTTCAACAGTTTCTGGGCTTTTCTGAAAGCTTCAAATGTCTAGCTAGTCGCGAAGTCAGTTAAAAATCATTGCAAAATGTGTACTGGTAACGCTGCTGAAGGCATCACGGATCTGAAACAATTGGCTAAAAGTACTTTAAAAATGCATTTTCGCACTGTTCTGAACTATTCTGAAAGTTTCAAATGTCTAGCTAGTCGAGAAGTTAGTTAAATAAATTTTCTGTTGGAACCATACAAATGCTGCCGAGGGCAGCAGTGACCCGGAACTATTTGCTAAAAATATTTAAAAAATGCATTGTCACTGTGTTCTGAGCTATCCTGAAAGTTTCAAATGTCTAACTAGTGGGGAAGTTAGTTAAAAATCGATTGCAAGATTTGTACAGGTAACGCTGCCTGAGGCAGCAGGTATCTTAAGCAGTTGGCTAAAAGTATTTTTAAAAAATGCATTTTCACTGTGTTCTGAACTATTCTGAAAGTTTCAAATGTCTAGCTAGTCGGGTAGTTAAATAATTTTTCTGTTGAATCATATAAAAGCTGCTGAAGGCAGCAGGTATCCGAGACAGTTGGCTAAAAATATTTAAAAAATGCATTGTCAACGTGTTCTGAGCTTTTCTGAAAATTTCAAATGTCTAGCTAGTCAGGAAGTCAGTTAAAATTCGATTGCAATATTTGTCCAAACAGTTTTTGAGTTAAAGTTTTTTGTTACATTATGGCCAAAACCTTTGTATTTTTGGTCATTATTAACCTAATTTTCTTAAATATCTCCAAAACGGAAAATCATACGAAGTCCAAAAAGGGAGGTGCACAACTGGATGTTATAACAAACCTATGTACCAACGTCACGAAAAACCGTGTAAAGTCGCTTATATCGCTAAAACGAGAGCTCGTGTTAAGACGACACTTGCAGGTGTACAACTAGACATCATGAGAGTCACACATATAAATTGGCAACATTCAGCGATCATTCGTTTTCGAGCAATGTGAAATACAAAATCCATTTCGCAAATCGGGATTACTATAATTCCTTATACTTTGTATGAGGAAGTAAAAATTGGTGAAGAATTTTATGAAACCAACTAGAAATTTTCAAGGAGTTTGAAAAAATAATAATTGTCGCCTGTACAAAAAAAAAAAAAAAAAAAACAGTATTTTGCAATGAGTAAAATATGTCTCATATTCTAATAAGATGATATACAAAGTTTTATCTGAAATAATAAAAAAAAAAGCTATCTTGCCAAATTTTCTGCCTGGGTAATGAATTCCATTAAAATCTACCAAAATTGGATGTGGAATATACATTTAGATTTCATCCCCAAGTTTTATAGAAGTTACATAAAATCAGCATAACTGATGCATTTTTCTTTTTTTTTTCTTTCTCTTTTAAGCATTTTAATGCACTTATTTTAAACAGGGAAGCCAGAAGCATTGGTCTTGCTTTTTATTATGCAAATATTAATTTTAGACAAAAATATACAGGTATTGATTTTAAGCATATATTTTTAAATCCTGATGTTGAAAATCAATATCACATTTATGTTTAAAATTAATCTCTGCATTATAAAAAACAAGGTCAATGCTTTTGGTTCCCCTGTTTAAAATAAGTGCATTAAAATTTTTAAAAGAGAAAGAAAGAAGAAAAGAAAAATGCATCAGCTATGTTGATTTTACGTAATTTCTATAAAACCTGGATGAAATCTAGATGTATATTCCATATTCAATTTTGGTTGATTTTACATGATTTAGATGAGATCTGGATGTATATTTTACATCCAAATCTAGTTGATATTACATGAAATGGCTGAAAACACAATGTTGCATTTACATCCAAATTTGGTTGATTTTACATGAATTGAACAAACTCTGGATGTCTTACATAACAAGTTGGTTGATATTACGTACCAACTAAGTCTCATTTGGGGGCCATGTTACAACTTTGCTTGTGACATTTCAACCAAAAATCAACCAAAGCAGATAGGAAATTTCAACGTAATGGGACGTAATATTTGATCGCGATTACGTAATATCAACCTAATCGGGATGAAGTGTGTTGTGTGGGTACTCCGAAGCACTCACGTTGACGTCGACGAACAATAAAGAGTATTCTAATTTTTTTTCATTGCATAATATATAAATGTAGTATAATGGATAAATATTTATTAAAGTGTGTTTAATAAATTTCCAATTCAAATAATCTAAATATACATGCTTTAATACCACAGAAATCATTTTATTTACTTACATGTGTGAATAGGGACATAGTGAAGGGATGATATTTTACATTTCAAAAAATATTTTAAATTATATTTGAATTCCAGTAACCAAAGAATGAGAATTTATATGGATAACTAATTAATATTGATAGTTCTGACAGCTCTTTGTTTTTGTGATTTTAAAAATATGCCCTCAAGACTACTGTGACATGAAATGACCACTTTTCAGAGTATTACTCATATGCATATTTTGTTTTTCTTTTTGGGAAATCTTTTGAAGAGATAATGTGTAGATGGATATTTAGACTACTCTACATTTTTTTTTTTTTTTTTTTTTTATGATTTTACATAGCTATGGCTTTTCTTCAGTGTGGATTCGTAGGTGTGTGTTTAGACCCCTCTTTTGAGAATTTTGTTTTCTTTTTGACATATATTACATATGTATGGCTTTTCTCCTGTATCAGTGCGGGAATAAATATCTAACTGCCCTTTCCGGGGAAATCCTTTAGAACATATTTCACACACGTACGACTTCTCTGATGCATGTGCACGTGAATGGCGATACAAATTTCCTTTTTAGGAAAACCATATAAAGCATATTTCACATACGTATAGCTTTTCTCCCTTGTGAGTGCGTGAATGAATATCCAACTTTCTTCTTTGGGAAAATCCTTTAGAACATATTTCACACACATAGGGCTTTTCTCCCGTATGAGTGCGTGAATGTATGTCCAAACGTACTTTTACAGCAAATCCTTTTGACATATTTCACACACGTATGGTTTTTAATCTGTATGTGTGCGCGAATGTTTAACCAAATTTTCTTTATAAGAAAATCCTTTAAAACATATTTCACATTTCTATGGCTTTTCTTCTGTATGCATACGGAGATGATTACTTTAAGTCTCCCTGTTGAGAAAATCTTTTAGAAAATACTTCACAAGAATATGACTTTTCCCTAGTGCGGATGTGTACATGTCTATTAATTGTTTCTTCTGGGAAAACTCTTTCGAACATGCTACATGCATGTTCCCACACAACACACTTCATCCCGATTAGGTTGATATTACGTAATCGCGATCAAATATTACGTCCCATTACGTTGAAATTTCCTATCTGCTTTGGTTGATTTTTGGTTGAAATGTCACAAGCAAAGTTGTAACATGGCCCCAAATGAGACTTAGTTGGTACGTAATATCAACCAACTTGTTATGTAAGACATCCAGAGTTTGTTCAATTCATGTAAAATCAACCAAATTTGGATGTAAATGCAACATTGTGTTTTCAGCCATTTCATGTAATATCAACTAGATTTGGATGTAAAATATACATCCAGATCTCATCTAAATCATGTAAAATCAACCAAAATTGAATATGGAATATACATCTAGATTTCATCCAGGTTTTATAGAAATTACGTAAAATCAACATAGCTGATGCATTTTTCTTTTCTTCTTTCTTTCTCTTTTAAAAATTTTAATGCACTTATTTTAAACAGGGGAACCAAAAGCATTGACCTTGTTTTTTATAATGCAGAGATTAATTTTAAACATAAATGTGATATTGATTTTCAACATCAGGATTTAAAAATATATGCTTAAAATCAATACCTGTATATTTTTGTCTAAAATTAATATTTGCATAATAAAAAGCAAGACCAATGCTTTTGGCTTCCCTGTTTAAAATAAGTGCATTAAAATGCTTAAAAGAGAAAGAAAAAAAAAGAAAAATGCATCAGTTATGCTGATTTTATGTAACTTCTATAAAACTTGGGGATGAAATCTAAATGTATATTCCACATCCAATTTTGGTAGATTTTAATGGAATTCATTACCCAGGCAGAAAATTTGGCAAGATAGCTTTTTTTTTTTTTTTTTTTTTCAGATAAAACTTTGTATATCATCTTATTAGAATATGAGACATATTTTACTCATTGCAAAATACTGTTTTTTTTTTTTTTTTTTTTTGTACAGGCGACAATTATTATTTTTTCAAACTCCTTGAAAATTTCTAGTTGGTTTCATAAAATTCTTCACCAATTTTTACTTCCTCATAAAAGTATAAGGAATTATAGTAATCCCGATTTGCGAAATGGATTTTGTATTTCACATTGCTCGAAAACGAATGATCGCTGAATGTTGCCAATTTATATGTGTGACTCTCATGATGTCTAGTTGTACACCTGCAAGTGTCGTCTTAACACGAGCTCTCGTTTTAGCGATATAAGCGACTTTACACGGTTTTTCGTGACGTCGTACGCATGTGTGTGTATGTCACATAACTCAAAAACGATTGGACGTAGAAAGTTGCGAATTGGTACATAGGTTTGTTTAACATCCAGTTGTGCACCTCCCTTTTTGGACTTCGTATGATTTTCCGTTTTGGAGATATTTAAGAAAATTAGGTTAATAATGACCAAAAATACAAAGGTTTTGGCCATAATGTAACAAAAAACTTTAACTCAAAAACTGTTTGGACAAATATTGCAATCGAATTTTAACTGACTTCCTGACTAGCTAGACATTTGAAATTTTCAGAAAAGCTCAGAACACGTTGACAATGCATTTTTTAAATATTTTTAGCCAACTGTCTCAGATACCTGCTGCCTTCAGCAGCTTTTATATGATTCAACAGAAAAATTATTTAACTACCCGACTAGCTAGACATTTGAAACTTTCAGAATAGTTCAGAACACAGTGAAAATGCATTTTTTAAAAATACTTTTAGCCAACTGCTTAAGATACCTGCTGCCTCAGGCAGCGTTACCTGTACAAATCTTGCAATCGATTTTTAACTAACTTCCCCACTAGTTAGACATTTGAAACTTTCAGGATAGCTCAGAACACAGTGACAATGCATTTTTTAAATATTTTTAGCAAATAGTTCCGGGTCACTGCTGCCCTCGGCAGCATTTGTATGGTTCCAACAGAAAATTTATTTAACTAACTTCTCGACTAGCTAGACATTTGAAACTTTCAGAATAGTTCAGAACAGTGCGAAAATGCATTTTTAAAGTACTTTTAGCCAATTGTTTCGGATCCGTGATGCCTTCAGCAGCGTTACCAGTACACATTTTGCAATGATTTTTAACTGACTTCGCGACTAGCTAGACATTTGAAGCTTTCAGAAAAGCCCAGAACCTGTTGAAAATGCATTTTTTAATTTTTATTTTTAGCCAACAAGCCAACTGTTTAGGATACCTGCTGCTTTCAGCAGCATTTATATGATTCTACAGAAAATTTATTTAACTAACTTTTCAACCAGCTAGACATTTAAAACTTTCAGAATAGTTCAGAACACGGTGAAAATGCATTTTAAAAATACTTTTAGAGAACTGTTTCGGGTCCCTGCTGCCTTTGTCAGCGTTTATACGGTTTCAACGGAAAATTTATTTAACTAACTTCTCGACTAGCTAGACATTTGAAATTTCCAGAATAGTTCAGAACATGGTGAAAATGCATTTTTTTAATACTTTTAGCCAATTGTTTCGGATCCCTGATGCCTTCAACAGCGTTACCAGTACAGATCTTGCAAATGATTTTTAACTGACTTCCTGACTGGCTAAACGTTTGAAACTTTCGGAAAAGCCCAGAACACATTCAAAATGCATTTTTTTTATTATTTTCAGCCAACTGTTTTGGATACCTGCTGCCTTCAGCAGTGTTTATATGATTCAACAGAAAATTTATTTAACTAACTTTACAACCAGCTAGACATTTTAAACTTTCAGAATAGTTCAGAACATGGTGAAAATGCATTTTTTTAATACTTTTAGAGAACTGTTTCAGGTCCCTGCTGCCTTTGGCAGCGTTACAAGTACAAATCTTGCAATCGACTGACTTCTTGACTAGTTAGGCATTTGAAACTTTCAGAAAAGCTCAGAACACGTTGACAATGCATTTTTTAAATATTTTTAGCTAACTGTCTCAGAGCTAATGATAATGCTTTTTAACATTATGTATATATTTCTAAAGGGGTATATAGGTAACGTATTGTTTATCAGTCAAATTTTTGAAAGTGTGTTTTTATCATATTTATACATTTTGAGGTCCCCTGAATCCAAAAACCATGTTTTTAGCAGTTAGTCTGAGTGTGTATCTGTTATCAGCATATCTCAAGAACAAATAATAGCAGAAAGTTCAAACTTAGTATTCTAAATGCGTATCATATAGGAATGTTACAGTAAACTTTTCGTTGAGACCAAGCAAATGGTTTGTGTACAGGAACATCCAAGTGAATTCAAATACATTGTCTAAGGGGAAATATATGGCAAATACAGTGTAACATCTACAGGCTGACTTAACCAAAATGGAATATATATATATATATATATATATATATATTTTTAATTCTTAAAAGCATGTTTTGTGTAGATTGTGGTATGAAAATTATTCATCATTCATTTACAAGGCCAATTAAAGTATTTGGATGGGGCTATACTTGGAGGAATCATAATTCCTTTTGCGTTAAATGCTTTTCAAAGAAGACTAATTTTTAATACAAAGTATTCTTAATAGTGCATATTGATTATAGACAATACACAGGGATACTCAGAATTAAGCAAAATGTTCTTTTCTATTGAATCTAATTAACAGAAGTGGTTTGTATATTTTACTATGGTGCCGAACACTGCACAATTAATGTTTCATATGCATACTGTAAATAAAGTAATTTTTGAAGTTTTATTTTCAACTTTGTTTTTTGTATTATATCATGTTTTGAAGTGGCCTGATTATGAAAGTCCAATTTTTAGCAGTTGGTCTGTATGTGTATCTGTTATCGCATAACTTAATAGTAAATAACTGCAGGAAATTCAAATTTAGCACTTTGAATTTCATATTAGGTTACCGGCAAAAATTTTATAAATACTGGCAAGTTTGAAGGTAAATTAATAATAGCCTGGTTTTTTTTTTGTAATAATTCTATGCACAGAACTGTATATCAAATAAAATTGTTTTTAAAACTATTTTAGAATGTTCTAAAAGTATATTGAATTTTATTATCTTATGCTATTGAACTTAAAATTTAATATGCAATCAATCATTATAATATTGAAATGCAGGGTAAGAGAAAATGATGTGTGTGACACACCAGATTTTTTAAGATATGGTAATATAAATAAATACATACAGATTGATCACTAAAAATTGGACTTTTGTAATCAGGTTACCTCAAAACATGATATTATACAAGAAAAAACAAAGTTAAATTTTAAAAATTACTTTTTTTACAGTATGAATTTGAAACACTAATTTTTCTTTCTGAGCAGTGTTTGTCGACACAGTAACGTGCATCGAAGCACTTCCATCAATTACATTGAATATAAAAGAACATTTAGCTCAATTTTTGGTAGCTCTGTTGTCATATTGTCTATAAATAATATTGTGTACTTAAATTTAGTCCCAAACAAAAAACACCTAACAAAAAATGAATTACTATTCCAGCAATTTTCAAATATAGCTAGGCTGACCAGATCAAAATACCTTTATAATAGAGAAGCGTTAAAAATTGCTACAATTATCCAATTATGGGTGTATTTTTTCATTCCTAATAAATAAGGACTAAAAATAAAGTATTACTGATTAATAATTTACTTTCTACAATTATTTAAAACTTAGAAAAATGCCTTCAAAAAAAAAAAAGGAAGTCCCCATTTGTCCCCAGAAAATGGGGACGTTTGGTCAATATAAGTATAGCCCCAAATATCCAAATATTTTGGGTAGCCCTGTACACAACAGATGAATGATTTCCATATCACAATATACACAAAACATGTTTTTATGCATTAAAAAAAAAAAAAAAAAAAATTGTTTTTGTCAGATTAATGTTGTTACACTGTACTTACTCGAAATTTTTCCAAGGATAATATGTTTGAATTCTCTTGGATGCCCTTGTACATGAACTACTTGCTTGATCTCAAAGAAAAGTTTAGTGTAGCGTCTATATGATGCGCATTTTGTACATTACAGTTTCGACTTTCTGCTACTATTTGTTCTAGAGATATGTTGATAACAGACAGATATACAGACTAACTGCTAAAAACATGATTTTCAGATTCAGGGACCTCAAAACATTTAAATCTAACAAAAACTCAATTTCAGCTATTTGATACAAAAACAATACTTTCTCTACCATGTATACAGATAAGAAAAGTAATACAATTTACATCATGTCTCTAGATTACTGTTCTTTTGTACATTCTTCGTTTTCCTTTTATATGCAGATATTACTTAATTTATTAAGTGCTAATAGCTACATGTGATTTAAAAGTAAGTTTAGCAGTTCTATACTGCAGTCTGCAAATCATTACAGAAAATTCTGTCTGTTGGGGAGTAAATCCCCCCCCCCCACACACAAATATAAAAAAGTATCCCTGCAGTTTTAAATTCATAAAATAGATAATCAGCCTTGGCCCCTAGCAATAGCAATATTACTTATACTCTACAAACATATATATGTAAAGAAAATATTGTAATCATGACAAAAATTTTACTTTGAGATTTTGGTATTTCGATAGGCTTTGAGGTCTCAGAGTTCATTTTTGCTATTTTCACGGTACTATATGCATGTGTGTGTAGTATATATGTGTGAGTGAACATGATAGCATCTGAATGCATTGATGAATTTACCTGAATGTTGGTATATATGCTATAGGTCACCGTAACACAAGACCTATTGATTCTGGAGTATCTAGAGCTTAGTTATTTTATAGTGACACAATGCGAAATTCTTTAACATTATGATCTACAGGCTCAAATTCTTTAAAGTGCAATAATGTTAAAGAACACACTATATGGAGAAAATTATTCAAATGCCCTATTATAATTTACTCTTCTCTTCATTTAATAACTTCTTTTACTTTAATTTATCAGAAAGTCAAACAGAGTTACTCCAGATTTTTGAATATAAAATTAATTTAGCATACATGGATCACCCACTGGGCATTAACCTAATCTAAAGAATCACATCTTTAATAGTAAAATTTATGTCAATAAATAACAGTGTTTTCTTTAATTAACAACTAATGAACATTAATTATTATTCACCTAATTCCTTGTAAATAATTTTAAGCAATTTTTTAAACATTTTTTGAGCCTTTCTCGTGATTTTTGAATTGCTACAACTTTGTCTTAAAAGCTTATAATAAAAACATTACATTCTTCCAATTTACATTTAACTAACATGGATCACAAATATGTCAAATGGAGACACAGAATCCAAATTAGAAAAATGAATCAATTCCACATTTTACTATTACTAAAAAACATGAAACTTTTATACTGTAATTAAAGATAAAACTTAATAGCTTTATTCAGAGCTTATATGTATATCATTCTTTCCATCCAGAACTTCCTCAGCACATGTTTTAGGTGATGTTGACAGTTGAAACTGATTTTTTGTCACTCTCCTTTTTTTATCTGAGTAAATGGCACCACTTTCAGTCTAGGACCAGAACTGGTTCATTATAGATGCAGCTACAAACCGGTTCTAGGCATAGACTGAATGTGACACCATCCACTGAGATCTGAAGTATTTTGGAGAACTTTCTGAACCAAAAATTTTTTTCAGTCTCCAGAAATTAGAGCAAAAACTGGTTCAAATGTTGTGCAAAAAGTTTTTGTGCAATAGCAGCATAATAAGTGTACTGTATATACAATTTTCAAATATTTTAAATACCACCATATAAATTTTATCTTTATGAACATATTCATTCTCATTGTTCCAAGTAAGTTGCATCCCCTTTTGACGTTCAAAGAACTTGACTCTTGACTTTTTTTTTAGTAGCATTTCATACCACCTGGCATTCAACAAAGTTGGATCACATTAATTACAGGCAGTTAAATTCCTGATTACCTCCATGTTTTCACATCGTGATGCATAATGATGGTTGTGATGTAAAACTGTAGAGGTAATCACTAAACTATAATTAATATGATCCCACTTTTTCGGACGACAGGTTGTATCAATGAAATGCAGCTAAAAAGAAAAAGCCAAGAATCAAGTCTCAGTGAATGTCAAAATTAGAAACAAAATTAAACTCAGTGCAATTTTTAGATAAAATATAAAAACAAAAGAAAAAATTAGAAAGCACTTACGTAGCTTAAAAACACACATATTTTTATCAAAAGTGATTTGCTTAACTTTTTTTTTTTTTTTTTTTTTTAACATATGTTTTTTTTTTTTTATATATATATACATACGCATTTTCTATTTGATTAAACATATTAATCAAACTTGTGCTTTGTTCCATATGCTGAATTTGTTTTAACTACTACAAATTGTAGACTGTTCGGCAAGATACCATGAAGGACTGACTTCCAACCTACCTGTATTGGTTTGAGATTCAAATTTCAAAAAGAATCAAAAGAAACAATATGTATTTATGCATTTTTATTTTAAAAATTACATAAAATTTCTTTATTTGCATAGCGAAGCTAATTGAACATTACTATTTTAATTCAGCATCTAATGTTTTTCTCTGTAATAGACAAGTTCTCGCAGCACCTGCAGAGAGAGAAAATAAAAAACATTTCAAAAGGAAAAATAAATAAATAAATAAAAACTGACAGTTATGTCCTCCCATAAACCAAAAATTATACTCAATAACAATATGCAAGTTATGGTATTTATAAGAAACAATTTTGTATGATTATTTAATTGAAACCAATCAGTTTTGAATTTTCTCATCTACAATAAGTACTAGATTTTTCAATAATACGAGTAAATCTTCATATATAAAAAAGACAGTGTCTGGACGTGTCTCCTGACAGCATAGCACTAAAATGGTAATAAAGACAGTCATGTGATTCAACACGAAGATGCTTACTGAGACATCATCCTAGTGCATTTTAAAGCCCGATTTTTCAAATTTTTCATCATTTTTTAATTAATTGAAACATGATAATAATAACCTTATATTAGTTTTAAATTAGTTGACAAACATATTAAAATTAAACGTGAATAATAATAATAATAGAACATCATTATAACTTAAAAATTTTGAAACAATTATTGATAAATGTTAATATATATACTTCATGATGCTAAAAACAAATAGCTATTAAAGGTTAGTTCTATTATAATTATTTTTTATATTTTTACTGTCAAATTGTAGATAATAAACTGTCAATGATATCACATTTGACTGAATAGCACTCTAAACTCTACGAATCAAATTTTATTTTATAAGCTTTATTTATAGATCTTCCTAGGTGATTTTTTTTAACATGATTTATACAGATCACATAATACAATGATCACTGTCCAAATGTATGGAAAAATATATATAAATTATATTAAAAGCTACTAAAAAACAGAAAAAGAAAAGCAGTTCTGCAGACTATGGAATATATTTTCCTTTACATTTATTGCCCAGAGGGGACAAGTTTTCACCATGGGTATCTTTCAAAAGAGCTTATCAATACCTTTAGTGTGATATTGCCACCACAAGACTTTCTTCTGTATAATTTTAATTATACACCAAAATCATAAAATAGAAGTTTATTAAATTATTTTCCATATAAATGTAGACGATTTTTATCTAACAGAGTTACATCACTACAGGAAACGAAGTTCTCAGATGCACATCCCCCCCCCCTAATTTATTACTACTATTATCAATTATTTATATTAATTTTACAATTATTAATTAACAATTAATTTTATAATTACATTGTTTAGAGTTATATGAAATTTTGTTTTGTTCACGTTAAAAATTTACAGCCCGACCTGTTGAACAATTGATCGCCAAATCAAATCTGCATCAGTTTATGTCAGGTTTCAACAAAATTCCAAGTTTGGTTAAACTTTGTTAATTGGTTAATGAGATGCAGTGTCTACTACATTAGTGATACACACACACACACACACAGAGAGAGAAAGACTGACAGACAGACACTTTCTAAAATCAGTTCAATCGTGATCAGAAGTCAGAATATCCTGAAACGTGTAAATCCATCAAAACTGGAGTTTGAAACTTTTTACTAATGCAATACTTTCTCTTTATATACATACGAAAAAGAAAAAAAAAATAACAAATGGCTGAACCACTGATCTGCGTTAATTTAAAACAACATTATCGATTTTTTCTTTCATTTTTGCCATAAAAAACTTAGCAAAAAAAATCTTATTTTTACTGTCTTCTATGTAAGAAGGAAATATTGGTTTTGTGAAAATTTTTAAACAGTTTTTGACGTATTTACATGTTTTGAGATTTCCTGATCACAATTTGACTGCTTTTAGAAAATGTCTGTCTGCGTGTGTGTTACAAACTTTGTAGGTACTGTATCTCAAAACCATTGAACAAAACTTGGTATTTAGTTGGAGCCTTACCTAAACTGGTAATGATTAGATTTGGGGATTAAACACTCAACAGGCCGTGCTGTTATTCTATTCTTTCTAAATTTTTAACATGGCAATACAAGACGAAATTTTGTATAAATGAACATGATGAGAATTATTTTAAGCATGATTGTAAAATTTGGATGAATTATTGCTAACAGTAGTAGTAAGCTAGGGGAAAAAGGTAAGTGCATGTAGGAACATTGCTCTGCTCCATCCCCCTTTCGTTAATTTTCAATATGGGTATCTTCGAAAGAACTCGTCAACACCTTTTAAATGAATGATCGAACAATAGATCAGTGATAATTTATACTAAGTTATTGATTTTTTCCATTTTTAATGAAAAAATAAATAAATGAAATAATGGGAAGAAAATTCATTTCTTCTCATGTCTGAACAAAACTGATTTTCTTTTGGCATTTAATATTAAACTACTTTCAGATAAAAATCGTCTGCATCCATCATGCAAAATAATTTTAATAAATCATTTTATTACCTCACATTAAATCCTTACGATGTCCGAGATTTATTTATATATTTCAGCGACCGGTCGGTGCCATCATCAGAATCCTCGGTAGAATGATTTGAAAGGTGTAACTTTAGGCGGTTTGTTTATACACTTCGTTTTCTCTCTTCCTCTTCTCACTTCACTTGTCATCTTTGTACAGCTGTTGCCACTCTGGTGGAATAAGGCTATGTTCTATGTCATTGACGTTGTTATTGTTTGAAACCGCCTAAAAACAAACCGCCTAAAGTTAACACCTTTCAAATCATTCTACCGAGGATTCTGATGATGGCACCGACCGGTCGCTGAAATATATAAATAAATCTCGGACATCGTAAGGATTTAATGTGAGGTAATAAAATGATTTATATGAGAATAATCCTTTCTTCAAAATATTAAGATAATTTTAATAAATTATAATTTAACAAATAATTTATATTGTGTAAATATGTACAGGATTATATAGAAGAAAGACCTGTGATGGCCACAGCATACTAGTTAATATGATAAAAACAATGTTTTAAGAACTTCTGAATAGTAGCAATATAAAATTATACAATGCAAATAAATACCCTAATATGTATTACTAAAATTATAAATAAAGTTACAACCAAAGTAAACAATGAAATTTATAAAAAAGTTTTTGTGCTTAAATAAAAAGTAATTTCAAAGAATAAAAATAAAACGAATAAAAAAACTATTTGTCTATACTAAAAAAAAGTAAAAAAAAAAAAACTAAAATCCATAAAATTTTCAAATTTCAGACATGGTACAAGCTTACAGAAAAAAAGGCTGAACTTTTCATGCCCCCCCCCCCCTCTCAAAAGTGGTAACAGGCAACTGACACAATATAAATTATTCAATAATAAAAATAATGTTAAATCTGATTGCATACATGTACACACAATAAACAAAATCAGAACAATAAATCTTACATTAACTATCATATTAATTATAATTAAAATAGTTGTAAGTTATACTTCATCATAAGTTACACTTTTTTGTTTATTGATTTTTTATCCTATAACATAAAATACAATTTTTTTTACTAATTGTGAATATTTCCATTGTGTGCACTATGGAAGATTGAACGTTGTTTGTATTTTTTCGAACAATAGATACTTTGCCGTAAAATGATAGTATGTTATCAATTATTTAAATATAGATAATCAGTGTTAAATCCTTTCGTAAACTGTATAATCATGTGCAGAAAAAAATATTTACCTTTAAAATATTTTCTCTGTATAGATTAATAGAATATAAATATTAAAATTTGAGAAGGAGGGGTCCATTAAACATGAGTGCCACAGTGCTCCACAGGAATAAAACGGTCCCTGCTGAAGCCTCCAAATTTTTTTTAAAAACTCCATACCCATTTAATTACATATAATCAGTTACATACAGTTCAAGTCAGCTGTCACTGCTTGTTTAATGAATTGTCCCGACTCAATATAGAAAAGTTAAAAGAATAAATGAAAGTAATAAGATGAAAATGAAAATGTGAATTTTGTTAATGGGTATAGCGTGAAAAAATTTTCTTGATTCAAATTATATTAGTTTAGCCTAAATATAAGTTTTTTAAGATATCCTACTTTTATTTTTCTTAACTCTTTATTCTATTTTCTTTGGGAAGTATGAGTAAAAGTTTCCTCTTAATACATTGTTTCAGATTATGATGTCATTTTCCCTAATAAATTACCCTTTTTCAAAATTATTTTATCAGTTCCATAGCATGGATAAGATTTTAGGGTGGACGAGGGTAATTCCCGATCAAAAAAATAAAAACATCTAAATAACTCTAAAAATATCACAATTGATGTTAACCAAATTCAGCATGGTTAAAGCTTTACCATGTGTCAATTCAATAAAATATAGAGTTTGATTAAAATGTTTCAAAAGTTTGATTAATTGAAAAAATTCATTGATCAGTAATTACCCCAGCAACCGGGTAAGTATCGATCACACCCTGACCCCGGGGGAATTACGGATCAGGACATTTTTTGTTCTATATTGATTAATTTGGACTACAAATTATATCATTTTTAACATAAACCTGATTTTAATTATATATATATATATATATATATTTAAATAAGCATATTTAATTTACTATTTTTATTTGTTTTGAAATTTCATCCAAACTTCTTGGCAAAACGCTTTATAACATTTAAAAGCATAATGTACATAGCATTACTGTCCTAATTTTATTATATATTTTATTTCAACCATACATTTTTATTATATCCTTAATAAATAAAACCATTTATTATTATTACAGTTTCTTTTTTACTGTGAAATAAAGGTAAAATACTATGTTTTTGATATGAACTTTTCTTTGATTCATAGTTAAGTATTGCAATTACCAATTAAAAATATTTCAGTTTTATTTGTATTTTAATTTAAACATTTAGTTTTTTTATTATATCCTTAATAAATAAAACCATTTATTGTTATTACAGTTTATTTTTACTACGAAATAAAGATAAAATAGTTGGCTTTAATTTGAACTTTTCTTTGATTTAAAGTTAAGTATTGAAGTTAACAGTTAAAAATAAGTAACGTTTTATATAACTGTATAACTTAAATCACAAGTGTATACAATACAATTTAATTTATTAGCATTTAGTACAATACTTAGTAATCTTGATTATTAGTCATGCTTACTACAAAATTTTGAAATAGCTTGAAAGATTGTTTTGATTTTAAGCAAAATACATACATGATTTTTTTATGAACATGAATGAATATATATAGGTGCACACTACATACATGTACATTGATAAATATGTCTAAAATAATTTTAAACATATGTAAAAAAAGAATCTGTTGTATAAATCAATATAGTTGTATAACCAGTATACTAAATTACAGAAACATTATTAATATAATTTAAAAGCTTATATACATAGTTGTAAAATAACATTTAAATAAATAAAGCATTTTGATCTATCTCTACGTGAATGGCTAAAAACTATCTGTTATAGTAAAAAGCTCATTATCTCATTGACTGTTGAAATTCATCAATAAAAGAAATAAATGTCATTTATAATGTATTGTTATTAGCCACCAATATAAAGAGAGCCCAAAATGCCACTTTCAAGAAACATTGAGAATCGTGAATTAAAAAAGAATAGTAGTGAGTTATGTTATAATTATGCAGAAAGTAAGCATCTTACTTATATTAATTTGCAAGCTTTTAAAACTGAAGGGTTGCTAGGAAACTGCAGGCCAAATCTAGATTCCTTACATATTCTTCATAAACTTCTTAAATAAATAATCTGGGAAGAAAAATACAAAAGGCCAAAATTAAAAAAAAAAAAAAATAGCTTATAAATACTGCATAGTACAGGAAGAAAAAAAAAACATTTCAAAGTTTATATTCCAACTTTAGAGGGGAAAAAAAAACATATCATGAGTAATATTTTACATTTAATAATTACCTCCAAGAGAAATCAAATTTTTAAAAACAAAAATTATGCCTAATCAAAAAATACCATCAACACGAAGTTACAATTTTCATAGTTTATGTAATGTTAACTGTAATTTTAGACTTTATATAAATATGCGTATACACATGTGCACAGGAAGAATTTTTTATATATATCTACAATAAAACAAAATTCTGCAATCACAGAATCTGGGATCAGGTCTGGTATAATAAAAAGAAATAATTATATAATTCATAAAATGTGCAAAATTTGCTTGTACAAAGGAGAAAGTATAACTCTTTAGCTACGACATTGATTTATTATTATTATTAAGTGTATCTCATTTATAGATTGTTAAATTAATCTGCAGTGTTAGCTGCACTGTTTTTGCTATTGGTATTAACACATAAATAGCAGAAGACTAAAAATACCAATTTAAAATCATTAAATAAAAAGTGAGAGAAAGAGAAATTAATGGTTTGGCTTCTCTTTTAATTGTAAATTGCACATATATATGATATTTAATATATATAAATATATAATATTTACAACATTCAGGAGAAAAATTGCTAAGCGTATCTCATTTATAGATTATTAAATTAAACTGCAGTGTTAGCTGCACTGTTTCTGCTATTGGTATTAACACATAAATAGCAGAAGACTAAAAATATCAATTTAAAATCATTAAATAAAAAGTGAGAGAATGAGAAATTAATGGTTTGGCTTCTCTTCTAATTGTAAATTGCACATATATTTTTAATATATACAAATATTTTATTTTTACAACATTTAGGAAAAAATTACTCTTGAGAAAAACATAACTAAATTTAATAAATTAAAACGTATGCATATTGTAGATAAGAGAAAGAGAAATTAATGGTTTGGCTTCTAATTGTAAATTGCACATATATAAAATTTAATATATATAAATATATAATATTTACAATATTTAGGAAAAAAAATTACTCGTGAAAAACAAGTTAAAGAGTATACATATATTCTAGATAAGAGAATCCAAACCAGTACAAGCAGCTCATGAGAAATCTTTGTTTATTCTCATTTTCTATGGTTCGTTGTTCGTTAGAAAATTTTACAGTTGTTATTCATATAAGTTAACTTCGGAATCACTGAATTTCTCATACTTAAATAACACCTTTCATTAATGAAATCAATCTTATTTTTTTTAATAATTTGAGAGAGTTAAATAAAATTACAACAGTTTTAAAATAAATTTAAGCTTTTATGAACACATTTTTGGATTGTTTATTAAAGGTAAACAACTGATCAAGGCATGCTTGAATGGTTAAAATACAATGGAAATACCGATTAAGTTTACAATAAAATACTTGTACCGTACCGATATTTTCATTTCTGCTTAAAATAAAAGAAAGGTCCATTTGGCCATGTAATAATATTTATGGAACTATAAATCAACGGATAAGAAATTATTACACAACAAGCAAAAACTAAAACCACCCATGAAATTAAATTTTACAAATAATAAACCTTTTCAGGGATAATATGCATTATTACACTAAAGTCAAATATCAGAAATGAAAATAAAATTAAATGATTTTATATACTTACATGATAATTATTATCAAATCGTATTCTGTACAGAACGATAATGTAAAATTGTTTTCACTTCAGAAACACATAATTAGGATGAAATGCACATCTCAGATGTTTGTCAAATGTGACGATTTCGAATGGGTAAAATGCAATGGAAACTCTGATTAAGTTTACAGTATAATGTTTACTTGTAATATAATTTCATTTCTGCTTAAAATAAAGGCATGCTAGAATGGTTCGTCAAATCTACGGTAATGTGACAATCACAATATTAATTAAACAGCGCAATTCTTTCACATTTTACAAAAATAACATGGCGGCGAGCGAAGCGATGGACGAGAGGAAAAGTGGAATGGTTGGTTGAATGCGCATGCCCAGTTGCTCGTTCCGTTTTAGTAAAAAGTACGCTGCATGCTTGTTGAATTCAACGTAAAAGGACACTTCATTGGGGATGAATTCGCTCAATTGTGGAACACATTACTTCCAAGATATTTTTCTAATAATGTATGTCCAAATTTGGTTACTCACGACACATACTTTCAACATGATGGTTGAATTTATGTGAGCATCTGACAAAAATGGGATGTCAGTTCTCTGGAGGGACGTGTTTTGGACGTACGAGACGAGAAATCAACAAAATTTGAACGTATGTGCTGTGTGGGTTTGGATATGTATTGTTATGTAGATATGCACTTCGGTACTTCTGTTTGAGAAAGATTTTAGCACAGGTTTGCCAACTCCAAAAAACTTAAGCCCCTAAATTCAAGTTGAAACCTAAAAAAGTCCCCAAATTTTTATGTACATTTGTATTAATATTTTATGGTGAGCTTTTGTTTTAAACATGCGAAATACGCTTGTTAAAGGCGTGAAAAATCTCTCTGTATTTATGGATAATCTAAAGACGTACTAATAACTCCGCTTAATTCTAAAAAAAATCTGAAAATAAAAATGCAGAAATAGTTTATAAATTTATTCATTTTAGCTAGATAGTAAGGTAAGTGTACCAGTAGTGGGCCACTTGAAAGCTTAAATTAAAAATAAGAAATTCCAACATTCGAATGAGATAAGAGATCTGCCTCTGATAAGCTAAAACCCTTATTGACTAAATACTAGAGACACAACCTTCATTTTCTGTTTACTTAGGAGTTAAAAATTTTTTTTGCTGAAGTTGGTCTTAAAGAGCAGCATTTTAAGCCTATCCTTAACGATTTCCTTAAGAGGTAAGTCTTCATTCAACTCCTTTTTAGCATATATTCTGCTTGTTTTAAAAATGAACTTTTATTGATATTGTTGCGTACTTGGGGGTTCGTGAGTTGTCCGAGAATGAAAGGCAAAACTTACAAAAATTCAGTAATTTATTCACAGAAAGTTCCAGAGAAATACAGGTCTATAACCCAAGTATCAGCTTCAATTCAACCAATAAACACAGCTTAAACAACAGCTGTCAATAGCAAATCCACAGTACAAACTGTATAGCAATAACACTTGAAGGAAGTCTCTTTCAAAGAGGCTCAACACAATACAAAGCATTAGCGAAGCTGGCTGAGATCTGAACTGAACTGACTCGCCTTGGCGAGAAAGCAGGCTTATATACCCCTGTAGAAAAGCGTGGAACGTTCCAGAAATCTCCATATCTCATCAGCCAATGGGATTAGAGCTTCAATATTTGGTATATCCCTTATAAGGTTTTTCTCGCCAAGGTCGCCAAAAAATCGCCAAGGTGGGAAAAAGTCGCCAAATATGGCGCCAAATCCATTACCTGCCTTATTGGGCTTTTTAATGCGTTTTTAAGGGGAAATAAGGCTATTTCAACGGTAAAATGACTAGAAAGGGACAAAATTAACACTTGAACAACTTACTAAGCCTCTTTGAAAGAATTTATACAAAAATAAACATAATTATTTCCAATTTTGTAACACTGCCCCCTCCCAAGGACTGCACGTCCCGGGCAGTGCAATCCTTGGTCAAGAGGCGAAACTAAACAAATTTACACAATCTAAAATACAAAAATTAAGTTGCATATAACGATAAAATAGAAATATAAATCAAGTGAGAAATATTTACAAAATTCACAAATATGTACAAGTATTTATATACAAATATTTACATTACGCATGCGCAAATTTTACCAGTATTTACATTTTAAATTTTGATATTACCGTTAATTGTGGTACTTGGCTAGCCTGTTATAGTACACCACCTTCGGTTTTGATGAAGGTGTTTTAGTGATCCGCACTACTACATCATTCAGCCTTTTTAAGACTGTGTATGGTCCATCCCAGTTGCACTGTAACTTGGGGGAGAGTCCTTTGCGTCGAACAGGATTCCACAACCAGACCTTGTCTCCCTCCTGGAACTGATGTTGTGTAGCCTTTAGATCGTACCTCGTCTTCATTTTCTCGGTTGCCATGTGAATCCGCTCCCGAGCAAAGTTGTGTACGTCTTCAAGTCGTGCCTGGAGATCTTGGATGTACTCCTCGGGCGATAAAGGCGCATCTGGTGGACATCCAAACAGGAGATCACATGGGAGACGAAGTTCGCGTCCAAACAGCATCTGGGCTGGAGTATAGCCGGTGGTCTCATGGACAGCACTTCGATAAGCCAGCAGGAACAATGGAAACTTCAAGTCCCAATCTTGCTGGTTCCTTGATACTAGAAGAGAGAGGTTATTCAGGATGGTACGATTGAACCTCTCGACCATGCCGTCCGACTGGGGATGTAAGGGTGTTGTCCGGGTTTTGTCTATGCCGAGTAGTTGACACAGTCCTTTGAAAACATCAGAGGTAAAGTTCCTACCTTGGTCGGTATGAAGTTGTAGGGGCGTGCCGTACCTTGACACCCATTGCTGCACTAGGACCTCTGCGACTGTGCATGCCTCTTGATTGGGAATGGGATATGCCTCAGGCCACTTGGTGAAATAGTCCATCACGACGAGGATGTATTTATTTCCACTGGAGGTCCGTGGCAAAGGACCCAAGATGTCGATTGCATACTGTTCAAATGGTGCTCCCACGTTATACCGTTGCAGTCTTCCTCGACTTCGTTTCTGCGGGTCTTTACGTGTCGCACAAGCATCACAGGATTTACACCATTTCTCCACATCCTCCTTTGCCTTGCACCAGTAGAAGCGTTCCCGAACTTTCTGCAGAGTCTTCATTACCCCCAAAATGGCCTCCGGTAGAGCTACTATGCAGTTGTTCTAAAACATCTGGAATTCTTGATCTTGGCAATAATATCTGCCATCGGAAGCTTTTCCCATCATCAGATTCCCACTTTCTGTATAATACGCCGTTTCTGATATGAAGAGAGTCCCAAAGTGCCCAATAACTTTTCGTAATGGGACTAAATCTGGAAATGTCCTGCCAGATAGGTCTGTTGCTGGTCGTCTCCTTCAGCTGAAATATTGGCTTTATGTCAGGATCTTCCAACTGGGCTTGTCTAAGTTCTTCATCACTCCATGGATCGGGATCTTGTTCTGATGGTGTTGAGACAGAAACTTGGCAGGCCACAGGATTTATCGGCAGGTATTTCTGTTCGGCTCTAGAGCAGTACTTGCAGCTTTCCGAGCAGGGCTTCCGTGACAAGGCATCTGCATTACCATGTAGAGTCCCTTTACGATGACGTATCTCGAAGTCATATTCCTGGAGGCGTTGTATCCACCTGGCAATCTGCCCTTCCGGGTTCTTGAACTGGAGCAACCACGTTAAAGATGCGTGGTCAGTACGGAGCAGGAATCTTCTGCCATAGAGGTAATGATGGAAATGTTCTATGGCTTTTACGATGGCGAGTAGCTCTTTCCTGGTGGTACAGTAATTTCGCTCTGGTTTAGACAGGCATTTACTCCAATAGGCAATGACATGTTCTTGACCATCAATTTCCTGCGACAGAACAGCACCGACACTCTCATGGCTGGCATTTGTATCAAGTATGAACTGTCTGTCGGGCTGTGGATACGTCAAGATAGGCGATGATGTTAAGGCCTCTTTAAGTCGCTTGAACGCTTTTTCACATTCTTCTGTCCACAGGAACTTCTGTTTGGCTTCCGTCAGCTTGTGGAGTGGTCTGGCAATATTTGAGAAACCCTTGACGAACTTCCTGTAGTAAGTGCATAAACCCAGGAAACTTCGTAGTTGGTGTATACTTTCAGGGCGACTCCAGTTCTCGACTGCAGAGACCTTCTCAGGATCAGTTCTCACACCTTTGGCAGAGATGATATGGCCAAGGTAGCTCACTTCACGACGAAACAAGTTACACTTTCCTGGATTCAATTTGAGGTTAGCCATTCTGAGTTTCTCCAGCACCTTTCGGATGTTTCGTAGATGGTCTTCAAAGGTGCGCCCCACTATGATAATGTCATCCAAATACACCAGACAGGCCTCATAGGAAAGTCCTTTTAGCACTGTCTCCATCAGGCGTTCGAAGGTGGCAGGTGCATTACATAATCCGAATGGCATAACTTTAAATTGCCATAGTCCTTGTCCCGTGGTGAATGCAGTCTTCTCACGATCATCAGGATGAATTCTACTTGCCAGTAACTGCTCTTCAGATCTAAAGTCGAGAACCATTCGTTGCCAGCAAGTGTGTCTAATGTGTCGTCAATTCTGGGAAGAGGGTAACTGTCTTTCTTCGTGACGTCATTCAAACGACGATAATCCACGCAAAATCTTGTTGAACCATCCTTTTTTCGCACCAGTACTATGGGAGAGGCCCAAGGACTCGTTGATGGCTCGATGACGTCATTGTGTTCCGTTTCATTTAGAAGTTCAGTGACCTCTTCCTGTTTAGCAAATGGAAGTCTTCTTGGATGTTGTTTGATTGGAGGATGATTTCCTGTATCAATTCTGTGCTGGGTGATGTTCGTTCTCCCGACGTCTTCAGGTGTTCAAGAAAAATGGTCTTTAAATTCTTGGAGTAGCTTCTCCGCAGCACTTCTCTGCTCCCTTCTTAATTCTGCATTCTTGAGTAATTCCGTTATTAATTGTTCAGAAGACTTGGATTCGGTTGATTGCGTGGGGCGGTTGATGCATGTAACAGGAGTGCAGGTTCTTAACCTCATCCTTCTTCACTGTCCGGACCTTATCACTGATGTTTGCGACTCTCACAGGAATAGTACTCTTTGAGAGATCAACTAGAGATGAAGCTACCAGAACTCCTCTTGGGCTATTGTCTGTATTCGGGTATTCAATCAGTCCATAGCGGAAGTATTGCTTGGTAGGAGATGTTCCTGAAACTATTGTCTCTGTGTGTGGAGGGATGGAAATTTCAGACGGCTGTTATCTGGCAAATTGGCTGGATGTCTTCATTTTCAGTGTTGAACACAGCTATGTTTTCCGAACTCGAATGCAGTTCATTATTCTTGAAGTCCAATTTAAAATTAAATCTTCTCAGGAAATCAATTCCAATTATTACAGGATCTCTTATATCTGCCACATATGCCATATGATGGTAACTGGCATTTCCAAAAGTGATGATCAAGTTCATTTTTCCATATATTTTGATTTCGTCTCCGGTCACAGTCTGGAGTTTAACGCAGGGCGGCGTCCAGATGATCTTCCCGTTTAGTTTTTGAGCCAAATCCGTTCTAATGATGGTCACGTTGGCTCCCGTGTCCAGAATCATCCGGCAGGCGGTGTTGTTTACTTGGCCATAGACGTAAAGTCCATTATCGCCGCCATTCATCGATGAAACATGAAATACTGTAAACTGGGGCTCTTTGACTTCAGGCAACCTCCGCCCCGCGAGATGGACTTCTCCTAGTTTCCCTGCAGTGATGGTGAAGCTGGGAGATTTCCTTTAGTTGGTCGTACAGGGCAGTTCCTCTTTACATGGCCATCCCCTCCACAGCCCCAGCACTTTATCTTCCGATCTTTTATTTCCTTCTTATTTTCCAGGCTGCGCAATCTCTTTAAGATCTCTGCAATCATTTCATTTTCATAAGCAGGTGTATCATTTAACGAGACTGCTCTTATGGTATGGCGGTCTTTATGGGAGGCTTGTTGGGCTGCCTCTATTCTAAGTGCATAGCCTAAAGCTGATTCTACGTCTCTGATGTTGGAGAGTCTCAGCGCTTTTTGAATTTCTGGATCACGAACAGCATCGATAAAGTACTGAAGAGCTAAGTCGTTTCGAGTGTCAGCATGACAGTCTGAGAATGCTAGGTGTGACAGTCTCTGAATGTCCGCTGCCAGTTCTTGCAAACTTTCGCCCGTTTTCTGGTAACGGGATTTTAGCTGGAGGCGACTATAGTCCTTAGAACACTTCTCTCCGAACCGTAGCTCCAGTGCTCTAGTCAGGGCCTCGAAGTCGTTCCTTTCTTCTTTAGAAACATTTCGCAGTATCTCGGCTGCATCTCCGCGTAATGCTGCTGCTAAGTGGACTGACTTGGCGGTAGAGTCCCAGCCGTTAGCTTCAGCTACGATGGAAAACTGCGTCTTATATACATGCCAGGAGGAACTGCCGTCGTAGGTGCATAGCTTAATAAATTCCTGATTCTGGATTCTTCTCTCTTTCTTTTCAGTTTCCTGGGGCATGGATTCTAACTTTTCTTCCACTTTTCTCCCTAGATCTTCTTCTATTCTCTTCAATTTACCTTCTATCTCTGAAAACCTTCCTTTCAGTTCCTGATCAAAATTTTCTTTAACTTTCTCCTCGAAACTGCGTTCTATCCTCGTAACACACTCTCTTCTACCTTCATAACATTTTCTTCTATCTTCATAGCTTTCATTTCAAAATTCTCTTCTATTTTCAAAACTTTCTCTTCTATTCCATCTACTCTGCTTTCCATATCCGATAATTTACTTTCAATCACTTCCTTTACTGCTGAAAGTTCTCCCTTCATCTCCTCTTGATTGCATTTAACTTTTTCTTGGATTGACTTAATTTCTCCCTGAACTTCACCCAAACTGTCTTTCAACTCTTTTTGTCCCGTTTCCATACTTTCTCTCATCTCTCTTTGTCCTTCTTTCATTTCTCTTTGTCCTTCCTTCATTCTTTCGATTAATCCGGTTTCCATATTTTCCTGTCCTGTTTCTATTTTCTCTATCAATCCAGATCTTAACTCATTCATCTGAGCAGTGAGACCTTCTAGAAATTTCTTCATTTCTTGCTCCATAGCTCTCGTTATCACCATTCACAGACAAATCCCGCTTCTGACACCAGAAATGTTGCGTACTTGGGGGTTCGTGAGTTGTCCGAGAATGAAAGGCAAAACTTACAAAAATTCAGTAATTTATTCACAGAAAGTTCCAGAGAAATACAGGTCTATAACCCAAGTATCAGCTTCAATTCAACCAATAAACACAGCTTAAACAACAGCTGTCAATAGCAAATCCACAGTACAAACTGTATAGCAATGACACTTGAAGGAAGTCTCTTTCAAAGAGGCTCAACACAATACAAGCATTAGCGAAGCTGGCTGAGATCTGAACTGAACTGACTCGCCTTGGCGAGAAAGCAGGCTTATATACCCCTGTAGAAAAGCGTGGAACGTTCCAGAAATCTCCATATCTCATCAGCCAATGGGATTAGAGCTTCCATATTTGGTATATCCCTTATAAGGATTTTCTCGCCAAGGTCGCCAAAAAAATCGCCAAGGTGGGAAAAAGTCGCCAAATCCATTACCTGCCTTATTGGGTTTTTTAATGCGTTTTTAAGGGGAAATAAGGCTATTTCAACGCTAAAATGACTAGAAAGGGACAAAATTAGCACTTTTATCAACTTACCAAGCCTGTTTGAAAGAATTTATACAAAAATAAACATAATTATTTACAATTTTGTAACAATATTATTTCATTATATACTGAATATATTATAAACTATCATTAAATTAAATAATATTAATAATTTATAGGTAATGGAGGGTGGCTCACTTTTGGATCAATGTTTTATTAAATGTTCCAGTAATGGGCTTTGCCCATATCAGGCCCAGTACTGGAACACATGCTTTTTCTCATATAGACTGTTTTATGATGTCTCATAAAAAGATTACATCTTGTAATCTTATTTTATATAATTAAATTTGTTTTATTTCTATCAGAACCAAAAGTGTGCCACGAGGCCTAATTCTGGTACACTAATAGCCCATAACTACTAGTACACCATTACTGGTACATTAATGGAACATTCTGAAAAATTACTTCAATAAATATATTATAGTCAAAATTGGCTAATATTGGCAGATAAGATTGGCTAATTGGCATATAAAGTAATTCAGTGAACTTTGGTGTATTTATTTCCTAATTATATATATATATATATATATATATATATATATTTAAACTTTTGTTTTGATTTGAAATGTTTGTGAATTATGTAGGTAATTTTAGCCATTCCTTGTATTAAAATAATAGTTTTGTAAATTTTTGATACATAATAAAGATATTATGCATATTTAATAATATGATAATGGTAGTATATTTACTCTGTAAATAGAACATCCTAGTAATTCCACAACAAAATATAAATACTTCTGGTTTTGATTTATTTTTGTTTTAAATATCTTTGCGTTGTTTTGAAAAGTCATTAATATAACAATAAAATATAATATTAATAATATTACTATTAAGTATATTTTTTTTATGTTGAATTATAGTTTATATTATTTTAAAATTACAATAATTTTGTTCTTAAAAAAATTATTTACTTTTGTTTTATGCAAATAGAATCAGATTGGATATTTGTTAACCAAGTTAACAACCCTCTGGCTACTCTTTACTGTTGTATATTCAGTACAGCATAATGATGTCTTACAAAGTAATGAATGTCAAATCTTGGGCATAAAAGCTCTGGTTTCATAGTTTTCAGTCAATTGGCTTATTTTTTTAGAGTGAGAATAACACACAGTTTGGATTGTGTGAAATCAACTCTCAATCGCTGATTGCCTGATACTATCTTAAAT
Source organism: Salticus scenicus (assembly GCA_963930645.1). Classification (NCBI taxonomy): domain Eukaryota; kingdom Metazoa; phylum Arthropoda; class Arachnida; order Araneae; family Salticidae; genus Salticus; species Salticus scenicus. The sequence continues at coordinate 123,821,525 of OZ005658.1, read as the reverse complement.
GGATTTAGAGTTTGTGGCATAGTTCCATGGAATCCAAAAAAAAGTGGTTGTCTCAGAGGAGCTAAAATCTAAAATATAAACACCACCAATCGAGAAGGAAGAAGACCATTTTCTACGAATTTTGAAAGAAAATGTTGGCGAAGTGAAGTTGAAAATTTTGGAGAATGGAATGGTCCTGTAGAGCAAATAGATTGATAAAATTTACGGCTAGAAGCAGTCATTACCCAATTTACAGGTAAGCTATAAAATATGTAATACAGTGAAACCCAATCTATCAATCCCGCATCCCTCGTTTTCCCGCATTAATCTTTTTATTTCTATGGTCCCTGCACAAATTGTATTTAAAAAATGTTAACGAAACGCGCATGCGCCGTGCTTCTAAAAGACTTTTTCCCGCATTCATCGTTTAAAAATTTTTCTCCTGAGTAAAAATTTACTCCTGAAGGTCAAGCGGTTCCATATGGCATACGAATCGAATTAATTTGTTCATCCTAAAATAACTCTTTTCTCCATGTCCATGGAGGATAAAAATTGTGATGCTATGTCTCTGAACCATTTATTAATTTTGTGATTTCAGCATGGTAGGAAATAACTGCTTTAGTAATCCAGAAAATTGTTTCATGAAATGCAGTTACGTGCGAAAAAATGATGAAGAATAGGGGAAAGTGGTGCACATTGAGCCATTTTTTACATTAAGCTTTACGCACTTCAAAATAGTGCACATAAAACAAAACTTTTGCATTTAATATTTATTAGGTACTATTCTAAACAAAATCATATCGTTAATGTTTCACATTTGATGAAATAAAATGACAAAAAATCACATAGACTTTTTTCAAAATAATGGATCCTTCATTTGGGGCACATTGAGCCACTCCGTTTTAATGGCAAAGAAGGTATTTTTACTACATAGCATAAACTTTCAAAAGAATTTTAAAAATATCTCAAAATTCTTAAAAGTTAATATCACTTCATCTTGTACTCCATAAGTGAACATGGAAATGTCATCAACTTAGAGACACGAGCAGTCCCTTCCAAAGCAGAGTGGTTTAGGAAAGAATTTTACAATGTTCTCAAAAGGAATCGAAGCTTCTGGTTTAGAAGAGGGAGTGAACTTGGACCGTTCATTCCCTTTGGACAGAACACGTTTTTGAAATTTCACAATGATGTCCTCATATTCATCAGTTCCGATAACTTCAGCAACATAATGGGGAATTGTGGTTTTTCCTGAAATCTTTACTATATCAAAGTTTCCTTGTTTCACATCAGACTCACTGAATTCTGTATTTTCTTCTTCCTCTAGTTCATCTACAGAAAATGTTTCAAAATCAGTTGAATCACTTTCAAACAGCTGGTTCGGATTCAATTTTTCTTTCATAATTTTTGATACAGCTTTTCCTGCTTGAGTATCTCCATCACTTTCTGATGTGTTTGTCGGGTCATATGACAAGAGATGGCGCCACTAATCAGGCGAAAATAAATCGATTATCGCAAAACGCGAAGTGATAACCTAAAATAATAATGTCCATGATTTTTAATATTTAAATAATTCTTTGCAAAATTAATTATGTAAAATATTTTTTTTTCTTTTTCTTAACATATTATTACATTTAAAATATTCTTGTAAATTAAATCTTATATTTTATTTTTCATGTGTTTAACTGTATTGGTTGTAACTGTATTGTTAACTGGTTAGTGTGGTTGGATAAAAAATAAAGCTAGCGTGCTCGTTGCTCTTCGCTCGAGTATGTATTTAATGATAAATTGTGTCGTGTATTACTTTTAGCTTTTAATTACCCTTTGCAGCGTAAATTAACTACATGATAAATGCGAAATTGCGGGTATTTAGATTACCGCAGTGGTCAGTAGATGGCCGGGAAAAATAACATGTGCGCTACACGTTGGTAGCAGCTACATTGTGGTGACCCTAATTTCTTCTTCTGAACTTTTCTCCGTATTTCAAACAGTTTTAAATAATGCCGGACCAGAACACTAATTCGGCGGAAGCCAGCAAAGTGAGCGTGAAAATCCCACCATTCTGGACCGAGAAACCGGAGATGTGGTTTGTGACTATTGAAGCCCAGTTCAAGATTGCCGGAATTTCAAGCGATGAAACTAAATTCAATTACTTAATCGCGCAACTGGAGCCAAAATTCCTGGAAAATATTTGGGATATAATTAAAAATGACTCTCCGAACAAGTATGCTGCGTCCAAAGAAAGACTCTTAAACACGCTTAAAGAAAGTGAAAATTTGCGCATAAAAAGACTTTTAACTGGATTAGAACTAGGTGATATGAAACCTAGTCAACTGCTACGAAAAATGCAATCATTGGGTGATGCAAAAGACATTTCTGATAAAGTTCTCAGAACTCTGTGGTTGGAAAAGTTACCAGACTCAGTGAAAAACATTATTGTGGTAAGTGAAGGAGACCTGGAAAAATTAGCGACAATGGCTGACAAGATCGTTGAGATGAACCCCCACATTTAACTCGCCAAAGTCAACAAAGATGTTTCTAATTATGCAGCTCTCCTGGATAAGATCTCTAATTTGGAACAGCAGATTGCAAGCCTACATGTCCAACATCGATCTCGTAGTCATACTCCTAACCGTCATGGTGGCAGACCTAGAAGCCGATCCCGGAAACGCTACAACCCTAATGGCAAACCGTGCTATTTTCATTTCAAATTTGGTAAAAATTGCTTGCCAGAAAAATGTAAACAACCTTGTAGTTGGCAACAATCGGAAAACTCCTCACAGCAGTAGAGTCAGCGGCAAGTCCTGCTGCAACAAAAATAGATTGCCGCAAATATCGATTATTCGTTCGTGATAAAACAACTGGTGTGCGTTTCTTAGTGGATAGTGGTGCAGATGCATCGTTAATCCCAGCACACATCAAGGTAGAGCAACCATGCTCATATGTGTTATATGCTGCGAATGGTACACAAATACCAACTTATGGAATAAAAATGCTGACACTAGATTTAGGATTAAGGCGTGCATTTCAATGGCCTTTTATAGTGGCCAAGGTAAGTAGAGGTATCATAGGTGCTGATTTCTTGCATAAATTTAATTTATTAATTGATATCCATAAACAAAAATTGATTGATGGCATTACTCAATTATCAGTAAAAAGTGAAATCTTGACCATTTCTGATGAGTGTCGTATTAGTACATTTGATCAGTCATCCCAACCCAAGTTAAAATTCTTGCTGGTATTTGTTTGCTAGTCTAGCATTAAATGCTGTATCCCAGCAAGTAAAATAGCATAAAATACCAAAAATATTTGCTGGTTCCACCAAAATTACCAGCAAGTCATAGTGTGTATTGGCACAGTTTATTGCTTGTCCAGCATACATAATCCAGCTTCTGTTGCTTGAATAGTATGTTGCTGGTCCAGCAGTAATTATGACTACTATTTGCTTGAAATTTCTGCTATACTAGCAGTAATTCACAACCAACAGATGCTTTTTTGTTGCTATTTTCTCACTTCTCACTGGCATCTAGCATGCCATGCTATTTCTACTTAAGCTGCCGACATAACATATTACGCTGGCAAGCATAGAAAAGAACATAATAGCTTGTTAAGGTACATACCTCTCCAGGCTTTGGAAAAGCTTAAACAACAAATAAGCATAAAATGCTTGTATATAGCTTGTCGTGCTATTGCTGTGTAAGCTAGCTAATATAGCATTTTATGCTGGCTAGCATTATAAAGCATATAACAGCATGAAAATCTAGCAGACAAAGCAAAACATAGCAATAACTAGCCTATTTTCTTTGCTGGTACTAGCATGGATTTTAACTTGGGAATTTAGTGATTTATTAAATCTGTATCCCGAGATAACAAAACCCAGTATTTTAAATAAATCAATCAAACATGATGTTAGGCACTACATTCAAACTAAAGGTCAACCAGTTTATTCCAGAGCACGACAATTGAATCCTGAAAAACTTGCAATAGCCAAACAGGAATTTCAGTTTATGCTGGATAACAATATAATTAGACCTTCCAAATCTCAATGGGCCAGTCCCCTACACTTAGTTAACAAAAAGGATGGTACTGTAAGACCTTGAGTGACTACAGAAGGCTAAATGATCAAACATTACGAGACAGATATCCTATACCCAGAATTGAAGATTTTCATCTCATCTTAAAGGATAAAGTAATATTCTCTAAAATTGATCTTGTTAAAGCTTATTACCAGATACCTATTGCTGAAGAAGACAAACCAAAAACAGCCATAATCACTCCTTTCGGATTATATGAGTTTAATGTTATGAGTTCTGGCCTTCGCAACGCTCCATCTACATTCCAAAGATTCATAAATGAAGTTTTCAGAGGTTTGGATTTTCTATTTCCATATTTAGATGACGTTCTCGTAGCTTCATGCTCAGAGGCTGAACATAAAGAACACCTAAGGATTGCGTTTGAGAGGCTTAACAACTATGGCCTTCACATCAATGTATCCAAATCTATACTAGGAGCTAACCAAATAGAATTTTTGGGATACCTCATTACTGCGAAAGGTTCCTCACCTCTTCCTGCTAAAGTTAAAATAATCCTGGATTATAAATTACCAGAAACCCTACATGATCTACGTACCTTCCTTGGAATGGTTAACTTTTATCGCAGATATCTGAAAGATGCTGCAAAGATGCCGCAGATGCTGAAAGATGCTGCACCAAGCACTACTCCATGAAATGTTAAAAGGTGCAAAGAAGAAGGATAAGCGAAAAGTCCCTTGGACTGATGCAACTATTCAACAATTTGAAAAGTGCAAAACTGATCTAGCTAATGCTGCACTTCTATGTTTTCCAAAGTCTGGACTCCCACTATCTTTATGCACAGATGCTTCAGATTGGGCAATAGGCTCAGTGTTAGAACAATTTGAGGACAACATGTGGAAACCAATTGGCTTCTACTCAAAAAAGCTGGATGCAACTCAAAGAGAGTACAGTACCTATGGCCGTGAGTTGTTGGGAATCTACCTGTCCATTAAACATTTTAAATATCTATTGGAAGGTAGAGAATTTACAGTTTGGACAGACCACAAACCATTATTTGCATTTAAGCAAAAAAACGATAAAGTTTCTCCCAGACAGCTACGACAACTCCAATACATTTCCCAGTTTACAACGGATATCCAGCATATCAGTGGTAAAGATAATGTAGTTGCTGACACTTTGTCAAGGATTGAAACAATTTCTGTTATTGACTATGAACAAATAGCTCATGAGCAGAGTAATGATGCAGAATTCAAGCAGTTGTGTGCCAGTGACACATCTTTGGATTTTAAGCCTTACACTCTTGCATCTGGAAGGACTCACTGGTGTGATATATCCCACAACAAGATTCGTCCATATATTCCACCTAACTTCAGGAAAGAAATTTTTAATAAAGTTCATGGTTTGTCGCACACAGGCATAAAATCCACTGTTAAGCAGATGGCTGCCAGATTCATTTGGTCAGGAATGAACAAACAAGTTAAAGAATGGGCCCAAACCTGTATAAATTGTCAAAAGACAAAGGTAAACAGACGTATTAAATCTAAATTTTCCAGTTACCAAGAACCTGATGCAAGATTTGATGTTGTGCATGTTGATCTAATTGGACCTTTGCCACCATCTAATGGACATATCTATTGTTTAACTTGTATTGACAGATTCACTTGTTGGACAGAAGTTGTACCTTTGCCAGAAGCTAGTGCAGAATCAGTGAGTAAAGCTTTGTACGAACATTGGATCTGTAGATTTGGTGTACCAGGAACTATAATAACAGATCAGGGACAGCAATTTAGATCCCAGCTACTCCAAAGTTTGGCACGTATTTGTGGTGTAAAACTGCGTAAATCTTCACCATATCATCCGATATGCCAGGGCAAGGTTGAGAGGTTCCACAGAACTCTAAAAACAGCCATAAAAGCACACTACAATGCAAAATGGACTGAGGTACTACCAACAGTGCTTTTAGGACTCAGATCTGTTATCAAAAGTAACACAAATCATTCTGTAGCACAGATGATTTATGGTACCAATATCAGACTATCCAATATTTTTTCTTCTTTTTCTTAACATATTATTACATTTAAAATATTCTTGTAAATTAAATCTTATATTTTATTTTTCATGTGTTTAACTGTATTGGTTGTAACTGTATTGTTAACTGGTTAGCGTGGTTGGATAAAAAATAAAGCTAGCGTGCTCGTTGCTCTTCGCTCGAGTATGTATTTAATGATAAATTGTGTCGTGTATTACTTTTAGCTTTTAATTACCCTTTGCAGCGTAAATTAACTACATGATAAATGCGAAATTGCGGGTATTTAGATTACCGCAGTGGTCAGTAGATGGCCGGGAAAAATAACATGTGCGCTACACGTTGGTCGGTAACAAAAGTGTCCGAACACTAGCAAAAATTCCTATGTAAAAAAAGTACACTTCGTACGGTTTTATTAAATAAATCCTTGTCGAATCCTATTCTTAGTCAGTGTAAGAACATGATTCGATAAGGATTTATTTAACAAAACCGTATGAAGTGTACTTTTTTTGCATAGGAATTTTTGCTAGTGTTCGGACACTTTTGTTACCGACTGTACATGTTATCAAGCTCTAAATTCCTATGAACTTTTGTCTTCCTTTTTGGTTTAGAAAAATTTCCTTTTTTCCCCCTCATTCTTCTTTTCTGCTTCAATAGACATTTTTTCTGGAGTGTCTGTAAGGATACGGAAATGCAGTTTTTTTTCCGCCTGTAGTTTTACGTGGAGGTGCTTTAGGGAATGGTGAAATAACTTGAGGAAGGAATTTAACAATCCTTGATAGCTGCCCACTGCAAGAAGCGTCAGTTTTGTTTACGTCAGATGACTTTTCAATAACTGAATGCCCTTGTTGGAGAAATGATAATCTTTGGAGTAGATCTGGTGAAGATTCGGCCAGCAGATTTTGGGAAACTGCATAATTTAAACCATCCTTTGAGGCAGTGGCATGGCAAGCATAGGCGTAGCCAGGGGGGGAGGCTTTTTATTTTATTTTATTTTCCTTAAAGAAAATGATATTTTAATTTGATCACGAAATTAGTTCCCTTTTATCATCTTCTTAAAAACATCGTTATGCATTATTTAAAATAACAAAAAATACTGAATGTAAACATAATAATGTTACAAAGCTTAAAATTCTATAAAAACAAAAAGTAGTATCGAAAAAACTCTCTTCCACACTTCTAATATATCGCGTACAACAGATCCATTGTCTAAACTAGTATGTTGTTGCCACCACAAGACTTTCTTCTAAATTTTTCTAGGCAAATTCATTTAGTATAAATAATTTATAAAAACTTTTATTTATTAAAATTATCCATCATGATGAATGTAGACGATTTTCATCTTAGAGAAAATGAACATTGAATATCCAACGAAACACAGTTTAACAAACATCTTAAAAAATGCCTTTTCATAATGGTCATCTCATATATCAGGTTTTGTACGGTTAAATGCCGTAGAAGTTGAAATATAGTATTGCTGTTGTCGGGAAAAATTGTGCTATAACAGCGCAATCTATTGGTAGATATACATCCAAACTGAATCGACAGAATGTCTCATAATGACTTTCTCACATATCAAGCTTTGTTTGATTATACACATTAGAACTTGAGACATAGTTCTTCCTTAAACTGAGGAAATCGCTGTATAGCAACGCCACCTGTTGGGTAATTATTACCAAAAGTCGCACTAATTTATGTCAAGGTGCATCCACATATAACTTTTTATGCAATTTTGCGCAGTAGTTCTTGACATACAGCCCTCCCTAAAATAGTGAAAATCGCTGCATAACAACGCCACCTGTTGAGTAATTAACACCAAAAATTGATTGGCACTATATAGCCTCTTCTAAAACTGTAGAATTCACTGTATAGCAGTGTCACCTGTTGAGTGGTTGGCACCAAAAGATCATAAGCACTAATTTATGTAAAGTTGCATCTATATATGAATTTTTATGAATTTTTGTGCAATAGTAACTCAGATATAGCCTTTCCTTAATTGAGAAAGTCGTTGCATAGCAAAGCCACCTGTTGAGCAGCAGATACCAAAAGTTGATAAGCACTAATTTAGGTCAAAGTGAATCTACAAACAAAATTATATGCAATTCTGTGCTGTAGTTCCTGAGATACAGTCGCCACAAAAATTTTGTCACACACACACAAACTGACAGACAGACATTTTCTAAAAATGGTCAAATCGCGTTCTAAATCTCTCAAAACGTGTAAATCCACCGAGAACCGGAAGTCGAAAATTTTTTACGATTCCAGTACATCTATTGAATACAGAAGAAAGTAATAATAATAGCTTTATATATATACATACTGTTGATTCATGGGAAGCGGTAAAGGCGACAGCCGATCAGAAGTAGACAGTCATGTGACCAGAAAGAGAAAAAAAAACTCATTCTTTTTCTTTTTTTTATTATTGATTCTGTTTTCTCTCTGAACTATTCAAAAAACTGATGTAACTTTATTCTTGAATTGACATTCTAATATTCAGGCTGCATTCGTACAGCCAAGTAATCCATTAATTGTTATATTATTAAAACAATAAGTATTCTTCTGTTTATTCTTTATAATTCATTCAAGGCATAAAAAAATGCCTTTATACGTATTCTGAATGTTTAAACCTGTGCTAAAGTTTGTGAAAGATTCTGTTTTTATTCATAAAATTCTGAAAGAAAATCTCTGATTAAAATCAACTATAGAAAGTAATCGGATTTCATCTTTATTGACTTGTATCTCCTAAATGTTTTTTCAAGCGACCAGAGGAAATGCAGGAGAGAGGTGAGTTAGCTTTTCTTAATATTATGCATGCTGAAACTTATTTCGTTTTAGTAAAATGTTTTTGATGCAGGTCAATTCTTTATGCATGAGTCTAGTTATAATTAATCAACACATACATATATGTATATATATATATATATAAATTACACACTTTTAATATTTTTTGATACAGTCGGCAGCAAAATTATTTGAGCACTAGCAATAATTCCCATGTAAAAAAAGTACATTTAACATTGTTTATTTGAATAAATCCTTGTCGAATCATGTTCTTAGACTGGCTAAGAACATGACTCGACAAGGATTTATTTAACAAAGCAGTATTAAGTGTACTTTTTATATAGGAATTATTGCTAGCGCTCGAATAATTTTGCTGCCGACTGTATATTGAAAAATCTTTTTCATCTATAAATAATCACAATTCACAATCTAAAAGCATTTATGCAGATATTTAAAACTTTTTTTTTTTTATAACTTGTTTAATTTTTGTATAAAATAATGCATCATATAGAAAATGTGCGATAATTAGTAATTATCGTCTATATTCAAGACAAAATGCAGATAGATATACTGTATTAAAAATTCCGCTTTCTTTGCTTTGTGGGACAGTTTTTATTAATTTAGAAAGTGGTTGCAAAGAAAATAAATAAGATGTAACAGGGACAATCGCGCCGATTTTGCACATTTTAAATTATAAGGAATAAAATAAATGAAAGTACAAAATACAGGGGTGATTGTGTGTAGGTTTTTTTTCCTGATTTCAGGAATTTTTGCAAAATAAATTTCCTGATTTCAGGATTTTTCAGTTATTTATCATTGACTGTTTAAAGAAAACTAATATATAATGGAAATGAAGGAATATTCTTTGCAATTTACTAGCATTGTTTTTGATTTAAAGAAATTTTACTTGTGATTTATTGGTTACAATTGTATATATATATATATACTGGTCCTTTGTTCCTTTTGTGTAATTTCAGGATTTTTGAAGTAGAGTCACAATCAGCCCTGAGAATAACTGCGAATATGAAGGCAAATACTTCTTTCTTAAAAATATAGATTTGGGAGTTTTCCTGTTTGATATTTTTCATTGTTTTAAAACTCTACTTCCACTTATATTTTTCGCTTAGCAAAAGTTGAGATCATGAGAAAATATTCCCTAATTGAGAGCTCCCTGAATAATCTAAGAATTGTCCAATAATTATTTATTGCTACTTCCTTTCTTCTTGAGCTGACACATCTTAATTCTATTTCCTATCCCACCCATTTTATAGAAGAATGTTATTGCGACTCTTCTTTGAAAGGATACTCTCGCAAGTCCCAGAAAATAGGCGCTGTCTCATCTTTATTGGTTGAACCTTGAATAATTGTTAATTTGAGACCTTCAAAAGGTCCAGGAGACATGGGGCTTTAAATTACAGTTGTGGCGGCCGCATTCGTCTTTTGAAGTTAAAGAAGTAGGAAAAATACTCTTATCATTCTAATAGAACAAGAGGAAAAAAAAAATTGGGGAAAAGTTGTTATTTTGTATTAGAGAGGCATACTATTGTAACAATCGCAGCTATCGTAGATCACAAGTCGGATCGTACACTCCGCACCAAAAGTATCCGAGCACTAGCAATAATCCCTGTCTAAAAAAAGTACACTTATACAGTTTTGTTAAATAAATCCTTGCTGAATCATGTTCTTAGACAGACTAAGCACATGACTCAACAAGGATTTCTTTAACAAAGCAGTATTAAGTGTACTTTTTTAAGACGGGGATTATTGCTAGTGCTCGGATACTTTTGCTGCGGAGTGTGCGATCCGACTTGTGATTTACGATAGCTACGATTGTTACAATAGTATGCCTCCCTTAATGACTAAAATTTACGGCCGGCTATCATACGGCACCCACTCCACACATGTATAGGAGAGTATATTGTTCGAAATCATTTTTTGTATTTTCAAAAGAAAAAAAAAGAAAGAAAAAAAAAGAAAAAGTGGAGTTCAGATCTGAAGAGTTTTATCTCAATCACCTCTCTTCCAAATGTGGAAGTACTTTGTTTTGGATATTACGATGAATGGTTCAGAAAAGAGAAAATGTGTGATGCAAGAAATACAACAGAAAAATATCCAAAATTAGACCTTTTTTTTCCGAAGCCAAAGTATAAGAATAAAAATACTGAAAAAATATCGACAGAGAATCCTACAAAATCTGTAACAGATAAGGAAGGTAAGCATTAACCCTTTCAGGGGCACTAAGTAAAAAAGATTGAATTTTCTTTTAAATATATATACATCATAAAGTAAACATCCCCTACAAGTCATATTTGATGAAGAAAAAAAATCAGCATGTGGGGATTTTTTTGTGGGTGGTGGCTAGACGTTCTAGCCACTGCGCACATACGTCATGTTCCTTAATTTTCGTATGGAAATAAATATTTATATATTTAAGGAATAGAAAGTGAAACTATGCCTTGAAAATGTAATAATAATAATACAATGTAACAATAATTAATTATTACTTAAATTATAATGCCTCTTTACCCTTTTTTTATGATTTATTATATATATATATACACATATATGGGCTGTTTAAAATTTGTTTAGAAACCTCTATGCATTAGTAATAAGAAAAAATTATTCACTATTTAAGGAATAAAAATTATAGTTATTCAATTATATTGTAAGTGCAATAAATTTTGAAATTGATTCAGTACATAAACTAAAAGACATAATTTCTTACCTTCATATTGTAATGAAATAATCAATTCACAAATTGCATACACAGAAATATGAAAACTTTTAAAATATTAATGTTCTTTAAAATTTGTTTGTTCCTGATTCATATACTGCAGAATCATCATCTGAGGGTAGCTCTTCAAACAGAGCAATAGCTTCATCCAAAGATAAGCTTTTTCTAGGCATTATTGTGATAAAAATTAAGATATATACATTTAATTTAAGATTATTTAGAGAAATTAACTAAATTTAAAAGCTGTGGAAATAAAAATTTATTTTTAAAAATCACGATATAAGAGCAATAGAAAAAAGCAGCCTCTTTCTGTACTGTAAACAGAAATACTGAATAGCTTTTTTGTAAGAACCCTCTCACGCTTGTTTACATCTGTATTTACATTCTGCTATCCCTTACTGTTTATATTTATCACAGTTCACTAACCCCAAAAGACCCCCCTTTGATTATCTCAAAGGAAAGAAATTGAGATTCTTTTCCCCAGCAGGTCTTATGGCATCTCCCCTGCCATATGTGCGCGGTGGCTAGAGGGTCTATCCACCTAAAAGATGCTCCTAAAAATCAAACTAAAATTAATGATCTAAGATAATATGTAAATCTGTTGTATTTAAAAGGTGAATTACAGTATATTTACACTACCAAATACTTTTGAATAAAAAATTATTTTTCATAAAAATATATAAAAGAAACTTCAAAAAATTTTCCCGCAACTTGCCCATTTAAAAAAGTCATAGGCACATCCTGCTTAAAGTTACTGTAGCGCTGCCGTCTCTATTTCAATTTTAGAAGTACACATTAACTTTTCATATAGGTGGATAGAAAAAGTAGCCACTCCACACCTAGAAAAAAATTTCTAAAGTAGGTGGATAGACCCTCTAGCCACCGCCCCTGAAAGGGTTAAACTTGATATTTGATTTCTATATCAATTTTTTAAAACATTAAAATGAAAATATATTTCTGACATAGTTTTAGAATTATGCAATTTATATTGATCAAGTGAAAATGACTTTTTAAAAGGGGAGAAAAAAAATCCATAAACGATTTGAAAACTTTCAAAAATTCCTCATTTTGCTATTTAATTACTATTACACTTTATTTATCATTATTATTATTATTATCGTAATTTTTTAATATGACTTTTTTGAATATTTGAATTGTACATTAAGCTACCTATATATATATTATATATATATATATATATACATATACACAAAATAATAATAATAATAAATAAATAAAATAAATAAAACAGGAATTTTTATGTTTCTCAGTCAGTTAACTGACGTTAAAAGCGTAGGTCTTCTTTCATTAAAAAGCGCAAAGTATAACATATTCGTAATACATAATTTCTCTCAGGGTTTTTTATTTAATACTCGATTTAAATGTAAGTATTCGTATAAAAATATTTGAATTACACTTTGGTAAAGCTAAATTATTTGTAATTGCTTTATTATTTAATAAATGTATGATTAAATTTTAAACCTTCTAGAAAATGTTTTAAATATATTTTGTTCTTCTATATTTTTAATGAGATATAACACAATGTTTTAAAATTAAAATGTTACATGTTATTATTATTATTATTTTTTAGTATTAATATATATATATATATATATATATATATATATATTTTGTGATTAATATTATTATTATTAAATCTTACATTAGATCAATGATTATTACTGCTACATATAGAAAATTTAACCAAAATTCAATTATATATATAAAAATATTTTCAATTTTATTTTTTATTTTATATACATACATATATATATATATAAATGATAGATAACGTAATAAAATTTAATCTTAAAATTTAGCAATTAATTGAACTAAAACAATAACAACACACAAAAATATAGAACTGAATTTAACGTATAGGAAAGACTGACACAAAATGTTGCGAGTTAGATTAAGAATATAAATACAATAATAACTTAAAATACTTACGCCGACATGAATGATAATAAAAAAAGGACCATTAAACTTAATGACAGAGAAAACAAATAATTAACCACAGAAATAATTGGATAAAAATGCTTAAAATGAGAAGTAAGATACTCATCAATATATATATATATACAGAGAGAGAGAGAATAAAATTCTATTCTATATTTTATAAATATTCTAGATATATATATAAGAAAGGAATCGATGCATTTGTTATAAGAACTGAAAACTATGTGAAGCAGGGAAAATCGAAACAATTAAAAAAGAAATAACAATAAGAAGGAACAGAGGCCACTACGGCTTAAGACGGTGAAGCAGGTTAAACTGGATTGTTGGGTGCACAACTTTCCCCCAAATCTCTACAAGACCGTATGATAACAAAGAGAAAGTTAAATTGAAGATTTTTATATTATTAGGTGAAAATAAATTAATATTTTATAATTATTTATAAACATAAACCAAATTTATTCAAATTAAATAAGTAATATGTATTACATTTTAGAATAATTATCGCTATGCATTAACCAATTTTATGTAAATAAAATCGAATATATTATATGTGATTCAGTTTTGGCCATACATCATTAAGTATAGCTATACTTAATGACGGTCAAATTATCATAATCATAAAATACGTTAATACACCAAAGGTATTTGTAAAATGTAAGCAGTAGCAAGCAAGCAGTATGATATATATTGTTTTGTTTGTAACTGTTAATCATCCTAATTATTATTATCATTATTAAATCTGAATCTGAAATCAGACAAGTTTCATAATCATATTTAAGTGTCTTGAAACGACAGAAACGAAACAGCCTGTTTATAAATAAAAACAGAAGTTAGAATGTTTCTGAATGAACTGACGTTGCAAATGTACAGTCGGGGAAAAAAAAAAACGCAACACTCAACGTAACTTCGTTGCTAATCGATGTAGAAAAATGTAATAGGTATCATTCGACAGGGAATTGTGAGTAGTTTCAGAAAATGAACTGAAATTTTGAATTGGGGGTCGTCTACATATTAAAACGCGCACCAACTTTCATTTTTTCAATGGTAACACCCTATTTTTATTTTATATTTGAATTTCTGGGATCGCGACAACCCGAAAAAGTATATTGGTTGTATATTTTACTTATTTTTTCACAGAGTTATAAGCGTTCAAAGTTTGAAGGTGCTAATGTTAAAATCATATTTCAAACTTTTATTAATATCTTCACAAAAAATAACTTGATCGATATAATTTTTTTTTTTTGCGAGATACAGTGAAGAAACCCAAACATAATCCATCATTACTTTTGATTCTGAAAAATATTTTTGATTCTGAAAAATATTAATAAATTCATATTCATAAAAATTATGAATTATGACCTATATTAATTTTTACATAAAATGAATCCTAATGCTGAAAAATATGGGTGTGCAAATTTGCAGCTCATTCCAGTTATTAGTTTTCGAGATATAAATAAATCTTTCTTTTGGAGTGGTTTAGGGGGCCGTCTCTTATAAAGTTTTGCATGAGATAACAAATCAAATCTTAAAAAATAACAAAGAAAATTAAACAAAATATTTTTATTTTTTATTTACGGGTCAAATTATATAACAGCAATGTCAAACGCAAAGAAATGAAACAAAAATGATGATTTTTAGACAGTTTTAGCATCAAAAATTCCGTTTTTCTAAAGAAGACAAACCCCGCCTTCATCGTTCTTCAAAACAAAACATTACAGAAACGAAAAGTAAATGTGACATTGAGTATTCGTGTTAAACCCCTTATTTTATGTTGAAAAAAAATATGCACAAGTGGTATTTACTTCATCGATTAATTGGTGATAAATTTTGAATCTTTTAAACAAACACTAGAAGAAAAAAAATAACTAAATAGGCGGGGTTTAGTGTTTTAAATAGAAAAATATGTTTAATGTGAAATTGTCGAATATAAAAAACGAATGGAATTGGAATGCAAGACAGACTTGTAAAATCGTTTCTTAACTACCGTCATAGTTAAAAAGGTTTAATCATTTGCTTCATATATTGCTTTATATTATTTTATTTATTTACTTATTTTGTAGGGGGACGATTATTATTTAAGGACACTTTAGTCTTTAAAATTTTATTAATATATTTTAACTTTATACATTTTTAGAAACACTTTAACTTTTATAAATATATTTTAACACTTTTTGCGACTGCAGGATATTGTCTTTTTGACAGTAAGACCCGCCTACGGGCGTTATACTCTCAAAATAAAATATTTCAGAACAAATTTTCTGTATTCACAATTATATTACAATTGGATATACATTATAATTATATTCTTTCTAATCAATATATTTCTATCCATAGTATATTTTATTGCAAAAATATGAACACCGGGTACACACTTAAGAAATATGTAACACACAAATTACGAAAGAAACGCCCACTGACAGAGTTACAGATTTTCAAATGGCTTGAATCTACGTAAGCAGTCGCGAAAGGGTTAATTAAGAAATTATATTTTCATAGAAATTATAAAACGAATCATACAGTTCCAAAGAGTTCAACTGATCCAAAACTGGTAAGTGCGATTAAATTTGTTTAATATTTACTTTATGAACGCTTACAATTATTTATCCGAAAAGATTTAGTTTATGCGTTGTTGTATATATATATATATATGTTATTTCATTTCGTATATTATGTTACACCTATGAAAGAAAATTTAAGCTTTATTGGTCACCAGTATAGACATAATAGACACTTTTACTTAAAAAATATTGCACTTTTTTCAAAGAATACTGTATGGACTAATCTCAAGTGTAAAGTATTGAAATAGACCTAAAATTATCTAAAAATGTACTGAAGTATATACAAATCTAAAAAAATGAATCCAGGATAATTAAGAAACTGGAAAAGAGACAGCGTTTTATTAATTTCTATTTTATTTTTTCTCCTGAAAGATTTCCGGTGTGAAACATTAAAATTTTCTCTTTTTCTTATAGATCTTAATTTTATTTTTCTACATTTATAGATAACCCCCTAACACATTTTTGATTATAACTCTATAAATACTAAAGATAAAGTATACAAATAGTATACTTTTCCGCACTGCCAGACTCTCAGAAATTCGAAAATGAAGTCAAAATTAGGTGTTGCTATTGAAAAAATCAAAGTTGGCTCTCATTTCAATATGTTGATGACCCCTAATTCAAAATTTGACGACATATTCAGAAAGTGCTTTTAATTTCCTGTTGAATGATGTTCACTAGATGTTCCTGAGTCACTTAATAACGAAATTACAGCGTGTGTTGCGTTTTTTTTTCCCCGACTTTACTTTTGTTTAGAGCTTGAATAGTTATTATTAATGTATCATAATTTATAGAATTAATAAATAAATTTTTACTACAATTAAGTTAATTTAACAAATTAAATTAAGTATAACCTTCATGGTAATTAAAAACTAGTATGTTGTGGCCACCACAAGACTTTCTTCTACATTTTCTTAGACAAATTCACTCGGTGCAAATAATTTTTTTTAACTATTACTTATTAAAATTATCTACTATGATGGATGCAGACTTGCAGAAAATCTTGCACACTTTTCATCTTGTAGAAAATTAATTTTAAATACCCGAAGACAGACAGTTTTATTCTCTACAATTAAACTCTTAAAAAATGCGTTTTCATAATGGTTATCTCACATTCAAGTTTTGTACAGTTCTAAGCCATAGTAGTTGAGATATAGCCTTCTCGTTCTTAGGAAACTTTGCAGTGTAGCAGCGCCACCTATTGGCTGAATCCAAATTGAATCAGCATAATATTTCATAATGGCCTTCTCATATATCAGCATTTGTTTAATTATACGCAATAAAACCTGACATATAGTCTTTCCTTAAATTATGGAAATCACTCTATAGCAGCGACACTGCTCGGTTGGCGACAAAAGTTTATAAGCACTAATTTATATTAAGGTGAATCTACATATTAATTTATCTGTAATTCTGTGCCGTAGTTCCTGAGATATAGCCTTATTTGAAAATGCGAAAATCACTGCATAGCCTGTTAAGCTATTGGCGCCAAATATTGATAAACACTATTATATATCGAGGTGCAATTACATATAAATTTATATGCAATTTTGAGCAGTAGTTCCTGAGATGTGGCCTTCCCTGAAATTATGGAAATCATTGTGTAGCGCTGCCCCCCTGTTGAGCGATATGCACCAAAAGTTGATAGGTCCTAATTTTGGTCAAGGTGCATCTACTTATAAATCTATATGCTATTCTATGTAGTAGTTCCTGTGTTTTGTGTTCCACCACAAAATTTTTATCATACACACACAGATATTTTCTAAAAATGGTCAAATCATATTCTGAAACTCTCAAAACGTGTAAATCCATCGAAAACTACAAGTCGAAAGTTTTTACTTTCTTATATTGAATGTAGAAAGAAGTAAAGAGTAAATTATCTATGAAAGTGTTCACTTACGGAAAAATCTATTTAGAAAATAAATAAATAAATAATATATATATATATATATTTACGCAAAAATTAGTTTTTTTTAATAAGTTTCGCTTCTTTTTAAAAATGAACTTGAGTTGAGCGGATTAGTTTTTTTTTCAGACATGAGTTTGAGCGCGAATTAACTCGTTTTCTACACGATGAACTTGAGTTTGAACTAGCTCATTTTTTCATGAGTTTGCACAACACTGATTGAAATTTGTTTATTAGTTTCGAAGCCACAGTGCCACATACAGACAAACAAAGGCTGCAAAGTTATAGTACACATTTTTTTTTTTAACGTCAGGAGTCAATAATAAGTATTTTTAGTAAAACATTCTGTCATGCACAAATTTTTACAGACCACTATGATCACCATCACTAATAACAACTATTACTCCATTATCCCTTAAAAATATAATTTACCTGGAACTTTGAGCCTGAAATTTTTTGCACCCCCCTAGGCCAAATGCTGGCTACGCCTATGATGGCAAGTTTCATTGCAGCTAAGAGCAATAAATGCATTTGTCATTTTGGGTTCGGGAAAAGGTCTGTCTGTCACAAAAGATGGAATGTCATTGGCTTCCCAGGATTGTTGGTCATCCATGAATCACAAATACAGCTGTAACGTGTCTTAAATGGCTTGTAAACACTCCTGTCAAGAGGCTGCAATGGGGTGGGAATGTGAGCATTGTCATGCCATTTGCCTTCGCGAGGCCAAAACTTCAATAGAGATGTGGCAGTCATGATTATCTAGAATAAGAAGCACTGGGTGATCTATGGAACTTCTAGAGTATTTCATGAAATGGTTCATCCATCGAATAAAATTATCGGTTGTCATCCATCCACTGGGATTTACAGCACCAATACAGTCTTCTGGACCCCTTTTTATCATATAATATTTGAAATGCACCCTCGGAAATATAAAAAGTGGAGGAATGCTGTTTCCCAAAGCATTTATACATGCACACATTGTGAAAAGAGTTCCCCGTTATGCTGACGTCATGCGACCAACCTGCTTTTTCCCTTTCACAGCAATGATTTTTGATGGTTTCTGCACGGTTGTTACACCCGTTTCATCTACGTTGTGTATATCACCTGCTGAGAAATTATTTCTTTCCATAATTAAGTGCAGTTTATCAAAGAATTCATTTACGTTAACACGTTTAAAGCTTGTTCCTCTTAACAAACTCCAAAAGATTGCTTTTAACAAACTTGTTGCTTGTGGAATGCGAAGCGATAATAAAGTAGAATGATGTTTCATAAATCCTTCTGCCCAATCTAAGCCAAGGCTCAATTTTCCACATTTCCCATAGGATCAACGTACCCCATAACGCCACTTATGAAATAAATCTATTTTAACCCGTTAGTAGTCGCTATAGACAGCGCCACCTATTAAAAATTGTACACTTTTTATTTAACTGTCACCAATAATTTTAAGAAGTGATGTGACTGACGTTTCTTCGATTTTATTCGCGTTTTATGTATATCAAATGCTACTTCTAAAAGTTTTTGGTGGATATTGAATAAAAAAATCTGGCAACACTAAAAGATGGGCGGCAAATCGACCGACTAGCGACTACTAACGGGTTAAGGAAAAAAGGCTGGCAGTCATGACAAATATTTTAGCTCATACTAAAGCTATATTAACTATGATCACATAAATGAAAAAATATTTCAATTACCTTTAAAACTTTTAGAGCTACATGGTTAACAATATATATAAAAAAATTTGCTAAAGCTTACCTAATTTAACAAATCTGAATTTATGTTTAAACTTCTGTGCAAACACAATGTCTATAATATCCAACGAGATATATAAATTAGAGTGCTGATTCAATGGATGAAGGATTAGCTTTCCGTGGTTCAAGATAAATCACGTGAAATGCTCCAATAGGTTGCTGTGTTTGGCCCTTTATCGCTATTTTGGCATTTAAAATATCAGTTCGAGAAATTATCATTATTATTAGGTAACATGACAGTTCTATAACCGAAATAAATTGTTTTTAAAATAATTTTACACATATTTCACATTTTAATAAATAATAAAATACCTTTTTTTTTCATCGTTCCCCAACAAAGTTTAAAAGTGTTTATAAAAGAATATTTAAACTTTTAAAGATCTAAATTTAACAACAAATAATAATTTTTCAACTATTTTTAAGCATTTTGTCGGTTAAAGTTCAACTACACGAAATAAAAAAGAAGTAAAATCAAAATCAAAATTATTTAGAACAGAAGAATATTAAACTACGTAAGTAAACAAAAGCATTGGCGGTTACGAGTTATGCGAAGAACAATCTCCAAACCGTTGCCATAGAAATTTACTGAAAATAAGCTGTTACCAAGGCAACCACCGAACACGTAGGTGCAAGGAGAGCATGTCACATGACTCATCTTGGACCTTCTCAAGGGTTACCATTTATCACTCTACTTTATAAGGAAAGGGCATGTTTACAAACAAACGCTCCGTTAATCAATCTTTGCCACTCGCGAGTGGCAAAAGATCAGCCTGTATTGGAGGAAATGCCAATGTTATGCCACTTTACCCATAACTTGACTGCGAGTGACGTCACGTACCCTTTCCTTATATATCTCGTTAGTAGTATCAAGATTGTTGTCGTAGTGTTGCCACAAAATTTGTATAAAAACTATTCTTTTAAAATGGAAAGGATCAATGAGCCCCACTTTCCCCTACGGTTTATCCTTTATTATGTATCTGTATATGTGTTTTCAGAGTTCCCTTTCGGGAGAATCCTTTTGAACATACTTCACACATACGGCTTTTCTTTTCGATGGATGCGTAGATGTCTCATTAAATTTCCATTTTTCAGAAAATCTTTTAGAACACACCTCACACACGTATGGCTTTTCTTTCGTATGGATGCGTAGATGAATATTTAGATGCACCTTTTGGGAAAATCCTTTAGAACACATTTCACACACGTATGGCTTTTCTTCTGTATGGATGCGTCTGTGAATATTTAAATTTCCCTTTTCGGAAAATCTTTTAGAACACACTTCACACACGTATGGCTTTTCTTTTGTATGGGTGCGGAGATGAAGTTTTAGAAATCCTTTTTGATAAAATCTTTTAGAACACACTTCACAGACGTATTACTTCTCTCCTGTGTGAATGCGAAGATGTCTCTTTAGATCTCCGTGTTGGGAAAATCCTTTAGAACATACTTCGCACACGTATGGCTTTTCTTCAGTATGGATGCGTAGATGTCTCATTAAATTTCCACTTACAGAAAATCTTTTAGAACATACTTTGCACTCGTATGGCTTTTCTTCAGTATGGATGCGTAGATGTCTCATTAAACTTCCATTTTGAGAAAATCTTTTAGTACATACTTCGCACTCGTATGGCTTTTCTTCAGTATGGATGCGTAGATGTTTTATTAGTTTTCCATTATCAGAAAATCTTTTAGAACATAATTCACACATGTATGGCTTTTCGTTTGTATGGATGCGTTGGTGAATATTTAGATGCCCCTTTTGGGAGAATCCTTTAGAACACACTTCACAGACGTATGGCCTTTCCTCTGTATGAATGCGTCTGTGAATATTAAGATTTGCCTTACGGGAAAATCCTTTAGAACATACTTCGCACACGTATGGCTTTTCTTCAGTATAGATGCGTAGATGTCTCATTAAATTTTCACTTACAGAAAATCTTTTAGAACATACTTTGCACACGTACGGCTTTTCTTCAGTATGGATGCGTAGATGTCTCATTAAACTTCTATTTTGAGAAAATCTTTTAGAACATACTTCGCACTCGTATGGCTTTTCTTCAGTATGGATGCGTAGATGTTTCATTAAACTTCTATTTTGAGAAAATATTTTAGAACATACTTCGCACTTGTATGGCTTTTCCTCAGTATGGATTCGTAGATGTTTTATTAGTTTTCCATTATCAGAAAATCTTTTAGAACATAAATCACACATGTATGGCTTTTCGTTTGTATGGATGCGTTGGTGAACATTTAGATGCCCCTTTTGGGAAAATCCTTTAGAACACACTTCACAGACGTATGGCCTTTCCTCTGTATGAATGCGTCTGTGAATATTAAGATTTGCCTTACGGGAAAATATTTTAGAACATACTTCGCATACGTATGGCTTTTCCATTTTGTATGGATGTGTATATGTGTGTTCAGTCTTCTCTTTTTTGAAAATTCTTTTCACAGGGACTGCTTTTCTCCTGTGTGTGTTTGCTCATGCATATTTAGATGTCCTTTATGAGAAAATCCTTTAGACTGTAAAATTAACGCACAAGTATGGCTGTTTGAAAATGAATTTTACAACGTCTCTTTAAAATACCTCTTTTAATAAAGCCTTGATAATAAACTTACCAACTCTTGTTTCTTTTCTGGATCGTGAGTATTATTCAATAGAATAATAATCAAGGAAAAAGCACACGTCAGTGCTTACGACTAAAGCCCCTTAAATAAAATATATAGGAGCCTTACTTACAACTAGGCAAACTCTCTCCTACAGTCTCCCCCACGGAGTAATATTAATAGGAGTGAAGGTCCAATGGGAGAAAGCTACGAAACTGTGATCTAAATTTTTGGTAAATATTGAGGGCGCCACTTGTCATTCCTCCCTACTTCGGCGCGGATATACTGTTGTTTTCAATAGAATTTTGCTGAAGTACATTTAAAATTTTTTATTTTAAGCAATTTAATTTCTTTGTAAGTTCTTAAAACTGCATAATACAGATGTTTCAAATAAATGCTTCGTTCCTAGTTGTAAAACAGGCTATGATAGTGATAAGAAAAACAAAAAAAAAAAGCCCTAGGAGAAAAATAAAGTCCCTGTTCGTGTTTTATGCACCTAAAGTAAGTTTTTTTTTTCTTTACAAAATTTCATCCATTCTCCTTCCTCCCAATTGTCTGCTTTAGCTAGCTTCGGTTCATAAGAATCGTCATTTTTTAAAAGCTTTCTTTCAAAGTAAAATTAGTATAAAATGGCTCTTAAAAAAAACATGTTGGTTAGAGTACTTTATTTAATGAAATTTGCTTTCAATCGAAATTTTTTCAGCTTGATATTATTTAAAAAAAAATAATTAAAATGAGACATTTCCCCATTGAATAACATTGCGGAAGCTGGAGAGAAGGAAGGATTGCACGCTGGCGCCATCTGTAAACATTAGAAAACAACATCACAAAATTTCAGCGTTACCTTCTTCTGGTCTCCCCACTAAGATGTGTGACGTCAGTCTCGGTGGCGCATTCTTGCTTCTTTATGGAACAGTTGAGACAACAGCCCCAATAGCTATAGGTCACAATCTCCGTGGTCTCAATGCATACCCCCTAAAACAACAACAATTCTTGCTTCTTTTCAGTCTCAAATAAATACACAAAACAGATAATTTTGAATACTTTTTCAACATTAAACATAACATGACAACAAGAAAACTAAATGGTTTTAGAAAATAAAAATATTACCAGTTCGATTTTCAGAAATAGGGTTAACTCAATAAATTTTGGCGAAAAGCAGAATGATTATTACAACTTTTTAACGAAAAATAGGAGTTTAGAGAGTGCATGTAGTTTTATCACACTGAAAAAGGTGTCTGAGAAAAGTTTGAAAATAATAATAAGCCTATTAAGTTCTTCAAATTATTTTTTATTTAATTAAAAATTAATATTAAAGTTTAGTTGCAGAAGAAAAAATCTTTACACTTAAAAAATTGTGATTTGACTAAAGAAGAAGAAGAAAATATATAAATATATACAGACACGACATTATTTCATTATTTAAAACATGAAAAGCTGACATTGACAGATTTTAATTTAGTGCCAGAGGCCTACTGCTAAACTTGTTAATATCGACAAATTCTTCTTTAGTTAATTCGTGACGATCTAAATTTCATGATAAAGTTTTCATTAAATCAAACCAATGTGTTTCAGCTGCAGATATTGTAACAAATAACGTTGGAAGTCCAAACTGTCTTATAGCCGCAAAACAACGTTTTTTCTCTTTTTCCCAATGAGGGGGAGGTGTGCCTTGGAGGGGGACTCATGTCAAAGGTGTGCCTTGGGGGGGGACTCATGTCAAAGTTGTACCTTGGGGGGGACTCATGTCAAAGTTGGGCCTTGGGGGGACTCATGTCAAAGTTGGGCCTGGGGGGGACTCATGTCAAAGTTGGGCCTTGGGGGGACTCATGTCAAAGTTGTACCTTGGGGGGGACTCATGTCAAAGTTGGGCCTGGGGGTGACTCATGTCAAAGTTGTGCCTTGGGGGGACTTCATTCAAGAAATCCCCATTCAATAAACCGACTGAAATAGGCCCTTAGCACTATTAAGAGTGTATTATAAAAATTCGACTACGCTGTACCGACTGAAATAGGGGTACCTTGGGGGAGACTCATGTCAAAGTTGGGCCTGGGGGGGACTCATGTCAAAGTTGTGCCTTGGTGGGACTTCATTCAGTAAATCCCCATTCAATAAACCGACTGAAATAGGCACTTAGCACTATTAAGAGTGTATTATAAAAATTCGACAACGCTGTACCGACTGAAATAGGGGTACCTTGGGGGGGACTCATGTCAAAGTTGTGCCTTGGGGGGACTTCATTCAATAAATCCCCATTCAATAAACCGACTGAATAGGCCCTTAGCACTATTAAGAGTGTATTATAAAAATTCGACAACGCTGTACCGACTGAAATAGGGGTACCTTGAGGGGGACTCATGTCAAAGTTGGGCCTTGGGGGGACTTCATTCAATAAATCCCCATTCAATAAACGGACTGAAATAGGCCCTTAGCACTAATTAAGAGTGTATTATAAAAATTCGACAACGCTGTACCGACTGAAATAGGGGTACCTTGGGGGGGACTCATGTCAAAGTTGGGCCTTGGGGGGACTTCATTCAATAAATCCCCATTCAATAAACCGACTGAAATAGGCCCTTAGCACTAATTAAGAGTGTATTATAAAAATTCGACAACTGTACCGACTGAAATAGGCCTCTAGCACTAAAAAAAGATAATCAAATAAAATTTTTTTAATTGTAATTTTTTTTCTCTTGTGTATGTATGTTTTGTGGCTGAGTGGAGTTAAATTAAATGTTCGATGAGACATATTATATATATTGACAAGACTTTATACTTCACAAGACGATTTACATTACACAAAACCAAGACTCCCTATATAATATCAGACTTGCCATTCCGGTGGTCTTCTATGGGAGAAAATATCGGCCTTTGAAAGTGTATTACTCACTAGTTGGCGCTTAGAGTGTGTGATGGAAATTCTTAAATGTCCATTCGATAAATGGTATTGTAGACAAAATTGTAAGAGCTGTTTTTTAAATACTACATAGGTATTCCGTAAAAACAATGTTTATCTCCCACAATAATCAACTAATCTTTCGAAATTCTAGAAAAAATGAAAGATTTAATCATAAAATAAAATGTAAATTGCGTTTAAAAAGAGACTCAGAAATCCCTACAGTGTTGCTAACTATTAGAATTTGTCCCTAGGCGTAGGGACTTTTAGCAATATTTTCATTTTTCAGGATGTAGCAACGGGATTTGTAGGGACGTTTGTGTGGTTGTTTTGTAAGAAATTTCACGCGATCATGTATGGATTAGGCTACGTTTTCCACCTTTTTTTCACGAAATTCACTAAAGTAGGGATATTTTGTAAACAATATCTTTAAAAGACTTGGCTGGTAGCGCCTTCTTCGCGGACAAAGGCGAATCAGCGAATGGGTAGCCTGTATTATATAGGAAGTAGAGATGAAAGGCTTTCAAAACACCCGGTTTTTTTCCGGAAAAAAAAACGTTTTTTTCCCTGGGAATTTTGAAATTTCCCCAGAACTGGGAATTTTGAAATTATGAATATTTTTATAACTTTTGTTAATTATTTAGCCTCCGATCTTTAAATTAACTTCAACTTTAATTCCTGCATAGATTTCCTTTTCGTTTCCCTTTCCCGTTAATTCGAGCATTTTCGGTGTTTATTCCGAAAACGAAGAAAATAATTAATTATAATTAATGTGGTGCTAACACTAACAGTAAGTTTCTGTCACTATTCATTAATATTATTACTTTCTTCTATATGTAATATAGAGAAAGTATTGGATTCGCGAAAATTTTCGACCTCCGTTTTTTGACGGATCTACACGTTTTGGGATGTCCTGAACACGAATTGATAGTTTTTAAAAAATGCCTGTCTGTGTGTGTGTCTGTGGTTTCTTGTTTTCACCGTATCTCACGAACTAATGAATGAAATTCAACCAAACTTGGTATAGTTGGACCCTGACATAAACTGGTGCGGATTAGATTTGGGGATCAATAGCTCAACAGGTGGCGCTGTGATCGCACTTTATGCAAACTTTTAACATGGCAGTATAGGACAAAATTTCGTATATATGTGCATAATGAGAGTTATATTAAACGTGTGACTATAAAATTAATATGAATTATTAATAATAGTAGTAGTTAACTAGGGAAAAAAATTGTGCATGTGGGGCATCGGTTCCCCCCGTGGAAGTAAATTTTCAAGATGGGTATCTTTCGAAAGGTCTCGTTGATAATCGCAATAGTTAACAAGGAAAAAAAATTTGTGCATGTGGGGGCATCGGTTCCCCCCCCAGAGGGGGAGGAAGTACCCTCCCCCCGGGGTGCAAAGTTTCAAGATGGGTATCTATCTTTCGAAAGGTCTCGTCAATACCTTTAAAACGAATGGTTGAACCATAAATCTGTGATAATTTAAAACAAAGTTATCGATTTTTTTTTTTACTTTTAACGAAAAAAAACTTAGAAAAAAAATCGTATATATTTTTTTAATCGAAATTTAACGAAACTTGGTATTTAGTTGGTCCTCGACATAAACTGGTGCTGATTACATTTGGGGATCAATAGCTCAACAGGTGGCGCTGTGATCGCATTTTATCTAATTTTTTAACATGGCAGTATAGGACAAAATTTCGTATAAATGTGAATAATGAGAGTTATTTTAAACTTGTGATTGTTCAATTAATATGAATTATTGATAATAGTAGTATTTAACTAGGAAAAAAAATTTGTGCATGTGGGGCATCGCTTCCTCCCCTGGGGGGGAAATAACCCCCCCCCCCCCCACACACACACACACCGGGGGAGTAAATTTTCACAATGTGTATCTTTCGAAAGATCTCGTTGATAATAGTAGTAGTTAACTTGGAAAAAATTTTTGTGCATGTGGGGGGCATCGGTTTCCCCCCCCCACGGGGTGCAAAGTTTCAAGATGGGTATCTTTCGAAAGGTCTCGTCAATACCTTTAAAACGAATGGTTGAACCATAAATCTGTGATAATTTAAAACAAAGTTATCGATTTTTTTTACTTTTAACGAAAAAAAACTTAGAAAAAAAATCGTATATACCTATATATATATATATATATATATATATATATATTAACGAAATTTAACGAAACTTGGTATTTAGTTGGCCCCCGACATAAACTTGTACTGATTACTTTTGGGGGTCAATAGCTCAACAGGTGGCGCTGTGATCGCATTTTATCTAAATTTTTAACATGGCAGTATAGGACAAAATTTCGTATAAATGTGAATAATGAGAGTTATTTTTAACTTGTGATTGTAAAATTAATATGAGTTATTGATAATAGTAATAGTTAACTAGGAAAAAATTTCTGGGCATGTGGGGGCATCGCTTCCCCCCCCGGGGGGGGGGGGTAAATTTTGAAGATGGGTATCTTTCGAAAGATCTCGTCAATACCTTTAAAATGAATGGTTGAACTATAAATATGTGGTAATTTAAAACAAAGTTATCGTTTTTTTTTACTTTTAACAAAAAAAAAAAAAAAAAAAAAAAAAAAAAATTATTCATAATTTGTTTATGAATGTACTATGAAACGATTAGAGAATTGGACTTAAGATTTCAGGAAACAAATCCAACTAAATTTATATTTCATTAAACTCAAATGAAGTATTTAAGAAATTAGTTTGTTACCTGATAGTTTTTAAATTGTTTCACTTCTTCTTCTTCTTCTTCTTTTTTTTTTTTTTTTAATTACAAATACTACTAATAATAATATTAATAAAAAGAATTCTTAAATTTTATCTGTTTTAGGGAAATATATAAGTAATTCGAAAAATTTCCCCACTTGTGATGTTAGAAATGCAGAAACTTTTTTTTAATGCATAAAAATCAGGAAAACAATATGTGTATAAATTTTCATCAAAAAGTTTTCATTGTAGGAAATTTAACATCAGTTTTTTACGAACTCTAGTTAGAAATATTTATGAAAATAACTTGTAAAAGTATCTATACCACTGTAGTAATTGTATAAAATGTCATTCCTTCTTTTTAAAAACCACTTCATTATTTTAAATAATTCTTTAAAAATAGAAATTTTTAAAGAAGTTTTCAAACCTTAATTATTTTTCTTCTCAAACTATTACAGGATTATGCACATTGGTTTCCTCAATTCTTCAGCTTGTATAATATGGAAATTGTATCCAACTTTGTACCGAAACATTTATCTTAAGTATTAATTTAATAAAGAAAGCTTAAGTTTTTTTTAAAATTATGATTTGGCTGCAGTTCTGATAAATTGAAAATAAAATGATAAATAAAAATAATGTTATAAGCTTATCAGTTATATCAAAGTCCTTAAAACTGCCATTTATATTAAGTAAACAACTTATTATTTGCTTTAGAGATTTCTAATTTGTTTTTTCCCCGCAAAATTCCCAAAGTTCCCAGTTTTTTCCCAAAACTCCCGGGTATTTTCCCTTGATTTTAAATTCCCGGGTTTTTTGCATCTCTAATAGGAAGGCTTGTCTATTGAAGAACATTGAAGAAAAACAGACTAGCGATTCATGATCGCGATCGAACAACAAATACCATGAAGACTGGAACAACTACCTTGAGTAGAGTTGAGTAGTTCGTAGCCGGCTGTACAAGTTGAGATATAATTTTTTCTCCCACACTTATGAAATGACATAATCTTGTAGATGCTATGCCGGAGGTTTTCGATTTCTTGTCGGTCGCCTTAATACTGGATTATCACAGCTAGATTTGGAAACTGATGTTGGAATAGTTGTAGGCTTATCAGACAATTCAGTAGTTGGCAATATGACCAAATCTCCCCACTGTGGAACCTTAGGTTGGGTTGAAGACTGTGGAATATTAGTTTGAACTGAAGGTGTTGGATTCACTTTAGATGATAACTCTGGTGCAAATGATACTGATTTGCGACTGCACGTGACATTGGTTTTGTATAGTTGCTTAATGTGCCTCTTAAACATATAGCCACAATCAAGTCTAAGTAATGTAGTTGACCCAGTTTCTTGATAATTTGTCCCATTTTCCATTTGGCCTTATTATTGCTATAATATCGTGCTTGAACTCTACCTCCCACGCTTAATTGCCTTGTTTTAGAGTTTGATACTGGAGACTTTTCAAATTTTGTAGGCTTCAATGCATCTAACTTGATTCTAAATTCTCTTTGATAAAATTGTTCAGCTGGTGTTCGACCATTGGCAAGAGGAGTTGCGCGATAACGGAAAAGAATTCCTCGAATTTTCTGGTAGATTGTTTGATGTTCCGCTTCTACTGCAGCTAACCTATGTTTTAACGTTTGAATATTTCTTTCGGCTAAGCCATTAGTAGAAAGATGACCAGGGGCTATAAATTTCTGGAATATGCCTGCTTCATTGCAAAATTGTTGAAATTGGTCGCTGGTAAATATTGTTGCATTGTCAGATACCATGACATCCGGAAATCCTGTGCGAGCAAATACATTCTGCAGCATTTCGATAGTAGATGTCGAAGTTGGAGCAGACTTGATAATCTCTATCTCAGCCCATTTTGATTTTGCATCGATGATCACAAAAAAATAATAATTTTGAAATGGGCCAGCAAAATCTATATGAATTCTTTGCCAGTTATGCTCTGGTTCTGTCCATGGATGTAACGGAGTTTTTGAAGAGCTTGATCTAGTGGAAGCACACTCGGAACATGGTCGAACCATTCTTTCGATGTCTTTGTCGATTGACTTCCAGTATACAGCGTCTGGCTAATTGTTTCATTTTGGATGTGACTAAATGTGTTCGATGAAGTTCTTCCAATACGGCTAGCTGGAGACTTTGGGGGATGACAACACGAGAGCCCCTGAACAAAATGTCATCCTCTGTTGTAAATTCAGAATCTACAGTTGACACCTCTCGCAGTTGTTTTAACATGTTTGAGAGATTTCCATCATTTAGTCTCTTTACCAAGTGAATTAAAAGTTAATTGAGGTGAAGAAATTTGATAAAGTGTCTTTAAACACAATTGATGGACTTCTTTGTTTATTTTATTTTCGATGGGGATTTTGTGTATCAATGGAGCTCTTGAGAGGCAATCGACATTTGTATTTTCACATCCCTTTGTAAGGTATAGCAAAGTGATGCTACAATTAAAACTCGCACTTGATGCGTAACACATGAATACGAAGGTTGTAAAATTCGATTTAAGTAATAGAGTTAGTTCCAATCCTAAGATAAAATTGTAAATTGTAATATGTTAATTTCATAAAGTAGTTTGGAAAGCGAATAGTATAAAAGTAGGAGGATTGCTTTTAGAGGTCAGTTGGAGAGAGGATGATGGGAGTTAGTTGGAGTTGGTGTTAGTCGGAGTGAGTTGGAGTAAAAGCTAGTTGGATATAAGTCGAGTAGATAGCAGAGTCCGGGAATCCGCCTGCTAATCGAAAGATTGCTGGCCCTTAATAGTTAAAAGGAGTTAATGGAGTAATTATAGTAGTTAAAATTAATTGTGATTAATGAAGTAAGGGTAAAAATGTTTAAGGAGGCTGCCCATTGAAGGTTATAAAGATATATTATGTAGTTAAAGTCCAGCGCCCACCCTTTTTAGTTAAGCTCTTAATAAAGCTCATTCATCTTGTTAAATCTGACTTTGTGTTATTTCATAACTTTATTAAGTAATTAAGCAAGTTTCAGCATTCAAGTTAAAGTTAAATTAGCATGGAGAAGTCAAATTCTCTACACTGGCGCCCAAATAATGTCGAATCCCCCCCGAGCAAATATTTTTTGACGGCACTAATAGTGTGCTGCAATTTTTTGAGCAGCTTGAACATTTTTTTAATTTTTATAACATTGATCGATCCAAAAAATATGCATGGTTAGCATGTTCCCTAGAAGGAGAACCGCGACAGTGGCATAAGTTAATAGCCTGCCATTCACTTGGCCCAAATCCAACTTATCAGGATTTAAAACGCAAAGTGATCGATCTTTTCGCCACTCCGTATGATAAACTACGATTACAACATGACCGCTCCCTTCCCCCCCACGAACGTCAGTGGGAAGCAGTAATAAACCCGGTGGAAAAACCACAAGAAATTATTAAGGGGGTGCATCACGGATCGTCAAGGTCATCCAAAGCCTAAGTTATTCTATGGCGAAATTTGTTTATAGAATTACACATTACCTAATGAATTTTTTTAAATTCTGTTTTCACAATCAGAAAATTCGCAACCATACACTGAAGACCCGTGAAACAAAAACTGTTATATTTAATTTTTAACCCTTTATTTTTAAGCTGTAAAATGCGAAAAATACACTTGTGTTGCTTTACTAGCCTCTAACTTATCAACAAATTGAAATATCTGAAATCTGTATAGCGTGTCTCTTTCTCAAGAAAACCAAGCTTTTTATTAATGTTTTTATAAATTGTTTTATTTAAATCTCTATTAATGAGAATATAAGAAACTTTAATTTTTAAATTGAAAAACCTCAATTTCAGCAGATTTCTCCGCCTCCCATCGGAAACGCCCTGCGAAACTTACGGGAAGTCATTAAGATTGATTGATGATATCGTTCATGTCGAAAGGGGAAGGGGGATAATGGTGTCGTTAAAACATACTTTCTGGGTCCACACAGAATTTTTCTTTTTCAGAGTCCAAATGCATTAAAGAAAAAAAAAAAAAAAAAAAAGAGAGAGAAAGAACTCTTTGCTTAAAAATCTAATATTAAAAAAAAAAAAAAAAAAAAAAAAAAAAAATGTTTGTGTCTCCGACTACCTCTTTACGTAATCTGAACGCAAAAAGATGCGAAATAACTCAAGGACTCAGAATTGAGCATTTAAATAAAATTATTTCAATTAATTAAAAGACATTAAATAAAATCCCTGTAATAGTTTTAGAATTATTAAATATTTTATTAAAAATATAAAAATAAATAAATAAATAAATAATAATAAATAAATAAATGAACTTATGAGTTTATTAATTAAATTAATTAATTTATTTTGTCCTTGGCATAAATTCATTTACACGCGAAAAATAAAAATAAAATAATAATAATAGTAATGATAATACATACAAACATATATATATATATGTACCGTTACGATTTGATTGTGAAATTTTTCCCAATTTGGTGATAGCTTTTCCTAAGCAGAGCAATCGTTAGAATTTTTTTTTTTATTCTTTATTACTAGGGTGCTCTGCCCCTTACTCGCTTCACTTATTTACCCCTGCGGCCCTCTGCACGTCTATTCGCCGCTTTACCTTTCACTGAATAGGGATATTACTAGTGCATAACATAAACCAAAAGTAGAAAAATGAAATTCAAGAAATCTTCATATTTATTGTCGAATTGAAATATATAAGTACTATTTAAAACTTTTTATTATGAAATATTATTCTGAAAATCAGTAAGTATATATTTATATATAGATATATATATTTAGAATAGAAAAAAAAAATAAATAATCGTAATATCTAGACCATTTTGTGTTACATCTTTAGTATACGACCCCATTGGCAACTTTTAAATTTTTGTTTCTATTTAGAGATGATTTTTTTCGTGTAATTGTTCTTCTTATCTCTCTCTCTCTCTCTCTCTCTCTCTCTCTCTCTTTCTCTCTCTCTCTTATTTAATAAAAAAAAAAAAAAAAAAAAAAAAAAAAAATCTAGGATACCTACTTTTTCTAATGCCTATACTTTTTAATAATCTTTTAGTTAATTTGGGACGGTATATAATGCTTTCTATATATTTTTAATGTACAGTTAGATAATTTTACCATTTCGAAAACATCTGGTGAAAAAAAAAAAAAAAAGCCCATTACCTACTAGTATTACATTTATTATATGCACTTTTTTGACATAATGTAAGGTCAAAAAACGTAAAATTAGCCTAACAAATTAGACACTTAACAATTTTCCAGCGAAAGAAAACTGATGCATGTGTAAAGTTATACAAAAAAAATTTACATACCAAGTTTAAAAAAAAAAAAAAAAAAAAAAAAAAAAAAAAAAGGTAGAGCCGCTTTTAAAAAGTACTGATTTCCGAGATCTAAAACTGACCTACCTAATGAGGATGATTGTCAATTTTCCTGTAATAGCCACGTAATATATGCGAAAGGATATCTAAAATGATATTTATGTAGCAATTTTCAAGAAAATCGTAAGAACCGTTTTTGAGACATCGACATCCACCAAAGTTTTTCAAACTCAATTATTGACAACAGTTACATACGAAAGGGTATCTAAAAGAGATTTATTATGGCGAGTTTGTACAAAAATTCCTACAGCCGTTTTTAAAGAAATGCACTTGCGAGACCTCAAATTCATTTTCATGAACTAACCAACTATTACATACGAAAGGAAATCTTATATGGTGTTTATATAGCAGCTTTGAAGAAAATCGTTAGAGTCGTTTTTGAGATGCGGACTTAGGGTCCTACTTCCGGCTTCATATATCTCCCTTCCGGCTTTCCAAATTTTAACCAAAAGTTAAAATTCATCGGCACATCAGTCCTAACTCAATTCTGAAGTTTCATTGTTCTACCTTTATTGGTTTCACAGATATGACAGTCAAAAGATTCACCCCATACATGCACACACACACTGACCAATTGCCAAAAACTGCTTTTTTGGACTCAGGAGACCAGTTAAAACTCCACATGAAATTTTTGAACCGAATACAATACTTTCATTACCTACGGTAGTCGGATAATGAAAGTAAAAAGTTTATTATTATTATTATTATTATTATTATTACTTTAATTTGGGAAAATCTCCTTCAATTTTCCGTGCCTAAAGCTTGAAGTTTTAATTTTCTATCTACTTCTTAAAATAACAAAGGATAAAACCTACTCGATTTTTACTTCCATTACCCGACTACCGTAGGTAATGGAAGTATTGTATTCGGTCAAAAATTTCGATATCGAGATTTCACCTCAATTACATATTTTAAGGTCTTCTGTGTCCAAAAAAGTGGTTTTTGTCAATTGGTCAGTGTGCGTGTATATGTGTATATGTGTGTGGGGAATTTTCTAGCTGTTATATCTCGGAAACTAATACAGATAGAACAAAGAAACTTCAGAATTGAGATAGGTCTGGTGCACAGATTAAATTTTCAAATTTTGGTGAAAATGCGAAAACTGGAAGTAGAACATCCGAAACCGGAAGTGCGACCATAAGTCCGTATCTCAAAAACGGCTCTAACGACTTTTTTAAAAATTAATGTATAAGCACTCCCTTTCGAATAATATAGTTGGTTAGTTCCGAAAAATTGATAGGCGTCCTGTATAAATAGGTAAATTTCAGGTACTGCAAGTGCGTTCCTTTCAAAACAGCTGTACGGATTTTATTCAAACTTTCAATCTTAAACCTTTTTTAAATATCCTTTTGTATGTAATTGTTTTCCATATTGTAATCCATATTAACGTGTGTTTTGGAGAAAACGATGGAAAACTCCTAGTGCTAGGCTGACGAGTGCTGCCTTGAATCGAACCAAACACTTCTCATAGCTTAGAGAGTAAAATATTTTGGTTAGTGGTAGGGTTGCTATTCAAGAAAATGTGTTAATTAAATTAGTAATTCAATGAAAATCGAATAAGCGAATTTTTTCTTTGTATATTTATACTGTGCTTCGAATGGGATATTCGCAGTATGCTGTTATGTCGTATGTATAAATCGTAATCACGAAAGTTGCGCCAAATGGGTGCAAGTTTATGCGGATCCCGGAAAAAGGGGCACCTGGGAAAAAAAAAGGGGCACTTTTTCGATTCGCAAATTAAGAAAAGTGCCCTTTTTTCTGGATCGCGGAAAAAAAGATACCGGAAGAAAGGGCACTTTTCTTAATTGTTTCTTGTAAAATACTTCTAAATACGAACAATAGCAAAAATTTTTTGTTTTTACGAGGGGAAGGGGAGGGGGGGGGGAAGAGAGACAGATTAAACAAAAAAAATTCTGTTTCAGAACCCATGCATCACTCATAATTTATAAAACATTTTCCCCATTACTATGACATTTATATATATTGTAAAAAAAAAAAAGAGTCAGAGGTTGATTTTTATATAAAAGGAAGTTACTAAAATAAATTAAAAATATGCATAGATAAAGAAAGATTTTCCAGCATTTTTGTGCTAAAAGAATTAGCTATCGTGGGTGAAATTGATAAAATATTTTTGATTTGATTTGACAAATTTGATTTTGTTTGTTATATCAGTGTCAAACAGCAGACAAACCAACCCATCATAGAGACATAGACGGTAGAAAGAGTCTGATTTGAAGTTTTCTCTTTAATATCATAAAAATATTTTTTTTTTTTTTTTTTTTTTTTTTTTTTAAACTAATTTTATGACTTTAAAAAATTGTAAATTGTAATGTCTGGACATAACTTTAAAATAATAATAATTTGTTAAAAATAATTAAATAAAGGAATGAAAAATAAAACTATGGGTTAGGAAATATATAATAATGCCATTGGAGCGATGAAATTGTGAAGTTTGGAAGAGCAGAATTTAGAATTGCAGAAAACAGGGCAGTTTAGAATCACCTAGGAGGGGACCTTTATACTGCATAGGATTGATTTTACTTAAAGTTGCAAGTAGAAAATTATTGAAATTATTAATTTTGTTATCCTAAATGTTTTATAATTTATTACTTTTCCTTTCTGCAGAGATGTAAATTATTTTGGGAAATAATAAGGGCGGTGGGGGATGAGGTTCTAAACTAAAAGCCTTATAAATATTCCAACTTCACGGGTGTTATTTATCATAGATCCACAGTTAAAATATCAGGAAATGAACGTATTATTTTAATTTTTAATTTTTAACGTTTTCTTAATTAAAGTATTTGCAGCTCTGCGTGTGTCGGATTATATTCCATTAAAATTCGAAAATTACATTAAAATTAGACCCAAAAATAAATAAAATTTTTCCTTGAACTGTAATTCTACTTAATTAAATCTTAAAAGTGTTTAGACTCAAGACTAAAATTTTAAGGGAGGAACAGGAAAATGTCATATTGTAATAAAATAATGAAAGAAAATTATATTGAATATTTACTGAAAATTTTAAAAAGGTTTTCATTATATATATATATATTGCATATTAAGTTTTAAGATCAATAGCATAAGATAATAAAAATAATGTACTTAAAAAAAAATCTAAAATTGCGGAACATTTTTAGAACATATGGAACAGTTTTATTTCACATGTATTTCTTTGTAAGAGGGATACTCCCCTCCTCCATCAAACCCACTTATTTATAATGCATAATTGTAAAAATAAACAAATGAATAATAATCAAGGCTGTTACTAATTTGACTTCAAACTTCACAACCTTGCTCAAAATTTTAAGTGGCAACCTAATACGAACTTCAAAATACTACTTTTGACTTTCCTGCAGTTATCTGTTTTTATGTTATTCTGATAACAGATATATATACAGATCAACCGCTAAATAATGGACTTTTATAATCAGGGAACCTCAAAATGTGATATTATGAAAAAAAAAAAAAAAACTAGAGTTGAGAATAAAACTACTAAAAGTAATTCGTTTACATACAGTATGGATATGAAAAATTAATTTTGCTTCGTGAGCAAGTGTTCGTCGGCATAATGAAATATAGCAAAGCACTTCCATCAATTACGTTCAATACAAAAGAGCGTTTAGCTTAATTTTGGGTAGCTCTGCATATTGTCGATAAACAATGTTGTGTATTTAAATTTATTCTTACTTGAAAAACTTCTAACACAAAATTAGTTATAATTCCAGCAATTTCCAAGTATAGCCTCAATATATCCAAATACTGT
Organism: Salticus scenicus; assembly: GCA_963930645.1. Classification (NCBI taxonomy): domain Eukaryota; kingdom Metazoa; phylum Arthropoda; class Arachnida; order Araneae; family Salticidae; genus Salticus; species Salticus scenicus. The sequence goes on along the minus strand of OZ005658.1, from coordinate 123,784,469 downwards.
TAAATTGTACTTATCAGAACATAATTTATTTGAACTTTGAACTCCATAAACATCATGTATTTGAATTCTCTTGGATATTCCTGTACGTGAACCATTTGCTTTGTCTCAAGGAAAAAATTTAGTGTAGCATATTTATATGAAACCTATTTAAAATACCAAGTTTGGACTTTCTGCTATTATTTGTTCTTGATATATGCTGATAACAGACAGATACACACACAAACCAACCGCTAAAAACATTTTCCAATTCAGAGGATTTCAAAACGTATAATTATATAATAAAGGGGAAAAAAAACTCAATTTCGAAAATTTGACCCCAAAACAATACTTTCTTTACCCTGTGTATACGTGAAAGAAAGTAAATAGTTAGAATTAAAAAAAAACTTTTGAGTAAACATATTTCCTATTAAAACTTAAAAAAAAAAAAAAAAAAAAAAAATCAACCACTATTTTTTAAAACACACTACCGTGGGTTTGAATCTTTCGTCAAGAGAGAGAGCTATTTTATGTACTGTTTGAAACTATATATGTAGTATAAATAATTCAATAAACATTTTTTTTATAATATTCATATATTTTATGCATGTATTTATAATTAAAAAAAATATTTTCTTCTGTTCTTAATCATTTTGTGTAAAGAATTCTCATTTATTCATTAAGATTAAATTTCTTGACATTAGAATTTAAATCTTAAATCTATTTATTTTAGTGATTTGCGTTTCACAAAATATTTCACTGAGCGATGCGATAGTTTGTATATTTTTTTAGCGGCGTTCTTGTAGATAATTGAATACAGGTGGGAAACAGTCTCTTATCACCTCTGTCGCCCCACAGCTAGGAGAGGAAGTGTCAAAATAATTAGGTAGTCAAGAAGATAATTTTTCAACTAATAGGGGAATTCTACTATTCACTGATTGGAGCTAATGGCTGTCAGTTTTTAAAGTTAGGCCAACCCCAATTTTTTCTTAGAACCTGGGCGGCCATGTTGAATAGAAATCTTCATTTCCGGATGCACGCCCTTAAGTCACAGGAAGCAAGCTCCTATAATTTAAACCAACCTAAAACTGGCAATGAAGCCGTTATTTCTAGTGAAAAAAGCCAAATGACATTTGAAATAAACGAGCAAACTTCGCCCTTAAACAGCGATACAAACCAATTTACGGCAGTCATTCAGAATTTAGCTACGGATGAAAAATCCGATAAAATACCTAGCTCACCGACGGCGGCTAAAAAGGAAAATACGATTGACTCTCATTCTGTAAATCAATCCCTTGCTTTAAGTGAAACGAATATTCAACTAAATTCTACGGTTCAAGCCGACATATCACATGTAACTGAAGCTCGGATAACAGACATTGGAAGTAATAAAATTAAAATAACTACGGCCGCCGACACCGTTAAGCGGACCGACAGTGACAAATCATTAAAGGATGCGGCTAATCCTTGTAACTCACCTTTAGCTGTCAGTTTTGAATCTATACAGCCGAGAGAGCCAATTATTTCTAATGAGACCGTGAATTTAAATTGTCAAAATGACATGCCGCTTAAAGTGAACGAAAAAGATGTTATTTTGAAAAAGGTAATTTCAAAAGGCCATGTAACCTATGGTGAAGTCTCTAGAAATTCTAGCAGCCCTGAATTTAAAAGCACGGAGCGAACGCAGTCCTCTGTGATAACTATGGGCAGTGATAAGGTGACGGGCCCGAAACCCCCTCACCACAAGAACCAGATTCAGAGTTTAAACCCTCCTCCGAACAGTGAACAGGCTCTGGGTGTGAAACCCCCTCCTGAGAGTGACCAGGCACCATGTTCGAACCCTCCTCAGGACACCAGCGATCCTGCAGCGTCTCACCTAAATCTGCAAGCCACCAACGCTGCAACTCTACAGGCCAGTCTGACCTGCATCTCTTTTGCTGATATCAAGGACTCAATTTGTCAGGTCGTATCGTTCAGTAATTTAGTTTTTCTCAAGTATTGGTTTATCAGTGCTGTACTAAAATTTTCGACATGTAGAACTTTCTTCTGGACTTTCAATTATCTCAAAGAGATGAACTTTTTAAAATATCACAAATCTAAATTTAAACTTGCTGCATGAACTTTTTAAAATTTTAAAATGCAAAATTTAAACGTATGGCATGAACTTTCATCTCTCGGAATTTCATGTACTGTTTACATGTCATAAATTTTTTTTCTGTATATAATATATGCAGGTAAGTATGTTAATGTTTTTTTTATTTCTAAGCCATCACCAGCAGTTTTTGGTAAAAAAAACCTTTTTTGAACTTTTGTATAAACTTTCCCCCCCTCTTTAGTTTTGAATTATCTATATATATCTGTACTTAAATGCCTTCTGTTTTAGCCATCACCTGCAGCGATTCGTAAGATAAATTTTCTTACCTTTGTATATAAATTTTCTCTCTAAGTTTTTACATGATCAATATGTATATACTCTACTACTTTTCTATTTTCTAGCCAACAACGGAGTCTTGAAAACTTTTTCAATAATTTATACATATTTATTACCTATATTTCTCTAACTGTCTTATAAATTATATAAAATGCAATTTTATAAGTGTATAAACCTTTTTCTCTCTAGTTTTGTAAATGTAATGTAAAATGCATGTGCGTAAATCTTTTTTATTTCTCAGCGATCAACTGCAGTTGTGAACATTTTGTATCCTTAAATATGTTTTCTAAATGTTGTATAAAGTGTATAAAATGAATTTTCTTATTGCAACTTTTGTATTTTTCACTAAAAGTCAATGTATGTATATATGCGTTTGGGGTTAAAAGAATTCTTTTTTAAAGCTATTTTTGCATGTAAATTTCGCGTTTAACGATTAACCTTATTAATCCACTAACATTTTGTTTTTCCCTTATGCAAACAGCTAGCTAAAATATTGCTTATGTCTAAAATTATGTCATTTACTTATATAAAAGTGTAGTTCACGTCTATTTTTGATATATACGTTTAAAAAAGGTTTTAATTCTAGAAAATCTGAGGTCCAGTTGCTATCCTGACTCTAAACCCGAAGTACAGAGGTTAAATCTGAATCCAGGCTGGTTTCTTAAAGATTGTCACATGAAGTCGAAAAAACTTTTTGGAAGTCTGCCAGCAGCGTTCCTCTTTTTCTGAAGTAAAGTGTTTTTGGAACTGTGCCAGCAGTCTGGATTGACATTTTCAAGATAAAATCTGATAAAAACTGATTTTTTTGATGAACAACTGAAATAAAGACTTTCTTTACAGAATCATTTTACACAAGCTATATTGAATGCTGACTGATCGCACGTTCTGTTTAGGCGATCCCATTTGTACTACATTTTTTTTTAATTCATACAATTTTTTCCTTTCCATTTGTTTTACGGAAAGATGAATGTATTTCCCCGCTGTAATTACGCTGGACTTAAAATAAGTTTAAACTAAGTTAGGGCATGGAGTTTCTGCCGTAAACCATCTCAGATGAGCTTAAAAAAAAGTATTTTTATCATAAATCTATCTTGAGTGGGCAGTTTTAAGCTTGGCCTTCTTACTTTTTTTTTCCTTATTATATTTTACAAGCAATAATTATTCTTGGGCAGTCTAAGTAAATTTAAGTTTCCTCCCTCTTTTTTTTTTCCTTTTTCTAAAGTATTATGTAGTTGAATTTTAGCAGTAAGTCACTGCAGCTAACTTTTCTTTGCATAGTATTGCAATAACTTTAAAATTTTCACGGGTAAAAACCCGTTGGGGTTTTTACGTAAAAGTTTTTTTTCGGGGGAGGAACTGTAAGGTATAGCAAAGTAATGCTACAATTAAAACTCGCACTTGATGCGTAACACATGAATACGAAGGTTGTAAAATTCGATTTAAGTAATAGAGTTAGTTCCAATCCTAAGATAAAATTGTAAATTGTAATATGTTAATTTCATAAAGTAGTTTGGAAAGCGAATAGTATAAAAGTAGGAGGATTGCTTTTAGAGGTCAGTTGGAGAGAGGATGATGGGAGTTAGTTGGAGTTGGTGTTAGTCGGAGTGAGTTGGAGTAAAAGCTAGTTGGATATAAGTCGAGTAGATAGCAGAGTCCGGGAATCCGCCTGCTAATCGAAAGATTGCTGGCCCTTAATAGTTAAAGGGAGTTAATGGAGTAATTATAGTAGTTAAAATTAATTGTGATTAATGAAGTAAGGGTAAAAATGTTTAAGGAGGCTGCCCATTGAAGGTTATAAAGATATTTTATGTAGTTAAAGTCCAGCGCCCACCCTTTTTAGTTAAGCTCTTAATAAAGCTCATTCATCTTGTTAAATCTGACTTTGTGTTATTTCATAACTTTATTAAGTAATTAAGCAAGTTTCAGCATTCAAGTTAAAGTTAAATTAGCATGGAGAAGTCAAATTCTCTACACCTTCTTGAAGACTACTTCATAACTGAATCCTGACAGGAACGTAGCATATCGCTGTAAGTGTGCAGGTGTCATCTGAGGAATTCTAGCATTCTGGTGAAAAATGCGGACTAGAGGACTGTTATCTGTAATCAACTTAAAGGGTCTCCCGAAGAGATATTGATAAAAATGCTCTACAGAAAAAACAATGGCCAAGGCTTCCCTATCCAGTTGTGAATAACTCTGCTCAGCTTGTGTTAGTGATCTTGATGCGAATGAAATTGGCCGTTCTTCACCGTCTACAACGTGAGATAAAATACATTCAATACCAACAGGACTAGCATTACAAACAAGTTGTACTGGTAATAATGGGTCGTAAGGCATAAGAACTCGATCACTGGCAATTTCTCGTTTTAAATTCAGGAAAGCAGCTTCACACTGGGCAGTCCACTTAAACCTTGTATTTTTCTTTAGAAGCTTGCGTATGGGATCTGTACAAGTTGAAACATCAGGCATGAAACGGGAATAATAGATTACCACGCCGAGGAACCTACGGACATCATCTACTGACTTTGGTCTTGACATATCGATGATAGCTTTAATCTTTTCCGAATTTAATCTTTAATTAATATTTAATATTTAATTTAATATTTAATTAATCTTTTACGAATACGGTTGTATTCTACAACATGACCTAAAATGCGCTCTTGAAAAAAGGAGCATTTTCTGCGATTGAGATGAAGATCATTCTTTTGTAATTCCTTGAGGCAAGCAATTAAATTAGATAAACACTCTTCTTTAGTTGAACCATGGACAATTATGTCATCAAAATAAGATTCTGATTTGGGTACTTTTACAAGTATTTGAGTAACAATTCTATTAAACTCTGCAGAAGCCGACTTGATTCCAAATGATAGTCTGTTCGTGCGGTAAATTCCTCTATGTGTTGTGATAGTTTGAATTTCACTGGATTTTTCGTCAACAAGAATATATAGATAAGCTTTAAAAAAATCTAAACGACAAAGGTATCTTGAACCTCTCAAACTATTAAAAATATCTTCTATTTTTCTAATAGGATAGCGATTGGTTGTCAGCCGCTGATTCACGCCGATTTTGTAGTCAACGCACAACCGAACTCCACTATCTGCTTTAGGAATGATCACAAGGGGTGATCCCCAATCACTAGTTTCATCTTTTGCTATGATTCCTGCAGCTTCCAGATATTCTAGTTCTTGATCCATTCGATTTCGCAGTGCATATGGAACATCACGCTCTTTGTGAAAAACTGGATTTGCACCTTCACGGAGTTCTAAATTTACTTTGAAGTTAGATACACAGCCTATTTATTTCTCTTCAAAAATGTCTGGAAACATGCTGACAATTTCATGGATATCATTAATAGAGTTAACAGGGAATTCTGGTGCATAGCTTGAGTACTGTTGATCAATTTCATTAAGGTTAATATTCAGCTGACGTATCCATGTTCGTCCTAGAATAGCAGAACATTCCTCTGGCACAATGTAAACTTCTCCTCGAATCGTAATTCCGTCATAAGAAGCAGTTACAAGAGCCTTTCTGTCTGGTATAAAAACATTTTGAGTGTAAGATCGAAATTCCATTTTCGACGAATGAAGAGGAATACCATGCCCTAACTGTGCAAACTTATCTCGAGGTAAAAATGTATATCCGGAACCAGTGTCAATTTCGAACTGAATAAGTTTGTCTTAAATTTTGATATAAGTCAAATATTTTCCAGTTTCATTCTTAGAAGAAGTGTTAGTATGGTGTATATCTACAATTGTTGAAACATGAGAGATTTGTTTTGATTTAGAATTTTTATTTAGTATAGTGCGGATGCAAACTTTTGCTACATGACCCCTCTTTTGGCAAGCTGAACGCTTTAAATTGGATTTATCAATTCGGCAATCTTTCACCAAATGATTATCTTTAGCACACCGTAGACAAATACTATCCAACCCCAATTCAGCATTGTTTATTCCAGATTTTGATGAACCCCTTGACCTTGACTTTGATCTAATTTGACGTGGTGAGGTACGTTTTGGAAATGAATTGCGATCCTTTTGTTTGTCTTTTGTTCTCTTTGTATGTGTATTTTTATTTATGTCTAGAGGAGAATTTGTTGATGTATTATTTTGAGCCATTCGTCTTGAGTCTATTTTTGAAACTTCTAAAGCAATTGCTTTGGGTACAATGTCTTTAAATTCAGAAATATCTGTTTGAAGTAACATTTCACAAATACTGTTATCCTTGATACCGCGTATGAATTGTGCTCGAGGAAAAATGTCTGCTAAAGAAACCTTGCATTCACATGGAGAAATGAAATCACAATCTCCTATGCTACTTCGAAGAGTGGCAACGAATTCTGCAGTTGACTGTTGCTCTGTTTGATAAATTGATAAGAATTGATGTTGCGCTACCAGAATATTTGAGGAGCAAACATTCAAACCGTGTTTTCTCCAAAAATAAAAAAAAAGTGAGTTAGTGATTTGTTTGTGAACTCAACATTAAATAGCACAAAATTATACTATTATTTTAAACCAAAATAATTTTTATCACATTATAAATGTTCTTAGAAAGTTAGGGTTTCAATCAAACAGTGTTTCCTCCAGAGCCTGTTTTCAGTCAAACTGTGATTTCTCCAGCCATCCAGTCAGTACTGCTCTTTCTGGTCGCGTGACTCGTACTTGTACCAGCTTTCTATGTTTGTTTTTTCGTTAGTTCTATCTTGTTTTCTTCATTTTAGAGGAGTGTACTTTATTATTATTATTTATTTTTTTTTTTTTTTTTTCAAATGGAAGAATTAATAGATGGTGCATTAGTGAGTACTTCTAATTATGGAACTAGAAAAATGCAGAGAATTGGTGGAAAAAGAAAAGAAGCGAAAAAGAAACGATATTCAGCACCTTTAGATAACAACATTTATGCTCCATGCAAACATTCTATTAATACTTTTTCATGCACTGATGTTAGACCTAATGACGTTAAAAAGTTTCGGGATAGACTTTACGAAATTCCGGACAAACAGCGACAAGATTCTATTATAGCCTCATTGGTTGTTACAAAAAATGTAACTCGACGTAGACCTATAACCCCCCCCCCCCCCCCCAAAAAAAAAAAAAAAAAAACGCAATCATCTGGTTTACAGCATGCATTTTCTGCTTCTTATTTTATTACTAGTAGCAGTGGTAGGAGAATTCCTGTGTGTAAAAACAATTTCATTGCTATAACTAAAATAGGTCGTACAATGCTAGCCAATATTGTTACTAAGGTACATGCTGGTGAACCCATTGAGGAAAAGAGAGCAGGGGATAGAAAAAGCCACTTAAGCATTAAACAAACAAACAAAAAAAAAAAAAACAAGGTAAGAGAATTCATCTCAAACTTAAAGGCATCAGAATGACATAGACAAACTTTTACAATTGATGTATGGTGAAGAGTGAAAAAATCAGCCTGTTTTTAAATGGTATTAAGATATCATTACTAATAACTTTCATGTAGAATATGAAGAAACAGAGGAAGCATGAAATTGCTTAAGTGAAGATATTGGTTTAAAAATTTAAATTTCAAATTGGCTTAAAAATTTTAGTTCTTCCCTACAATTTGCATGATGATTTTTCACGCGTAAATATTTAATTTAATTTTATAACTACATAACAAAATCTGTTCTGTTAATTACATTAAGAATGTTATTTCATCAATATTCGAGCTACATACTTTTTCATTCAAAAAATGTTTTGTCCTCATTGGAAACATTCAAAACATGTTTTCTCCTCTGCGTTTCGGTCAAAACATGCTTTCTCCAAATTTCAAATACATTTTTCTAATTAGCTTCAAGTTTATTAGGTAAAGTAGGCCTACAGATCTTCCTAGTAACCAATAATACAACCAAACAAATGATAATTAGGGTCTAAGAAGGGTTATTTTTTAATTTATCAGTTTTTTGTGTTTTCTGAAAAATTGCATTCGAAGGAGAAAACACGGTTTGAATGTTTGCTCCTCATTTTTCTTAGGCGCGAGAGGAGCCTTCTAATAGAGTTATATGTTCATCATAACCCAATTCAGCAGGTTTTCTTAGCGCAGCTAGCGCTAATAACATATTGAAAGCATTTACATCAATAGAATTTAAAAGTAATTTCGCACAATAATTTTTATCATTGATAATATTTTTCATTTCGGCGTAATTTTCAAATCTTTGTTTATAATTTCGAAACGATTTTTTTGTGGAATCAAAACATTCAAAAGTTGGTAATAATGCAATATTAGGTGTCGAAATCGCTGCATTTGGCGTTTGAGTGAGCTGTATAGTCTCCGTGGGTTTAGTTATTTGATTCACCAACTGTGAGAACATTTCTCTTTGAATATCTAAGAATTTGTTAAATTGATCTGTATCCATTGTACCAGAAGACAAAACAACAATTTATTGATAACCTTGAAATTTCAGCATATAGATATATTATGATCAGATATCAGTTATTCGAAATGAGATTCAGAACACATAATAGTTATTCGATATGAGTACACGTTTTTGTTTCTTTTTAAATATGGTAGGTACATTCAAAATATGGTAGTATCATTCAAAATATTTATTGCAAAACGATAAAATACTAAGCAAAATTAATTGAAATACTTCTTGAAATCTTACAGTTGAAATATATTTAAAATTTTTCAATCAGTTGCAGCGATGTTATATTCATAACAATAATCTTTATAGAAGTTTAAAAAGAAGATTTCTTTACCTTCGTCGCCAATTTGTTGTGACTGAGTGGAGTTAGATTAAATGTTCTATGAGACATATTACATATATTGACAAGACTTTATACTTCACAAGACGATTTACATTACACACAACATTGAAGAAGAACAGACTAGCGATTCATGATCACGATCGAACAACAAATACCATGGAGACTGGAACAACCACATTGAGTAACGTTGAGTAGTTCGTAGCCGGCATTACAAGTTGAGATGTAATACTGGGTAAGAAAAACAGACCTCTCAAGGCCACCTCTCAGGGTTCTTTACTCGCCCGTTACCATGGTATCAGGGGCGTATCCAGAAGGGGACTCTGGGGGCTCGAGCACCCTCCCCCCCGAAATTCTCTGAGACAAATTTTTCATGTTCTACTGACCAGAACAAAAACAAAATTGTAAAAAAATGAATTTTTTCTCTACAATATCTTTTTTTTTTTGTTGTGAGTTTGTTTGCTTGTGAAACCTTATTTATTAGCAATTTTCTGTCTTGTAAAGTCCAAATTACCGAAATGCATATTAGCTCTTCGTAAAAAATACTAAAAAGAGATCTTTATGGTACTTATTGTTGAACACTGTAATGTGTCTCCTTCTTTTAAACACTTCTCTTGCCAGAAATAGAGTTTTAATTCCATGTGAGACAAAAGATTCGTCATTAACAAAGATCACAGTTGCATGTGGAACTTTTAGTTTTGTTAGTTATGCACGTAGTATACCTTCCATAGAGCATAAATTCTAACAAAAAAAAAAAAAAAACAGCCAATATAAAGTCTACTTTACAGAAACACGTGTGATGAAAGATGGTACTACCTAATCCTACTTAAAGCAAAAATGCCAGTAATCACATCATACAGTATAGCATTTAGTATTCATATTTGCAGCGAGGCAGATTTTCAAACGAATGTCCAGATTCCCAAACCAGACTGAGCTTTGACTGGACCAGACTCTAGTGGGTACATGCAGTCCACAGGTTCTGTCAAAAAAATTCCGTATCAATTTTCCTTGTTTTCCAAAAGGAAACCGAAGTGTTAAACCCACTTGCGGAAAAAGCCACCATATGTGGCCATGCGTCATCAGCATCGTTCAAACTATTACACTACTATCGTCATAACTAAATAACATTCGCATAAGGAATCAGAAGGATTACTACAACGAATCTCTCAGGGAGAAAAATCAATCGCATGCGATTGTATAGCCCCAAGAATTACAACAATTATTGGTCAACACAAAGTCAGAAAAGTATTTGTAGCTCCCTGCGCTCGAAAGAAGAAGAAAGGTATTGTACCTACACTGATATAAATCACAGCTCGCACCATAGGCCAAGTGAAAGAGAAGAGGGAAAACTTAAAAAAAAGATATATATATATATATATATATATATATATATATATATACAGTAGTGGACAAAATTGTGGAATTTTTTTGAAAAAAGTTCATTTTAGTGATTTGATGTTTAATAACACCACTTTTTTTTGTACCAATACTATAAAATTATATATCATTGGAAAGGTAATTTAATCAAGATTGTAAAGCAATAACATTTCTTCAATTATCGGTATTTTATCAAAAGTTATAGCCAAATAACCAGAAAAAAGAAGCACAGCTTGCTTACGTTTATAGGAAGTAGCTGTCCTTCATTTGAATGTAGCTAATGAGCATGAGTGTTAACAGAGCCAATCAGATGTCATCTTGTTCTGGCAATGTTTTGGCAATGAGCCAACAGGTCACAGGTCATTTATCGGTGTGATTGTAATTGCTCGCAAGTTTTTATTTATTTATTTATTTTTATTTATTTATTTATTTTTTTTGTTGTTGTTGTTGTTTGTGCTTTTTGATTTACTAATGAGATTGTGAAACGTAATAAAAAAAAATAAATATAAAATTAAAGAAACGGCGTAAAGAATTGACTGGTCACCTAGGAAGCGATGTAAAATAGTAACATTAAGTGAACAAGGCTACAGTTATGAAGAAATTAGAAGAAATATTGGGGGAAACATAACCAAAGGTGGCATTTCTAAATTTTTGAAGATGTATAAGGAGACTCAGTCATTAGAAAACCAGACTGGTAAAGGCAGAAAAGGTGCACAACAGCAAGTGATGATAGAATAATTAAAAGACTGTGCCTAGGTGACAGAAAAAAATCATCTCGGTGTATACAAGGGGAAATGTTGCAATGCAATGTGACAGTACGTGCAAGGACTGCATGAATTCGGTCTAAACGCTAGAATTCACCGAAAAAGCCATTTTTGTCTCTGAAACAAAGATTGAAAAGATTAAACTGTGCTAAAGATCATGTTAACTGGACAACGGAACAATGGGACAGTGTAATTTGGAGTGATGAGACCAAAATCTCCTTGTTTGGTAGTGGTGGCATAAAATACGTATGGAGACGAATTGGAGAAGATGTCCATCCTGAGTGCATTTCACCTACCGTGAAACACCCAGTGTTGGGTAGTGCAAATTATGACATATTTTATTAGTGTTTTTCTTCGAATCAACGTTACATTTTGAATTTTTAGCTTATTTATAATTATATGTATAATTAATAATGGCGTCTTGTTCGGCATTTGGCTGCACTAATAGACCATCAAAGAAAATTCCGGGGATAACTTTTCACAAGTAATTTAATACTTGTTGACTTTTGTTTTATTATTTTAAGGAAGTGTATGCTATTAAAAATTATAGATTACCATGTACACTTAGCTCATTATATGAAAAATATTACAAGCCTTTAGAATAAACATTGAAGGTATACATTTTCCGAATGAAGTTATAATTTTTAAATAGTTAATCTCTTTCATTTTAACATTACAAAGGATTTTGTTTTAGCATTGAACTCAGGTCGTATTCGTCCACTTAGCTGTTCCCATTGTTTTCTCTGCAATTCAGTACATATATGATAGAACTCTTCAGAAAGACACCCCCCTACAAAGGAGGGTATCTCCTTTGAGACCGAGGTCGTAGATAATTGGACTTAACCCAAGCACCAATACCCTTTTTGAAAGTAGTTAATTTTCAATATATATATATATATTATATGATGCATTTGATAATAATAGAAAAGAATGAGAACGAAGAATAGTCAGTCAAATAAATCACCACAGAAACATACACAGGCCAAACAAAGTAACTAGGTATCTTGATTGATTTCTTGATCTAAATTGATTTAATTTATATATATATATGTGTAGATATATACATAGATAGAAAATTAACTAATTTAAAAATGGTGTTGGTGCTTGGGTAAATAACTGCCCAATTATCTACATTAGGGAGGGGGATGGGTTGTTATTTCTTGCACAGAATATTAAAGCGCCTAGTTTAATTTGTAATTTTTTACAAACATTTGCAATGTAAATTCTTTTTTTATTATTATTGTTATTATTCAAACAAAATTGTTTGTTTTTATTGTATAAGAAAACAAATTGCCACAAATAACTCATTCAAGTGCAAGGGTTTAAAACAATGGATATGAAATAAAACAATTCTTTCCTTAAATTATAACAAACAGGAATCAAGAAAACTATTTTTGAAGGGTTTTATCAACTTCTACATACTTGCAAACCTTTTAATTTTAAACTAGTATGTTGTGGCCACCACATGACTTTCTTCTATATTTTCCTATACAAATTCACTCAGTAAAAATTATTTATTAAAATTATTATTTAAAAAAATTATCTTCCAAGATAATGCAGACGATTTCCATATTAGAGAAGTAGTATAACACTAAATATCCAAAAGAAAGTCAATTTTATTATCATTATTACATTGTTTTTGTTTTGTTAAAAATGAAAAAAATCGATAACTTTATTTTAAATTATCGCAGATCGATGGTTCAACCATTCGTTTTAAAGGTATTGGCCAGCTCTTTTGAAAGACACTCATCATGAAAATTTACTCCCCTCGAGGGGGGACTTCCCCCCCAGGGGGAGAGGCGAGGCTCCTACACATACAAAAAAATTTTCCCAGTTGACTATCTCTAGTATAAATAATCCTTGTAAATTTCATAATGATTATTAAAAAATAATTCTCTTTATGCACATTTATACAAAATTTTGTCCAATACCACCATGCTAAAAATTTAGAAAAAGCGAGATGGCAACGGACCCTGTAAGAAAATTTTTACCAAAAGTTGATAGGCACTAATTTATGTCAAGGTGCAACTACATACCAAGTTGTATGAAATTATGTGCAGTAGTTCCTGAGATATAATTGCACAAATTTTGTCACACGCACACACAGACTGACAGACATTTTCTAAAAATGATCAAATCGTGTTCTACAGCTCTCAAAACGTGTAAATTCATCAAAAACCCGAGGTCGAAAATTTTTACGAATCCAATACTTTCTTCTATTGAATATAGAAGAAAGTAAAAACAGTAGATTTTATAAATTAACATTTTTAACAATAGAGACTGAATTTATATAAATATATAATTGACAAAAAGGAAAATATATGAATATTTACATAAGATTTTCTAAAAATAGTAATATTCTTTTAATAAATAGCCCATCTTTCAAATAAAGTATTGAGATTATGTATATTAAAGAATTAATTTGAAATCCCAAAAATAGGACAAAGAAAAAATGCCTTTCATTTCTAGCAGATTTTGCTTTATTAAGGAAAGAACAATTAAATTGTTGTTCATAACAATTTCAAATTAAATTTTCATTGCATTTAGGAATTAAAATGTTCTTGAGATTTTTATCAGATAATGAGGATCAGAATTTAGTTTTTAATTATGTTATCTGGCTGAAAATACACTCACAACGACTATGTAAATATATTTAATTACAAAAGCATTACTTGAAAAACCCAAACATTTAAAATTATTTTGAGATAATTAAAATCAATATTGCAATTTTTACACTTACATTTAATAAGCCTCACAGCATAGCAGCGCCACCTGCAGGGAAATTTACTACAAAGTGTTATCAGGATAAAATCCTATTAAGATCCAATTAAATATATAATTTTACGAAATTATACACAACAGAAGATGAAATATAGCTTTATCTTAAATGGCAGTAATATGCATAGTAGCGCCACCTGATGGGCGATTTACTCCGAAATATAATCAGTACCAATTCATATGAAGATTTAACTAAATATAAAGTTTTGTGGAAATCCGCCCGTTACTTAATGAGATACAGCACCCACAAAATTTTGATAACAATGCAAATGAAATAATTTATTTATAGTAAAATATTTAAAAGATATCTTACAGTACATGTAGAATAATTGATAAATCTTTGAACATCACTGATACATCTTTTACTTCTGTTTGTGTGCTTCAGAAAAGTATGTCTCTGCAAGTACGTTATTCTTTTTATTAATTTCAGGTACCGTGATTAAGGTACTGTTGCCACATTGACTGTAATCATTTCCATTTTCTTTAAATCCGTCTTCTATAAAAGGACTGAATACAAGCCTTTTATAGAAGACGGAATTGAGTGCCTCGCACTACTCATCTGAAAAATTCTTCTTCTTTTCCGGATACGTAAATCGGTTTTTTACATCAGGATAATCATTATAAAAGCGATTTTTCTCCGAAGGGTATTCATCCCTATCATCATTTGCATTTTTTTTTTTTTGCTGATTCACATGAATTAGTTACTGTTTTCGAATTTTCTGAATGTTTTTTCTGCATATGATTTTTTTGTTGGTGGCATTTTGGTATACTTCATTATTCTCTTCTCCAATAAAACTGTTTTCATCATCAATTTTTTCTTCGGTTTTCCGTTGGATTTACTATTCAATGAAAAAAGGTAAAAAGAAATCAGAAATTTTTTTACAAGCATTTAAAAAATAATGAATTAACATTTTTAGCGGCAGAAAATTTCTAATAAGTTTTAGGATTAAAACTACAAAATTAAGCAAATTGATATTAAAGAAAATAGAAATTTTTTTTTAATGCTATGTAAAATTATTTAAACACTTTCAACTGAAATTATTTCCTGATAGTAAAATATTTAAAAAAGATCTTACAGTATATGTAGAATAATTGATACATATTTGAACATCGCCGATAGATCATTTCTTCTATTTGGGTGCTTCAGAAAAGTATGTTTCTGCAAGTACGTTATTCTTTTTATTAATTTCAGACTCCGTGATTAAGGTACTGTCGCCACATTGACTGTAATTATTTCCATTTTCTTCAAATCCGTCTTCTATAAAAGTATTGAATACAAGCCTTTTATAGAAGACGGAATTGAGCGCCTCGCACTACACATCTGAAAAATTCTTCTTCTTTTGCGGATATATAAATGGGTTTTTTACATCAGGATAAACTTCATAAAATGGATTTTTCTCCGAAGGGTATTCATCCCTATCATCATTTGCAAATTTTTTTTTTGCTGATTCGCATGAAATAGTTAAAGTTTTCGAATTTTCAGTATGTTTTTCCTGCATATGCTATTTTGTTGGTGACATTTTGGTATACTTCATTATTCTCTTCTTGTTCAATAAAACTGTTTTCATCATCAATTTTTTCTTCGGTTTTTCCGTTGGATTTACCATTCAATGAAAAAAGGTAAAAAGAAATCAGAAACATTTTTACAAGCATATAAATAACATGAATTAACATTTTTAGCAAGAGGATATCTCTAATAACTTTCAGTATTAAACTACAAAATTAAGCAAATTTATATTTAAGCAAATAGAAAAGATTCCTTGTAATGCTATGTAAAATTAAGTAAATACTTGCAAATGAAATTATTTAATTATAGTAAAATATTTAAAAGATATCTTACAGTACATGTAGAATAATTGATACATCTTTGAACATCACTGATACATCATTTACTTCTGTTTGGGTGCTTCAGAAAAGTATGTTTCTGCAAGTACGTTATTCTTTTTATTAATTTCAGACTCCGTGATTAAGGTACTGTCGCCACATTCACTGTAATCATTTCCATTTTCTTCAAATCCGTCGTCTATAAAAGGATGGAATACGAGCCTTTTATAGAAGACGGAATTGAGTGCCTCGCTGTACTCTTCTGAAAAATTCTTCTTCTTTTGCGGATATATAAATGGGTTTTTTACATCAGGATAAACTTCATAAAATGGATTTTTCTCCGAAGGGTATTCATACCTATCATCATTTGCAATTTTTTTTTTTTTTTTTTTTTTTTTTTTTGCTGATTCGCATGAAATTGTTACTGTTTTCAAATTTTCTGAATGTTTTTTCTGCATATGATTTTTTGTTGGTGACAATTTGGTATACTTCATTATTCTCTTCTCCAATAAAACTGTTTTCATCATCAATTTTTTCTTCGGTTTTCCGTTGGATTTACTATACAATGAAAAAAGTTATATAGAAATCAGAAACATTTTTACAAGCATTTAAATAAAATGAATTAACAATTTTAGCAAGAGGAAAACTCTAATAACTTTCAGTATTAAACTACAAAATTAAGGAAATTGATATTAAAGTAAATAGAAAAATATTCTTGTAATGCTATTTAAAATTAAGTAAATACTTGCAAATGAAATTATTTAAGTATAGTAAAATATTTAAAAGATATCTTACAGTACATGTAGAATAATTGATACATCTTTGAACATCACCGATACATCATTACTTCTATTTAGGTGCTTCAGAAAATTATGTTTCTGCAAGTACGTTATTCTTTTTATTAATTTCAGACTCCGTGATTAAGGTACTGTCGCCACATTCACTGTAATCATTTCCATTTTCTTTAAATCCGTCTTCTATAAAAGGATTGAATACAAGCCTTTTATAGAAGACGGAATTGAGTGCCTCGCAGTACTCTTCTGAAAAATTCTTCTTCTTTTCCGGATATGTAAATGGGTTTTTTATATCAGGATAAACTTCATAAAATGGATTTTTCTCCGAAGGGTATTCATCCCTATCATCATTTGCAATTTTTTTTTTTTTGCTGATTCGCATGAAATAGTTAATATTTTCGAATTTTCAGTATGTTTTTCCAGCATAAGCTTTTTTGTTGGTGACATTTTGGTATACTTCATTATTCTCTTCTTCTCCAATAAAACTGTTTTCATCATCAATTTTTTCTTCGGTTTTTCCGTTGGATTTACTATTCAATGAAAAAAGGTAAAAAGAAATCAGAAACATTTTTACATGCATATAAATAACATGAATTAACATTTTTAGCAAGAGGAAATCTCTAATAACTTTCAGTATTAAACTACAAAATTAAGCAAATTTATATTTAAGCAAATAGAAAAAATTCCTTGTAATGCTATGTAAAATTAAGTAAATACTTGCAAATGAAATTATTTAATTATAGTAAAATATTTAAAAGATATCTTACAGTACATGTAGAATAATTGATACATCTTTGAACATCACTGATACATCATTTACTTCTGTTTGGGTGCTTCAGAAAAGTATGTTTCTGCAAGTACGTTATTCTTTTTATTAATTTCAGACTCCGTGATTAAGGTACTGTCGCCACATTCACTGTAATCATTTCCATTTTCTTCAAATCCGTCGTCTATAAAAGGATGGAATACGAGCCTTTTATAGAAGACGGAATTGAGTGCCTCGCTGTACTCTTCTAAAAAATTCTTCTCTTCCAGATATGTAAATGGATTTTTTATATCAGGATAAACTTCATAAAATGGATTTTTCTCCGAAGGGTATTCATCCCTATCATAATTTGCATTTTTTTTTTTTTTTTTTTTTTTTTTTTTGCTGATTCTCATGAATTAGTTACTCTTTTCGAATTTTCTGAATGTTTTTTCTGCATATGATTTTTTGTTGGTGGCATTTTGGTATACTTCATTATTCTCTTCTCCAATAAAACTGTTTTCATCATCAATTTTTTCTTCGGTTTTTCGTTGGATTTACTATTCAATGAAAAAAGGTAAAAAGAAATCAGAAAAATTTTTACAAGCATTTAAAAAATAATGAATTAACATTTTTAGCAGCAGAAAATTTCTAATAAGTTTTAGGATTAAAACTACAAAATTAAGCAAATTGATATTAATGAAAATAGAAATTTTTTTTTTTTAATGCTATGTAAAATTATTTAAACACTTTCAACTGAAATTATTTCCTGATAGTAAAATATTTAAAAAAGATCTTACAGTATATGTAGAATAATTGATACATCTTTGAACATCACCGATAGATCATTACTTCTATTTGGGTGCTTCAGAAAAGTATGTTTCTGCAAGTACGTTATACTTTTTATTAATTTCAGATTCCGTGATTAAGGTACTGTCGCCACATTGACTGTAATTATTTCCATTTTCTTTAATTCCGTCTTCTATAAAAGTATTGAATACAAGCCTTTTATAGAAGACGGAATTGAGTGCCTCGCAGTACTCTTCTGAAAAATTCTTCTTCTTTTCCGGATATGTAAATGGGTTTTTTATATCAGGATAAACTTCATAAAATGGATTTTTCTCCGAAGGGTATTCATCCCTATCATCATTTGCAATTTTTTTTTTTGCTGATTCGCATGAAATAGTTAATATTTTCGAATTTTCAGTATGTTTTTCCAGCATAAGCTTTTTTGTTGGTGACATTTTGGTATACTTCATTATTCTCTTCTTCTCCAATAAAACTGTTTTCATCATCAATTTTTTCTTCGGTTTTTCCGTTGGATTTACTATTCAATGAAAAAAGGTAAAAAGAAATCAGAAACATTTTTACATGCATATAAATAACATGAATTAACATTTTTAGCAAGAGGAAATCTCTAATAACTTTCAGTATTAAACTACAAAATTAAGCAAATTTATATTTAAGCAAATAGAAAAAATTCCTTGTAATGCTATGTAAAATTAAGTAAATACTTGCAAATGAAATTATTTAATTATAGTAAAATATTTAAAAGATATCTTACAGTACATGTAGAATAATTGATACATCTTTGAACATCACTGATACATCATTTACTTCTGTTTGGGTGCTTCAGAAAAGTATGTTTCTGCAAGTACGTTATTCTTTTTATTAATTTCAGACTCCGTGATTAAGGTACTGTCGCCACATTCACTGTAATCATTTCCATTTTCTTCAAATCCGTCGTCTATAAAAGGATGGAATACGAGCCTTTTATAGAAGACGGAATTGAGTGCCTCGCTGTACTCTTCTAAAAAATTCTTCTCTTCCAGATATGTAAATGGATTTTTTATATCAGGATAAACTTCATAAAATGGATTTTTCTCCGAAGGGTATTCATCCCTATCATAATTTGCATTTTTTTTTTTTTTTTTTTTTTTTTTTTTTTGCTGATTCTCATGAATTAGTTACTCTTTTCGAATTTTCTGAATGTTTTTTCTGCAAATGATTTTTTGTTGGTGGCATTTTGGTATACTTCATTATTCTCTTCTCCAATAAAACTGTTTTCATCATCAATTTTTTCTTCGGTTTTTCGTTGGATTTACTATTCAATGAAAAAAGGTAAAAAGAAATCAGAAAAATTTTTACAAGCATTTAAAAAATAATGAATTAACGTTTTTAGCAGCAGAAAATTTCTAATAAGTTTTAGGATTAAAACTACAAAATTAAGCAAATTGATATTAATGAAAATAGAAAAATTTTTTTTTAATGCTATGTAAAATTATTTAAACACTTTCAACTGAAATTATTTCCTGATAGTAAAATATTTAAAAAAGATCTTACAGTATATGTAGAATAATTGATACATCTTTGAACATCACCGATAGATCATTACTTCTATTTGGGTGCTTCAGAAAAGTATGTTTCTGCAAGTACGTTATACTTTTTATTAATTTCAGATTCCGTGATTAAGGTACTGTCGCCACATTGACTGTAATTATTTCCATTTTCTTTAATTCCGTCTTCTATAAAAGTATTGAATACAAGCCTTTTATAGAAGACGGAATTGAGTGCCTCGCAGTACTCTTCTGAAAAATTCTTCTTCTTTTCCGGATATGTAAATGGGTTTTTTATATCAGGATAAACTTCATAAAATGGATTTTTCTCCGAAGGGTATTCATCCCTATCATCATTTGCAATTTTTTTTTTTTTGCTGATTCGCATGAAATAGTTAATATTTTCGAATTTTCAGTATGTTTTTCCAGCATAAGCTTTTTTGTTGGTGACATTTTGGTATACTTCATTATTCTCTTCTTCTTCAATAAAACTGTTTTCATCATCAATTTTTTCTTCGGTTTTTCCGTTGGATTTACTATTCAATGAAAAAAGGTAAAAAGAAATCAGAAACGTTTTTACATACATATAAATAACATGAATTAACATTTTTAGCAAGAGGAAATCTCTAATAACTTTCAGTATTAAACTACAAAATTAAGAAAATTTATATTTAAGCAAATAGAAAAAATTCCTTGTAATGCTATGTAAAATTAAGTAAATACTTGCAAATGTAATTATTTAATTATAGTAAAATATTTAAAACATATCTTACAGTACATGTAGAATAATTCATACATCTTTGAACATCACTGATACATCATTTACTTCTGTTTGGGTGCTTCAGAAAAGTATGTTTCTGCAAGTACGTTATTCTTTTTATTAATTTCAGACTCCGTGATTAAGGTACTGTCGCCACATTCACTGTAATCATTTCCATTTTCTTCAAATCCGTCGTCTATAAAAGGATGGAATACGAGCCTTTTATAGAAGACGGAATTGAGTGCCTCGCTGTACTCTTCTGAAAAATTCTTCTACTCTTCCAGATATGTAAATGGATTTTTTATATCAGGATAAACTTCATAAAATGGATTTTTCTCCGAAGGGTATTCATCCCTATCATCATTTGCAATTTTTTTTTTTTTTTTTTTTTTGTTTGCTGATTCGCATGAAATTGTTACTGTTTTCAAATTTTCTGAATGTTTTTTCTGCATATGATTTTTTGTTGGTGACATTTTGGTTTACTTCATTATTCTCTTCTCCAATAAAACTGTTTTCATCATAAATTTTTTCTTCGGTTTACCGTTGGATTTACTATACAATGAAAAAAGTTAAATAGAAATCAGAAAAATTTTTACAAGCATTTAAATAAAATGAATTAACATTTTTAGCAAGAGGAAAACTCTAATAACTTTCAGTATTAAACTACAAAATTAAGGAAATTGATATTAAAGTAAATAGAAAAATATTCTTGTAATGCTATTTAAAATTAAGTAAATACTTGCAAATGAAATTATTTAAGTATAGTAAAATATTTAAAAGATATCTTACAGTACATGTAGAATAATTGATACATCTTTGAACATCACCGATACATCATTACTTCTATTTAGGTGCTTCAGAAAATTATGTTTCTGCAAGTACGTTATTCTTTTTATTAATTTCAGATTCCGTGATTAAGGTACTGTCGCCACATTGACTGTAATCATTTCCATTTTCTTTAAATCCGTCTTCTATAAAAGGATTGAATACAAGCCTTTTATAGAAGACGGAATTGAGCGCCTCGCACTACACATCTGAAAAATTCTTCTTCTTTTCCGGATATATAAATGGGTTTTTTACATCAGGATAAACTTCATAAAATGGATTTTTCTCCGAAGGGTAATTATCCCTATCATCATCTGCAAATTTTTTTTTTGCTGTAAACTAGTTACTGTTTTCGAATTTTCTGAATGTCGTTTCTGCATATGGAACGTTATTGGTGACAGTTTGGTATACTTCATGATTCTCTTCTCAAATAAAACTGTTTTCATCATCAATTTTTTCTTCGTTTTTTAGATTGGATTTACTATTTAATAAAAAAAGGTAAAAAGAAATCAGAAAAATTTTTACAAGCATTTAAATAAAATGAATTAACATTTTTAGCAAGAGGAAAACTCTAATAACTTTCAGTATTAAACTACAAAATTAAGGAAATTGATATTAAAGTAAATAGAAAAATATTCTTGTAATGCTATGTAAAATTAAGTAAATACTTGCAAATGAAATAATTTATTTATAGTAAAATAATTAAAAGATATCTTACAGTACATGTAGAATAATTGATAAATCTTTGAACATCACTGATACATCTTTTACTTCTGTTTGGGTGCTTCAGAAAAGTATGTTTCTGCAAGTACGTTATTCTTTTTATTAATTTCAGATTCCGTGATTAAGGTACTGTTGCCACATTGACTGTAATCATTTCCATTTTCTTTAAATCCGTCTTCTATAAAAGGATTGAATACAAGCCCTTTATAGAAGACGGAATCGAGTTCCTCGCACTACTCATCTGAAAAATTCTTCTTCTTTTACGGATACGTAAATGGGTTTTTTACATCAGGATAATCATCATAAAAGGGATTTTTCTCCGAAGGGTATTCATCCCTATCATCATTTGCATTTTTTTTTTTTTTTTCTGATTCTCATGAATTAGTTACTGTTTTCCAATTTTCTGAATGATGTTTTGTTTGTGGCATTTTGGTATACTTCATTATTCTCTTCTCCAATAAAACTGTTTTCATCATCAATTTTTTCTTCGGTTTTCTGTTGGATTTACTATTCAATGAAAAAAGGTAAAAAGAAATCAGAAAATTTTTTACAAGCATTTAAAAAATAATGATTTAACATTTTTAGCAGCAGAAAATTTCTAATAAGTTTTAGGATTAAAACTACAAAATTAAGCAAATTGATATTAAAGAAAATAGAAAAATTTTTTTTAATGCTATGTAAAATTATTTAAACACTTTCAACTGAAATTATTTCCTGATAGTAAAATGTTTAAAAGAGATTTTACAGTATATGTAGAATAATTGATCCATCTTTGAACATCACCGATACATCATTACTTCTATTTGGGTGCTTCAGAAAAGTATGTTTCTGCAAGTATGTTATTCTTTTTACTAATTTCAGATTCCGTGATTAAGGTACTGTCGCCACATTGACTGTAATCATTTCCATTTTCTTTAAATCCGTCTTCTGAAAAAGGATTGAATACAAGCCTTTTATAGAAGACGGAATTGAGTGCCTCGCTGTACTCTTCTGAAAAAATTCTTCTTCTTTTCCGGATATATAAATGGGTATTTTACATCAGGATAAACTTCATAAAATGGATTTTTCTTCAAAGGGTATTCATCCCTTTCACCATTTGCAATTTTTTTTTTTTTTTTTTTTTGCTGATTTTCATAAACTAGTTACTGTTTTCGTATTTTCTGAATGTCCTTTCTGCATATGATTTTTTGTTGGTGACATTTTGGTATACTTCATGATTCTCTTTTCCAATAAAACTGTTTTCATCATCAATTTTTTCTTCGGTTTTCTGTTGGATTTACTATTCAATGAAAAAAGGTAAAAAGAAATCAGAAAATTTTTTACAAGCATTTAAAAAATAATGATTTAACATTTTTAGCAGCAGAAAATTTCTAATAAGTTTTAGGATTAAAACTACAAAATTAAGCAAATTGATATTAAAGAAAATAGAAAAAAAATTTTTAATGCTATGTAAAATTATTTAAACACTTTCAACTGAAATTATTTCCTGATAGTAAAATATTTAAAAGAGATTTTACAGTATATGTAGAATAATTGATCCATCTTTGAACATCACCGATACATCATTACTTCTATTTGGGTGCTTCAGAAAACTATGTTTCTGCAAGTATGTTATTCTTTTTACTAATTTCAGATTCCGTGATTAAGGTACTGTCACCACATTGACTGTAATCATTTTCATTTTCTTTAAATCCGTCTTCTGAAAAAGGATTGAATACAAGCCTTTTATAGAAGACGGAATTGAGTGCCTCGCTGTACTCTTCTGAAAAAATTCTTCTTCTTTTCCGGATATATAAATGGGTATTTTACATCAGGATAAACTTCATAAAATGGATTTTTCTCCGAAGGGTATTCATCCCTATCATCATTTGCATTTTTTTTTTTTTCTGATTCTCATGAATTAGTTACTGTTTTCCAATTTTCTGAATGATGTTTTGTTTGTGGCATTTTGGTATACTTCATTATTCTCTTCTCCAATAAAACTGTTTTCATCATCAATTTTTTCTTCGGTTTTCTGTTGGATTTACTATTCAATGAAAAAAGGTAAAAAGAAATCAGAAAATTTTTTACAAGCATTTAAAAAATAATGATTTAACATTTTTAGCAGCAGAAAATTTCTAATAAGTTTTAGGATTAAAACTACAAAATTAAGCAAATTGATATTAAAGAAAATAGAAATTTTTTTTTTAATGCTATGTAAAATTATTTAAACACTTTCAACTGAAATTATTTCCTGATAGTAAAATGTTTAAAAGAGATTTTACAGTATATGTAGAATAATTGATCCATCTTTGAACACCACCGATACATCATTACTTCTATTTGGGTGCTTCAGAAAAGTATGTTTCTGCAAGTATGTTATTCTTTTTACTAATTTCAGATTCCGTGATTAAGGTACTGTCGCCACATTGACTGTAATCATTTCCATTTTCTTTAAATCCGTCTTCTGAAAAAGGATTGAATACAAGCCTTTTATAGAAGACGGAATTGAGTGCCTCGCTGTACTCTTCTGAAAAAATTCTTCTTCTTTTCCGGATATATAAATGGGTATTTTACATCAGGATAAACTTCATAAAATGGATTTTTCTTCAAAGGGTATTCATCCCTTTCACCATTTGCAATTTTTTTTTTTTTTTTTTTTGCTGATTTTCATAAACTAGTTACTGTTTTCGTATTTTCTGAATGTCCTTTCTGCATATGATTTTTTGTTGGTGACATTTTGGTATACTTCATGATTCTCTTTTCCAATAAAACTGTTTTCATCATCAATTTTTTCTTCGGTTTTCTGTTGGATTTACTATTCAATGAAAAAAGGTAAAAAGAAATCAGAAAATTTTTTACAAGCATTTAAAAAATAATGATTTAACATTTTTAGCAGCAGAAAATTTCTAATAAGTTTTAGGATTAAAACTACAAAATTAAGCAAATTGATATTAAAGAAAATAGAAAAAAAATTTTTAATGCTATGTAAAATTATTTAAACACTTTCAACTGAAATTATTTCCTGATAGTAAAATATTTAAAAGAGATTTTACAGTATATGTAGAATAATTGATCCATCTTTGAACATCACCGATACATCATTACTTCTATTTGGGTGCTTCAGAAAACTATGTTTCTGCAAGTATGTTATTCTTTTTACTAATTTCAGATTCCGTGATTAAGGTACTGTCACCACATTGACTGTAATCATTTTCATTTTCTTTAAATCCGTCTTCTGAAAAAGGATTGAATACAAGCCTTTTATAGAAGACGGAATTGAGTGCCTCGCTGTACTCTTCTGAAAAAATTCTTCTTCTTTTCCGGATATATAAATGGGTATTTTACATCAGGATAAACTTCATAAAATGGATTTTTCTCCGAAGGGTATTCATCCCTTTCACCATTTGCAATTTTTTTTTTTTTTTGCTGATTTTCATAAACTAGTTACTGTTTTCGAATTTTCTGAATGTCCTTTCTGCATATGATTTTTTGTTGGTGACATTTTGGTATACTTCATGATTCTCTTTTCCAATAAAACTGTTTTCATCATCAATTTTTTCTTCGGTTTTCCGTTGGATTTACTATACAATGAAAAAAGTTAAATAGAAATCAGAAACATTTTTACAAGCATTTAAATAAAATGAATTAACATTTTTAGCAAGAGGAAAACTCTAATAACACTCAGTATTAAACTACAAAATTAAGGAAATTGATATTAAAGTAAATAGAAAAATATTCTTGTAATGCTATTTAAAATCAAGTAAATACTTGCAAATGAAATTGTTTAAGTATAGTAAAATATTTAAAAGATATCTTACAGTACATGTAGAATAATTGATACATCTTTGAACATCACCGATACATCATTACTTCTATTTGGGTGCTTCAGAAAACTATGTTTCTGCAAGTATGTTATTCTTTTTACTAATTTCAGATTCCGTGATTAAGGTACTGTCGCCACATTGACTGTAATCATTTCCATTTTCTTTAAATCCGTCTTCTGAAAAAGGATTGAATACAAGCCTTTTATAGAAGACGGAATTGAGTGCCTCGCTGTACTCTTCTGAAAAAATTCTTCTTCTTTTCCGGATATATAAATGGGTATTTTGCATCAGGATAAACTTCATAAAATGGATTTTTCTCCGAAGGGTATTCATCCCTTTCACCATTTGCAATTTTTTTTTTTTTTCTGATTTTCATAAACTAGTTACTGTTTTCGAATTTTCTGAATGTCCTTTCTGCATATGATTTTTTGATGGTGACATTTTGGTATACTTCATGATTCTCTTTTCCAATAAAACTGTTTTCATCATCAATTTTTTCTTCGGTTTTCTGTTGGATTTACTATTCAATGAAAAAAGGTAAAAAGTAATCAGAAAATTTTTTACAAGCATTTAAAAAATAATGATTTAACATTTTTAGCAGCAGAAAATTTCTAATAAGTTTTAGGATTAAAACTACAAAATTAAGCAAATTGATATTAAAGAAAATAGAAAAAAAATTTTTAATGCTATGTAAAATTATTTAAACTCTTTCAACTGAAATTATTTCCTGATAGTAAAATATTTAAAAGAGATTTTACAGTATATGTAGAATAATTGATCCATCTTTGAACATCACCGATACATCATTACTTCTATTTGGGTGCTTCAGAAAACTATGTTTCTGCAAGTATGTTATTCTTTTTACTAATTTCAGATTCCGTGATTAAGGTACTGTCACTACATTGACTGTAATCATTTTCATTTTCTTTAAATCCGTCTTCTGAAAAAGGATTGAATACAAGCCTTTTATAGAAGACGGAATTGAGTGCCTCGCTGTACTCTTCTGAAAAAATTCTTCTTCTTTTCCGGATATATAAATGGGTATTTTACATCAGGATAAACTTCATAAAATGGATTTTTCTCCGAAGGGTATTCATCCCTTTCACCATTTGCAATTTTTTTTTTTTTTTGCTGATTTTCATAAACTAGTTACTGTATTCGAATTTTCTGAATGTCCTTTCTGCATATGATTTTTTGTTGGTGACATTTTGGTATACTTCATGATTCTCTTTTCCAATAAAACTGTTTTCATCATCAATTTTTTCTTCGGTTTTCTGTTGGATTTACTATTCAATGAAAAAAGGTAAAAAGAAATCAGAAAATTTTTTACAAGCATTTAAAAAATAATGATTTAACATTTTTAGCAGCAGAAAATTTCTAATAAGTTTTAGGATTAAAACTACAAAATTAAGCAAATTGATATTAAAGAAAATAGAAAAAAAATTTTTAATGCTATGTAAAATTATTTAAACACTTTCAACTGAAATTATTTCCTGATAGTAAAATATTTAAAAGAGATTTTACAGTATATGTAGAATAATTGATCCATCTTTGAACATCACCGATACATCATTACTTCTATTTGGGTGCTTCAGAAAACTATGTTTCTGCAAGTATGTTATTCTTTTTACTAATTTCAGATTCCGTGATTAAGGTACTGTCACTACATTGACTGTAATCATTTTCAATTTCTTTAAATCCGTCTTCTGAAAAAGGATTGAATACAAGCCTTTTATAGAAGACGGAATTGAGTGCCTCGCTGTACTCATCTGAAAAATTCTTCTTCTTTTCCGGATATATAAATGGGTATTTTACATCAGGATAAACTTCATAAAATGGATTTTTCTCCGAAGGGTATTCATCCCTTTCACCATTTGCAAATTTGTTTTTGCTGATTTTCATAAACTAGTTACTGTTTTCGAATTTTCTGAATGTCCTTTCTGCATATGATTTTTTGTTGGTGACATTCTGGTATACTTCATTATTCTCTTCTCCAATAAAACTGTTTTCATCATCAATTTTTTCTTCGATTTTCCGTTGGATTTACTATACAATTAAAAAGTTAAATAGAAATCAGAAACATTTTTACAAGCATTTAAATAAAATGAATTAACATTTTTAGCAAGAGGAAAACTCTAATAACTTTCAGTATTAAACTACAAAATTAAGGAAATTGATATTAAAGTAAATAGAAAAAATTTCTTGTAATGCTATTTAAAATTAAGTAAATACTTGCAAATGAAATTATTTCCTTATAGTAAAATATTTAAAAGATATCTTACAGTACATGTAGAATAATTGATGCATCTTTGGACATCACTGATACATCTTTTAGTTCTGTTTGGGTGCTACAGAAAAGTATGTTTCTGCAAGTACGTTATTCTTTTTATTAATTTCAGATTCCGTGATTAAGGTATTGTCGCCACATTGACTGTAATCATTTCCATTTTCTTTAAATCCGTCTTCTATAAAAGTATTGAAAACAAGCCTTTTATAGAAGACTGAATTGAGTGCCTCGCAGTACTCTTCTGAAAAATTCTTCTTCTTTTCCGGATATGTAAATGGGTTTTTTACATCAGGATAAACTTCATAAAATGGATTTTTCTCCGAAGGGTATTCATCCCTATCATCATTTGCAATTTTTTTTTTGCTGATTTTCATAAACTAGTTACTGTTTTCGAATTTTCTGAATGTCCTTTCTGCATATGATTTTTTGTTGGTGACATTTTGGTATACATCATTATTCTCTTCTCCAATAAAACTGTTTTCATCATCAATTTTTTCTTCGGTTTTTCCGTTGGATTTACTATTCAATGAAAAAAGGTAAAAAGAAATCAGAAACATTTTTACAAGCATGTAATTAACATGAATTAACATTTTTAGCAAAAGGAAATCTCTAATAACTTTCAGTATTAAACTACAAAATTAAGCAAATTAATATTAAAGCAAATAGAAAAAATTTCTTGTAATGCTATTTAAAATTAAGTAAATACTTGCAAATGAAATTGTTTCATTATTGTAAAATATTTAAAAGATATCTTACAGTACATGTAGAATAATTGATACATCTTTGAACGTCACTGGTACATCTTTTACTTCTGTTTGTGTGCTTCAGAAAATTATGTTTCTGCAAGTACGTTATTCTTTTTATTAATTTCATATTCCGTGATTAAAGTACTTTCGTCACATTCACTGTAATCATTTCCATTTTCTTCAAATCCTTCGTCTATAGAAAGATTGAATACAAGCCTTTTATAGATGACGGAATTGAGTGCCTTGCTGTACTCTTCTGAAAAATTCCTCTTGTTTTTCGGATATGTAAATGGGATTTTTACATCAGGATAAACTTCATAAAATGGATTTTTCTCCGAATGGTATTCATCCCTATCATCATTTGCATTTTTTTTTTTTTTTTTTTTTTTTTTTTTTTACTGATTCTCATGAATTAGTTACTGTTTTCAAATTTTCTGAATGTTTTTTCTGCATATGATTTTTTGTTGGTGGCATTTTTGTATACTTTATTATTCTCTTCTCCAATAAAACTGTTTTCATCATCAATTTTTTCTTCGGTGTTCCGTTGGATTTACTATTCAATGAAAAAAGGTAAAAAGAAATCAGAAAATTTTTTACAAGCATTTAAAAAATAATGAATTAACATTTTTAGCAGCAGAAAATTTCTAATAAGTTTTAGGATTAAAACTACAGAATTAAGCAAATTGATATTAAAGCAAATAGAAAAAATTCCTTGTAATGCTATTTAAAATTAAGTAAATACATGCAAATGAAATTATTTAATTATAGTAAAATATTTAAAAGATATCTTACAGTACATGTAGAATAATTGATACATCTTTGAACGTCACTGAAACATCTTTTACTTCTGTTTGGGTGCTTCAGAAAAGTATGTTTCTGCAAGTACGTTATTCTTTTTATTAATTTCAGATTCCGTGATTAAGGTACTGTCGCCACATTGACTGTAATCATTTCCAATTTCTTTAAATCCGTCTTCTATAAAATGATTGAATACAAGCCTTTTTTAGAACACGGAATTGAGTGCTTCGCACTACACATCTGAAAATTTCTTCTTCATTTCCGGATATGTAAATGGGTTTTTTACATCAGGATAAACCTCATAAAATGGATTTTTCTCCGAAGGGTATTCATCCCTATCATCATTTGCAAATTTTTTTTTTTTTGCTGATTCTCATGAACTAGTTGCTGATTTCGAAATTTCTGAATGTCCTTTCTGCATATGGAACGTTATTGGTGACAGTTTGGTATACTTCATGATTCTCTTCTCCAATAAAACAGTTTTCATCATCAATTTTTTCTTCGTTATTTCGATTGGATTTACTATTTAATGAAAAAAGGTAAAAAGAAATCAGAAACATTTTTACAAGCATTTAAATAAACATGAATTAACATTTTTAGCAAGAGAAAATTTCTAATAACTTTCAGTATTAAACTACAAAATTTAGCAAATTGATATTAAAGTAAATAGAAAAATATTCTTGCAATGCAATTAAAAAATTAGTAAATACTTGCAAATGAAATAATTTATTTATAGTAAAATATTTAAAAGTTATCTTACAGTACATGCAGAATAATTGATACATCTTTGAACATTACCGATACATCATTACTTCTATTTGGGTGCTTCAGAAAAGTATGTTTCTGCAAGTACGTTATTCTTTTTATTAATATCAGATTCCGTGATTAAGGTACTGTCGCCACATTGACTGTAATTATTTCCATTTTCTTTAAATCCGTCTTCTATAAAAGTATTGAATACAAGCCTTTTATAGAAGACGGAATTGAGTGCCTCGCAGTACTCTTCTGAAAAATTCTTCTTTTTTTCCGGATATGTAAATGGGTTTTTTACATCAGGATAAACTTCATAAAATGGATTTTTCTCCGAAGGGTATTCATCCCTATCATCATTTGCAATTTTTTTTTTTGCTGATTCGCATGAAATAGTTAATGTTTTCGAATTTTCAGTATGTTTTTCCTGCATATGCTTTTTTGTTGGTGACATTTTGGTATACTTCATTATTCTCTTCTGCAATAAAACTGTTTTCATTATCAATTTTTTCTTCGGTTTTCCGTTGGATTTACTATTCAATGAAAAAAGGTAAAAAGAAATCAGAAAATTTTTTACAAGCATTTAAAAAATAATGAATTAACATTTTTAGCAGCAGAAAATTTCTAATGAGTTTTAGGATTAAAACTACAAAATTAAGCAAATTGATATTAAAGAAAATAGAAATTTTTTTTTAATGCTATGGAAAATTATTTAAACACTTACAACTGAAATTATTTCCTGATTGTAAAATATTTAAAAAAGATCTTACAGTATATGTAAAATAATTGATGCATCTTTGAACATCACCGATATATCATTACTTCTGTTTGGGAGCTTCAGAAAAGTATGTTTCTGCAAGTACGTTATTCTTTTTATTAATTTTAGATTCCGTGATTAAGGTACTGTCGCCACATTGACTGTAATCATTTCCATTTTCCTTAAATCCGACTTCTATAAAAGTATTGAATACAAGCCTTTTGTAGAAGACGGAATTGAGTGCCTCGCAGTACTCTTCTGAAAAATTCTTCTTCTTTTCCGGATATGTAAATGGGTTTTTTACATCAGGATAAACTTCATAAAATGGATTTTTCTCCGAAGGGTATTCATCCCTATCATCATTTTCAAATTTTTTTTTTTGCTGATTCGCATGAAATAGTTAATGTTTTCGAATTTTCAGTATGTTTTTCCTGCATATGCTTTTTTGTTGGTGACATTTTGGTATACTTCATTATTTTCTTCTCCAATAAAACTGTTTTCATTATCAATTTTTTCTTCGGTTTTTCCGTTGGATTTACTATTCAATAAAAAAAGGTAAAAAGAAATCAGAAACATCTTTACAAGCATATAAATAACATGAATTAACATTTTTTAGCAAGAGGAAATCTCTAATAACTTTCAGTATTAAACTACAAAATTAAGCAAATTGATATTAAAGCAAACAGAAAAAATTCCTTGTAATGCTATTTAAAATTAAGTAAATACTTGCAAATGAAATTATTTAATTATAGTAAAATATTTAAAAGATATCTTACAGTACATGTAGAATAATTGATACATCTTTGAACATCACTGATACATCTTTTACTTCTGTTTGGGTGCTTCAGAAAAGTATGTTTTTGCAAGTACGTTATTCTTTTTATTAATTTCAGATTCCGTGATTAAGGTACTGTCGCCACATTTACTGTAATCATTTCCATTTTCTTCAAATCCGTCGTCTATAAAAGGATTGAATACAAGCTTTTTATAGAAGACGGAATTGAGTGCCTCGCTGTACTCTTCTGAAAAATTCTTCTTCTTTTCCGGATATGTAAATGGGTTTTTTACATCAGGATAAACTTCATAAAATGGATTTTACTCCAAAGCGTATTCATCCCTATCATCATTTGCAATTTTTTTTTTTTTTTTTTGCTGATTTTCATAAACTAGTTACTGTTTTCGAATTTTCTGAATGTCCTTTCTGCATATGGAACGTTATTGGTGACAGTTTGGTATACTTCATGATTCTCTTCTCCAATAAAACTGTTTTCATCATCAATTTTTGCTTCGTTTTTTTGATTGGATTTACTATTTAATGAAAAAAGGTAAATAGAAATCAGAAACATTTTTACAAGCATTAAATAAACATGAATTAACATTTTTAGCAAGAGAAAATTTCTAATAACTTTCAGTATTAAACTACAAAATTAAGCAAATTGATATTAAAGTAAATAGAAAAATATTCTTGCAATGCAATTAGAAAATTAGTAAATACTTGCAAATGAAATAATTTATTTATAGTAAAATATTTAAAAGATATCTTACAGTACATGTAGAATAATTGATAAATCTTTGAACATCACTGATACATCTTTTACTTCTGTTTGGGTGCTTTAGAAAAGTATGTTTCTGCAAGTACGTTATTATTTTTATTAATTTCAGATTCCGTGATTAAGGTACTGTCGCCACATTGACTGTAATCATTTCCATTTTCTTTAAATCCGTCTTCTATAAAAGGATTGAATACAAGCCTTTTATAGAAGACGGAATTGAGTGCCTCGCACTACTCATCTGAAAAATTCTTCTCCTTTTCCGGATACGTAAATGGGTTTTTTACATCAAGATAATCATCATAAAAGGGATTTTTCTCCGAAGGGTATTCATCCCTATCATCATTTGCATTTTTTATTTATTTATTTTTTATTTATTTATTTTTTTTTTTGCTGATTCTCATGAATTAGTTACTGTTTTCAAATTTTCTGAATGTTTTTTCTGCATATGATTTTTTGTTGGTGACATTTTGGTATACTTCATTATTCTCTTCTCCAATAAAACTGTTTTCATCATCAATTTTTTCTTCGTTTTTTCGATTGGATTTACTATTTAATGAAAAAAGGTAAAAAGAAATCAGAAACATTTTAACAAGCATTTAAATAAACATGAATTAATATTTTTAGCAGCAGAAAATTTCTAATAAGTTTTAGGATTAAAACTACAAAATTAAGCAAACTGATATTAAAGAAAATAGAAATTTTTTTTTTTAATGCTATGTAAAATTATTTAAACACTTTCAACTGAAATTATTTCCTGATAGTAAAATATTTAAAAGAGATCTTACAGTATATGTAGAATAATTGATACATCTTTGAACATCACCTATACATCATTACTTCTATTTGGGTGCTTCAGAAAAGTATGTTTCTGCAAGTACGTTATTCCTTTTATTAATTTCAGATTCCGTGATTACGGCACTGTCGCCACATTGACTGTAATCATTTTCATTTTCTTTAAATCCGTCTTCTATAAAAAGATTGAATACAAGCCTTTTATAGAAGACGGAATTGAGTGCCTCGCACTACACATCTGAAAAATTCTACTTCTTTTCCGGATACGTAAATGGGTTTTTTACATCAGGATAAACTTCATAAAAGGGATTCTCCGAAGTGTATTCATCCCTATCATCATTTGCAAATTTTTTTTTGCTGATTCGCATGAAATAGTTAATGTTTTCGAATTTTCAGTATGTTTTTCCTGCATATGCTTTTTTGTTGGTGACATTTTGGTATACTTCATTATTCTCTTCTCCAATAAAACTGTTTTCATCATCAATTTTTTCTTTGGTTTTTCCGTTGGATTTACTATTCAATGAAAAAAGGTAAAAAGAAATCAGAAACATTTTTACAAGCATATAAATAACATGAATTAACATTTTTAGCAAGAGGAAATCTCTAATAACTTTCAGTATTAAACTACAAAATTAAGCAAATTAATATTAAAGTAAATAGAAAAAATTTCTTGTAATGCTATTTAAAATTAAGTAAATACTTGCAAATGAAATTATTTCCTTATAGTAAAATATTTAAAATATATCTTACAGTACATGTAGAATAATTGATACATCTTTGAACGTCACTGATACATCTTTTACTTCTGTTTGGGTGCGTCAGAAAAGTATGTTTCTGCTAGTACGTTATTCTTTTTATTAATTTCAGATTCCGTGATTAAGGTAATTTCGCCACATTCACTGTAATCATTTCCATTCTCTTCAAATCCGTCTTCTATAAAAGGATTGAATACAAGCCTTTTATAGAAGACGGAATTGAGTGCCTCGCTATACTCTTCTGAAAAATTTTTCTTCTTTTCCGAAAATGTAAATGATATTTTCACATCAGGATAAACTTCATGAAATGGATTTTACTCCAAAGGGTATTCATTTGCAATTTTTTTTTTTTTTGCTAATTTTCATAAACTAGTTACTGTTTTCGAATTTTCTGAATGTCCTTTCTGCATATGGAACGTTATTGGTGACAGTTTGGTATACTTCATGATTCTCTTCTCCAATAAAACTGTTTTCATCATCAATTTTTTCTTCGTTTTTTCGATTGGATTTACTATTTAATGAAAAAAGGTAAATAGAAATCAGAAACATTTTTACAAGCATTATATAAACATGAATTAACATTTTTAGCAAGAGAAAATTTCTAATAACTTTCAGTATTAAACTACAAAATTAAGCAAATTGATATTAAAGTAAATAGAAAAATATTCTTGCAATGCAATTAAAAAATTAGTAAATACTTGCAAATGAAATAATTTATTTATAGTAAAATATTTAAAAGATATCTTACAGTACATGTAGAATAATTGATAAATCTTTGAACATCACTGATACATTTTTTACTTCTGTTTGGGTGCTTTAGAAAAGTATGTTTCTGCAAGTACGTTATTATTTTTATTAATTTCAGATTCCGTGATTAAGGTACTGTCGCCACATTGACTGTAATCATTTCCATTTTCTTTAAATCCGTCTTCTATAAAAGGATTGAATACAAGCCTTTTATAGAAGACGGAATTGAGTGCCTCGCACTACTCATTTGAAAAATTCTTCTTCTTTTCCGGATATGTAAATGGGTTTTTTACGTGAGGATAAACTTCTTAAAATGGATTTTTCTCCGAAGGGTATTCATCCCTATCGTCATTTGCAAATTTGTTTTTGCTGATTCGCATGAAATAAATACAGTTTTCAAATTTTCTGAATGTTTTTTCTGCATATGATTTTTTGTTGGTGACATTTTCGTATACTTCATTATTCTCTTCTCCAATAAAACTGTTTTCATCATCAAGTTTTTCTTCGCTTTTTCCGTTGGATTTACTATTCAATGAAAAAAGGTAAAAAGAAATCAGAAATATTTTTACAAGCATTTAAATAACATGAATTAACATTTTTAGCAAGAGAAAATTTCTAATAACTTTCAGTATTAAACTACAAAATTAAGCAAATTGATATGAAAGTAAATAGAAAAACTTTCTTGCAATGCTATGTAAAATTAAGTAAATACTTCCAAATGAAATTAATTCCTTATAGTAAAATATTTAAAAGATATCTTACAGTATAAG
This sequence comes from Salticus scenicus, assembly GCA_963930645.1. NCBI lineage: Eukaryota > Metazoa > Arthropoda > Arachnida > Araneae > Salticidae > Salticus > Salticus scenicus. The sequence continues at coordinate 123,748,662 of OZ005658.1, read as the reverse complement.
TAGAATAATTGATACGTCTTTGAACATCACCTATACATCATTACTTCTATTTGGGTGCTTCAGAAAAGTATGTTTCTGCAAGTACGTTATTCCTTTTATTAATTTCAGATTTCGTGATTAAGTCAATGTCGCCACATTGACTGTAATCATTTCCATTCTCTTCAAATCCGTCTTCTATAAAAGGATATAATACAAGCCTTTTATAGAAGACGGAATTGAGTGCCTTGCAGTACTCTTCTGAAAAATTCTTCTTCTTTTCCGGATATGTTAATGGGTTTTTTACATCAGGATAAATTTCATAAAATGGATTTTTCTCCGAAGGGTATTCATCCCTATCATCATTTGCAATTTTTTTTTTTTTTTTTTTTTTTTTTTTTTGCTGATTCGCATGAAATAGTTACTGTTTTCAAATTTTCTGAATGTTTTTTCTGCATATGATTTTTTGTTGGTGGCATTTTTGTATACTTCATTATTCTCTTCTGCAATAAAACTGTTTTCATCATCAATTTTTTCTTCGGTTTTTCCGTTGGATTTACTATTCAATGAAAAAAGGTAAAAAGAAATCAGAAAATTTTTTACAAGCATTTAAAAAATAATGAATTAACATTTTTAGCAGCAGAAAATTTCTAATAAGTTTTAGGATTAAAACTACAAAATTAAGCAAATTGATAATTAAGAAAATAGAAAATTTTTTTTAATGCTATGTAAAATTATTTAAACACTTACAACTGAAATTATTTCCTGATAGTAAAATATTTAAAAAAGATCTTACAGTATATGTAAAATAATTGATACATCTTTGAACATCACCGATATATCATTACTTCTGTTTGGGAGCTTCAGAAAAGTATGATTCTGCAAGTACGTTATTCTTTTTAATAATTTCAGATTCCGTGATTAAGGTACTGTCGCCACATTGACTGTAATTATTTCCATTTTCTTTAAATCCGTCTTCTATAAAAGGATTGAATACAAGCCTTTTATAGAAGACGGAATTGAGTGCCTCGCACTACTCATCTGAATAATTCTTCTCCTTTTCCGGATACGTAAATGGGTTTTTTACATCAGGACAATCATCATAAAAGGGATTTTTCTCCGAAGGGTATTCATCCCTATCATCATTTGCATTTTTTTTTTTTTTTTTTTTTTTTTTTTTTTTTTTTGCTGATTCTCATGAATTAGTTACTGTTTTCAAATTTTCTGAATGTTTTTTCTGCATATGTTTTTTTGTTGGTGACATTTTGGTATACTTCATTATTCTCTTCTCCAATAAAACTGTTTTTATCATCAATTTTTTCTTCGTTTTTTCCGTTTGATTTACTTTTCAATGAAAGAAGGTAAAAAGAAATCAGAAGCATTTTTACAAGCATTTAAATAACATGAATTAACATTTTTAGCAAGAGGAAATTTCTAATACCTTTCAGTATTAAACTACAAAATTAAGCAATTTGTTATTAAAGTAAATAGAAAAATACGCTTGTAAAGCAATTAAAAAATAAGTTAATACTTGCAAATGAAATTATTCATTTATAGTAAAATATTTAAAAAATATCTTTCAGTACATGTAGAATAATTGATAAATCTTTGAACAATACTGATACATCTTTTACTTCTGTTTGGGTGCTTCAGAAAAGTATGTTTCTGCAATTACGTTATTCTTTTTATTAATTTCAGATTCCGTGATTAAGGTACTGTCGCCACATTGACTGTAATCATTTCCGTTTTCCTTAAATCCGTCTTCTATAAAAGGATTGAATACAAGCCTTTTATGGAAGACGGAATTGAGTGCCTCGCAGTACTCTTCTGAAAAATTCTTCTTCTTTTCCGGATATGTAAATGGGTTTTTTACGTGAGGATAAACTTCTTAAAATGGATTTTTCTCCGAAGGGTATTCATCCCTATCGTCATTTGCAAATTTGTTTTTGCTGATTCGCATGAAATAAATACAGTTTTCAAATTTTCTGAATGTTTTTTCTGCATATGATTTTTTGTTGGTGACATTTTCGTATACTTCATTATTCTCTTCTCCAATAAAACTGTTTTCATCATCAAGTTTTTCTTCGCTTTTTCCGTTGGATTTACTATTCAATGAAAAAAGGTAAAAAGAAATCAGAAATATTTTTACAAGCATTTAAATAACATGAATTAACATTTTTAGCAAGAGAAAATTTCTAATAACTTTCAGTATTAAACTACAAAATTAAGCAAATTGATATGAAAGTAAATAGAAAAACTTTCTTGCAATGCTATGTAAAATTAAGTAAATACTTCCAAATGAAATTAATTCCTTATAGTAAAATATTTAAAAGATATCTTACAGTATAAGTAGAATAATTGATACGTCTTTGAACATCACCTATACATCATTACTTCTATTTGGGTGCTTCAGAAAAGTATGTTTCTGCAAGTACGTTATTCCTTTTATTAATTTCAGATTTCGTGATTAAGTCAATGTCGCCACATTGACTGTAATCATTTCCATTCTCTTCAAATCCGTCTTCTATAAAAGGATATAATACAAGCCTTTTATAGAAGACGGAATTGAGTGCCTTGCAGTACTCTTCTGAAAAATTCTTCTTCTTTTCCGGATATGTTAATGGGTTTTTTACATCAGGATAAGTTTCATAAAATGGATTTTTCTCCGAAGGGTATTCATCCCTATCATCATTTGCAATTTTTTTTTTTTTTTTTTTTTTTTTTTGCTGATTCGCATGAAATAGTTACTGTTTTCGAATTTTCTGAATGTTTTTTCTGCATATGATTTTTTGTTGGTGGCATTTTTGTATACTTCATTATTCTCTTCTGCAATAAAACTGTTTTCATCATCAATTTTTTCTTCGGTTTTTCCGTTGGATTTACTATTCAATGAAAAAAGGTAAAAAGAAATCAGAAAATTTTTTACAAGCATTTAAAAAATAATGAATTAACATTTTTAG
>OZ005658.1:123044526-123145526 GCA_963930645.1 Salticus scenicus | reverse complement strand
AGATTTAAAAAGAGAATGTATGCATTTCTTGTTAATTCTTGTGATCTAAAACTGCGTGAAATGCACTTATTTGGGGTCTTTTTAATTCATATTTAATTGAAAATATGCTATGCTTACTTTTTTATGTATGTACAATGTACAATCTTAAAATATTTCTCTTACACACGCTTGTATATTATATGTAGGGCATAATAATGATATTTCGGATTTTTTAACCTATTACAATTATCACATACATATCTTCCCTAATAGCACAGCCAGTCGATGTGACTTCACTATGACTTCACAAATGGTCACAAGTGTCACAGTCACTACGATGACCAAAATGCGACTCCTCAAATGCGTCACATTGTGACTCTTATATATCTGTCACTAAGGTGACCCAAATGTGACTTCTTTAATGAGTCGCATTGTGACTCACATGAGAGTCACTACAGTGACCAAAATGTGACTCCTTTAATGCGTCACACTGTGACGCTTAGATGACAGTCACTATAATGACCCAAATGTGACTTCTTTGATGAGTCGCATTGTGACTCAGATGAGAGTCACTATGGTGACCAAAATGTGACTTCTTTAATGCGTCACACTGGGACTCATAGATGACATTAACTATAATGACCCAAATGTGACTTCTTTAATGAGTCGCATTGTGACTCAGATGACAGTCACTATAATGACCCAAATGTGACTTCTTTAATGAGTCGCATTGTGACTCAGATGAGAGTCACTATGGTGACCAAAATGTGACTCCTTTAATGCGTCACACTGAGACTCTTAGATGACAGTCACTATAATGACCCAAATGTGACTTCTTTAATGAGTCGCATTGTGACTCAGATGACAGTCACTATAATGACCCAAATGTGACTTCTTTAATGAGTCGCATTGTGACTCAGATGAGAGTCACTATGGTGACCAAAATGTGACTCCTTTAATGCGTCACACTGGGACTCTTAGATGACAGTCACTATAATGACCCAAATGTGACTTCTTTAATGAGTCGCATTGTGACTCAGATGAGAGTCACTATGGTGACCAATATGTGACTCATTTAATGCTTCACACTGGGACTCTTAGATGACAGTCACTATAATGACCCAAATGTGACTTCTTTAATGAGTCGCATTGTGACTCAGATGAGAGTCACTATGGTGACCAAAATGTGACTCCTTTTATGCGTCACATTGGGACTCTTAGATGACAGTCACTATAATGACCCAAATGTGACTTCTTTAATGAGTCGCATTGTGACTCAGATGAGAGTCACTGTGGTGACCAAAATGTGACTTTTTTAATGAGTCGCAATGTGACTCTTAGATGACGGTCACTAGATGACCAAAATGTGACTACTTTATCTTGTTACATTGTGATTCTCAGATATCAGGCACTACGGTAACCTAAATGTGACATCTTTAATGAGTCGCATTGTGACTTAGATGAGAGTCACTATGGTGAACAAAATGTGACTTTTTTAATGCGTCACATTTTGACTCTTAGATGACAGTTACTAGGTGACCAAAATGTGACTTGTTACATTGTGACCCTTACATATCAGTCACTAAGGTGACCCAAATGTGACTTCTTTAATGAATCGCAATGGGACAAGAAGCATTACATTTAAACTTTTATATGTCGTACGTCTTTCTAAATTTTTTGATATCTCAAACTAATTTCGCTGACTCACTTTAGATGCATATCTACAAATAAACTTTTCCCTTTTACGGTAAATGTATATATACCAGGTTTTGCAGCGTGTAAGTGCATCATATTTGTTATGTGAGATCGCTATTATGAAAAACTATGCTAAATCAATTTGGGTGCTTATCAGCCCTAATGAGGCGCTGTTATGCTGTAATATTCCCTAGGTTCCATATCATCTTCTACTGTGCATAAAAGCACCAAATTTTTTTAGGTGTAATGACTCTAATGAAAGAATATCCTGCTTTACATTGGGTGCGTATCTGCCGAAAAATGGCTGCGGTATGCAGTGCTTTTTAAGTTTTACTAGCAGTCCTTTTCAAGTTTTAGATTTTCAACTAATTAAAATATTAATCAGAAGAAATTTTTGTTTAGGCACAACTTAACATTTTCGTTTTTCTCTATGCCATATTTAAGTACGCTGTTTCATGCATATTTAATTGATAAAAAATATAAAGGCTGAAAATCTACTAAAATTCGCAGAATAAATTTTAAAGGATTTTATTGGCGGCTATTTTTTAAATAATTTTAAATAATTTTTTTTTTTTTTTTTTTTTTTTGAAATTTAAAACCAACTTTAAGCACTTTATACATGTAACTACAATACTGAAACGGAAGTGGGAGTTAAAGTGAGCTGTCTTCTCATACAGTACAACTGCATCAAATAAAGGAGTTTTTAAACTAAAAATAAATATCGGAAATCAGCAGCTGATATCTTGCACCTTAAACTGTAATAATATTTTCATAATTTCTGGTAGAGAAAGTATTATGATGGTTAAGCTAGATTATTTAAAATAATATATTGTGGCCACCACATGACTTTTTCTATGTTTTCCTATACAAATTGACTCAGTACAAAAAAAATATTGAAATTATTATTTATTAAAATTATCTTCCATGATGAATGCAGAAAATTTTCGTTCTAAAGAAGTGTAAAATTACATATCCAAAGAAAGTCTTTCATATTCGATATCTTAAAAAAAAAAAATGTTTTTTTTTTTTTTCTTAAATGAAGGGGAAAAAATAACTTTATTTTGAATTATTACAGATCGATAGTTTAACCATTATAGTTTTAAAAGTATTGACAAGATCTTTCGAAAAGTATCTATGATGAAAATCTGTTGCCCTCGGAGGGGGGAGGGGACTTCTGTTCCTACATAAAAAGAAAAATTATATGTATATTCCCAGTTGACTATCACTATTATAAATAATTCTTTTTAATTTCATAATGATTACTTAAAAGAAAAAAAAAATCTCTTTATGCACATCTACACGAAATTCTGTACTACATCGCCATGTTAAAAATTTAGAAAAAACGAAATTGTAACTCCATTTGTTGGACGATTTTCACCAAAAGTTGATAAGCACTAATTTGTCTTAAGGTGCCACAACATATCAAATTTTATGAAATTCTGTTCCTGATATACAATTAGCACAAAATTTGTCATACACAGACGGACATTTTCTAAAAATGGTCAAATCGTGTTCTACGCATCTCAAAACGTGTAAATCCATCGAAAGCTCGAGGTCGAAAATTTTTGCGAATCCAATACTTTCTCTTATTAAATGTACAAGGAAATAAAAATAGGGAGTCGTGGTAGGTTTATATAAAAAGATTTAGAAAGATATTTAATGTACGTCAGTGATAAAATTTGTAATCAAAGATCAGTAGTAATAAATGTTTGCTTAAAATAAAATAAAAACAATTCTGTAAATAACCATAATAACTTAGAAAGTATGTTTTCTTGATAGGTAAATGTTTAACTAGCTGTAATTTTTGCTATAATTAAAAATCGAAAAATATGTACTTCTTATTTATAATGGAAAAATAATGCGAACTTGTATCCACTAGAAATTGTAAGCGAGTGTTAAAAAAAAGAAAAAAAAAAAAAAAAAAAAAATAATATGTTGACTGAATGTTTACAATAATGTATATGTACATTAAACCGCAAGAAGGAAATAACGTACTCCTTTGAGCTCCACAGACTAGAGTCCTGCGCGACAGAGGAATTTTAAATCAACCCGAAACCCGACCCGAACCCGACAAAAAAATTTTCATCAACCCGAAACCCGACCCGAACCCGACAAAAAAAATTTCATCAACCCGAAAACCGACCCGAACCCGCATTAGAGAATTTTTCGCGACCCGAACCCGACCCGAAACCCGACTTATCTAACCCGAACCCGACCCGAAACCCGAAAAATAAATCAACATTACTTATTCATTTAAAAATCATGCAAAACAAGGTGAAATGATATAGCATGATATAAAATAAAGTAAATTTTCATTGTCACACAGTTTTAAATTATATAAAAAACTAGTATGTTGTGGCCATCACAAGGCATTCTTCTATATTTTTCTGTCAAATTAACTAAGTGCGAATAATTTATTAAAACTATTATTAAAAAGTTTAATGTGATGAATGCAAATAATTTTCATCTTAGGGAAATCTAACACTAAATATCCAAAGAGAGACAGTTTTATCGTCTATAAATAACTTCTTAAACAATGCGTTTTTATAATGGTTATCTCACATATCATGGTTCGTACAGTTATATGGCATAGAAGTTGCGATATAGCCATCCTGTTATCGATGATTTTTTGCAGTATAACAACGCCACCTATTGGCCGACAAGCATTCAAACTAAGTCAGCACAATTTCTCATAATCTCGCCTTCTCACATATTAAGTTTTGTTTGATGATACACAATAGAACATAAGATATAGCTTTCCTTGTAATTGTTGAAATCGTTGTGTAGCAGCGCCACCTGTTGAGCGGTTTACACCAAACGTTGACAGGCGCTAATATATATTGAATGGCAACTACGTACAAATTTATATGAAATTCTGTGCAGTAGTTCTTGAGATATAGCCTTTCCTTAAATTGCGTAAATCGCTGTGTAGCAGCGCCACCTGTTGGCTGATACGCATTCAAATTGAATCAGCATAACATCTCATATTGGTCTTCTCAAATATCAAGTTTTGTTGGATTATACGCAACAGAACTTGAGATATAGCCTCCCCTGAAATTGCAGAAATCGCTGTATAGCAGTGCCACACGTCGAGCGGTTGACACCAAATGTTGATAGAATCTAATACTTTCTTTTACTGAATATAGAAGAAAGTTAAAAAAAAAAAAAAAAAAAAAAAAACCTGTAAACTGCGAAATCTTTTCAATTTTCAGAATGTAAATGCGAGGTTATACTGTATTTGTATTTCTTTAATTTATATATTAACAACAGTCGAGAAAGATTTATAATACATTTCTAATTTTCATACAATTTCTACAAAAGATACATATTTGTTTCGTTGAAGAAAAGAAAACAGATCCAGATACAAATACGGATTTTTTTTTTCTGGCGGATATCCGCGGATACGAATAGGGAGGTCCGGCACATGTCTGCCCACCAGCGGAGCCCGATCGGGCTCAAATCTTACGCAAGTCTTCGGGCTCCGGGTGGGCTCGGATTCAAGCTAAAAGTTCCGTTTATTTTATTCTTCACTAACTGGAAACTGTAAAAAAGAAAGAAAAAAAACTGGCCGCCGCATCTCCGATCTCCGCCTTGTCCCGTCTCCCGCAGTGGTCAATGTTAGTAAAATGGACATACCACGGGGTATCTCTCCGTAGTTGTTTCTCGACTTCTTTGCTTGTTATTTGGGGTAGAGTCCTGCATCAAGTCGGGTCGACTAAATATTTTTCTTGCGGGTCCGGTTCGGGTCGGGTTGACTGATTTATTTTTACGTCGGGTTCGGGTTTATTTTTCAGCTAGTCGGGTCTACTTGAGAAGATTTGTGTTTGGATATATACCATAGTGAATACAGGCTTACCCAAATTATTATAGTAAAATAAACATCCGTATCGCACTGAAACAATTAACAAAATACATCAAATATATCATTATTATCTTTTAGAATAGAAGCTGTGAAAAACAGGCTCCCTCTTGGAGGATAATCAGATGTGTGATTCATCTATTTTGATTACTCACATCCTTTTGAAAGAGACTGTGAATCGTGAATGTAGTAAACTAATAATTAATAATATTTTTTCTCTTGCAGATGTTTTTGAGAAATTATTGAAATGTAATGTACGTAGATTTAGATGAGAACGGATGTTTAGTAGGCGTCTGCAGAGCTGTATTATTTTTATATTTTTTTGTGTGTGTGATAAACATTAAAGAATAAATCTTGAGGCACTTGAAATCACATTACACATACAGTCCGCAGTAAAATTTTTGAAGCGCCAGCAGTCATTCATGTTTAAAAGATATACACCTAATAGATACATGTATACAGAGACACAGGCATTATAAATTGTTATAATAACATTTATAGTTATTTAAATTTAGGATTGGTAATAAGAAAATTAATTTGAAAATGAAAACGGTATTTAATTTTACTATTGTGTATGAGTTGTATAGCGTACCACTTTCAATATCGGGCTCGGGCTCTGATCACACAAAATTTTTCGGGCTCGGGCGAGCTCAGTTCAAAAATGTTTCGGGCCCGGGCGGGCTCGGATTGCCAAAATAGAGCCCGAACTCATCTCTATTCTGAGCTCGAAGCTGGTAGATGGGAGGTGTCGGGTTCGATCCCAAGTCACGCTCATCGACCTAGCCGTTCGGAGTCTTCCGTGGATTCCTCCGAAACACGCGTAAATACGGGCTAGGACCCCTTAGGAAGACTCAAACGGAGGGCTTCCCCCCCTATTGGCCTAGGACACATCTGGAGTCAATCAGCCTTAAATCCTCTAACCAAACAACCAACCGATACATGTCTAGTATGTGCAGAATATTTAAATTAGTTACATAGTTGTAAACATGCCTATAAATTTATGTTTATAATTGTAAAAAATATTTTGAAAGGTGTTCTCAAGTCAACCCGACTTGTTGAAAACCAAACCCGACCCGAACCCGAACCCGACCCGCAAGAAAAAAAAATCAGTCAACCCGACCCGAACCCGACCCGCACGAAAAAAAGATCAGTCAACCCGACCCGACCCCGACCCGCAAGAGAAAAAATTCTGCCAACCCGACCCGAACCCGACCCGCGGGTCGGGTCGGGTGCGGGTAAAATCGGGTTACCCGACCCGATGCAGGACTCTACCACAGACGCATTTTTTCAGCTGTCATGATTTGATCACGTGATGCTTGATAAGCGACTGGCGCTGGCGGGAAAATTTTTATTTACCGAAGAATTGACTATTGACTCGCACTTTGCTTTGCGTGTTTTAGGTTTTATTTAAAATGGGTGCTTATTGGTTCCAATATGGATTATATTAAGAATTACAGTAAGGTAAGTTTGAACAATGCATTAGTTTAAAGATAAATATTTAAAAATATATATAAAGCTTTTTTATTTTAAGAAATGACCTGAACGCGATTTGATCATTTTTAGAAAATGTCTGTGTGTTTGTCCCACAATTTTTGTGGACGCTGTATCTATGATCTTACGAACCAATGAAAGAATTTTAACCGATCTTGGCAGTTGGACCGATCTAAACTAAACTGGTGCTTATTATATTTTCGGATCAATCGCTCAATATGAAGCGCGGTTGACCTTTTTTTACTTTCCGAACACTATAGTGAGGAAAGTATTGCAATCATGTCAAAAATCCGAACTCGAGATTTTGATGTTTCTTTACGTTTCGAGGTCCCCTGAGTCTGTTTTCACTATTTTTACGATGATGTATGTATGTGTGTGTGTGTATATATATGTATGTATGTATGTATGTGTGTATGTCTGTGAGTGAACACGCTAGCGTCTTAACGCTTTGTTCGAATAAGCTGAAAGTTGGTGCGTATATTGTAAGTCACCATAGTACGAACCCTATAGATTTTGTTGAATCTAGCAATTATAGTTTTTTTACAGGGACACAAAGAAAAATTCTTTATCATTATGGTCTATGGGACCAAAATCTTAAAAGTGCAATAGCATCTAAACGCCTTATTCAATTGAGCAAAAAATTTATACACATATTATAGGTCACAGTTACTCAATCTGTATAGAGTTTGGAGGATCTGGCACTTACAGTTTTTTTTACAGGGGCACAAAGAAAAATTCTTTATCATTATGGCCTATGGGGCTGAATTTTTAAAAGTACGATAGCGTCTAAACGCTTATTTAATCTGAACAAAAAATTTGTACACGTGTTATAGGTCACAGTTGCACGAACTGTATAGATTTTGGTGGATTTAGCACTCACAGTTTTTTTACAGGGACACAAAGAAAATTCTTTATCATTATGGCCTATGGGACCCAATTTTTAAAAGTGCGATAGCATCTAAATGCCTTATTCAATTGAGCTGAAAATTTATATGAATATTATAAATCACTTTTGCACTAACTATAAGCATTTTGGTGAATCTAGCATTTATAGATTTTTACAGGGACACAACGAAATATTCTTTATCATTAGGATCTATGGGCTCAAAGTTCAGTAGCGTTAAATAAAATATCGTGTAATATATGGAGAAAACAACTCAAACACTCTGTTATGGTTTTCTCTCTTTTATTTGTTTAACAACTCCTCTTTCTTTACTTTATCTGTTTCAGTTACATTGCAATGTAATACACTTAATTATTATATATAATATTTGTTTTTATATATTTTGTGATAAATATGAAATGTTATTTTTTTTAACTTAAGTAAAAAAAAAAAAAAAAAAAAAAAACATGCAAAGCAGTATTTTTTACCTAGTATTTCAATTTCATTTAAAGCATTTTTTAAGTACTTTTATTAAGTTATTTTGTTATAAATATAAAATTTTATATTTTACTAATCATAGATTTCATTATCTTATTATTTGATCATGTGTATTTATTAATAATTGTCCTTTCTATCAATATTTAAAAATAAATTCTTTAAAAGTTTTAAAGATTTGTTTATTTTTTTTTTAAATAAACTTTAAATAATTTAATAGTTTGTAATTCTTTTATTGACAGTATTTATTTCTATTTATTACATCATATAGTTATAAATGTAAACTTATTTTGTCATTATTTACCTAGTCAAGTGAAAAAGCTCAATATTAAACTGTACGAAAGAAATTGAGTGAATTTTATTATGGTTATATTAACCTGTATAAAAAAGTTTTTGACATCCTAACTTACTTTATTCCTAAAAATTAATTTTTTTGTAAGATAGGGGAAAAAAAAAAAAATCAATGAATAATTTAGACATGTATTACTCTTTTGTAAAAAAGCAACGTGCAGTTGTTCTGTTTAGAATCTACAAATGTTATTTATAATACAATCACCATTTTTAGTGATAAACATTATTCTGAATTTGAATTAGCATATGATGTGGCCACCACAAGATTTTCTTATATATATATATATATATAATCTTATAGAAATACACGCAGTACAAATTATTTATTAAATTATAATTTATAAAAATTATTTTCTATGATCTACCCACATTGAAACTTTATATCCTCGGGGGTTATTTCCCCTGAAAATGGGGGAGGAGGGGGGGGGGGAATACATCTACATGCACATACTTTTTTCCGTAGTTTACTAAAACAATTATCAATAATTCATATCAATTTTAGAATCATGCGTTAAAAATAACTCTGATTATGTACATTTATACGGCATTTTGCATATATATATATATATATATATATATATAAGCAAGTACAAACATGCAGCCGGTTTACTTTTGGAAAAATTAAACCATTATGAAATACATAAATAGATTCAAGAAAATTCAAATTAATTTTAACAGTATTTTAAACAGATTAGTTTATATGAAATCAGAAGCAAAATTTTAGACTACGCAAAAACTAGTATGCTGCTGTGGCCACCACAAGATTTTCTGCTGTATTTCCCTATACAGATTCACTCAGTACACATAATTTATTTAAACTATTATTTATTAAAATTATCTATCATGATGAATGCAGACGATATTCATCATAGATTATACTAACACTAAATATCCAAAGAAAGACCATTTTATTCCTATTAATTTCACCTTAAAAATGCTTTTCCACAGTGGTTATCTCACATATCACAGTTTTGCACAGTTATATGTTATGAAAGTTGAGAAATAACCTTCCCGTTCTCGGGGGAAATTGAAGTATATTAAACGTCATCTATTTACTAATATAAATCAAAATTGAGTCTGCATGTCTTATGATGGCTCTTTCACAGATCAAATTTTGTTTGATTATACGCAATAGAATCTGAGCTATAGCCTTCGATGAAACTGTGAAAATCTGAATAACAGCGCCGCCTGTTGAGCGATTAGCACCAAAATTTTATAGGCACTGATTTATGTCAAAATGCATCAACATATAAATTTATATGCAACTATGTGCTGTATTTTCTGAGATACAGCATTACATTAAATTGTAAAATCGCCCTATAGTAGTGCTGCCTGTTAAGCGATTGACACCAAAAATTGATAGGCTCTAATTTAGATAAAGAGGCATCTACATATAAATTTATATGTAATTCTCCTGTGCAATAAATGGGGCCCACCAGCGGCCGAGCGGTTCTGCGCTCAAAGCTGGTAGACGTGAGGTGCCGGGTTCGATCCCCGGTCGCGCTCGTCGACCTAGCCGTTCGGAGTTTTCCGTGGTTTCCTCCGAAACTTGCGTAAATACGGGCTAGGACCCCTTAGAAAGACCTCCACGGAAGGCCCTCCCCCTCAGGCCTAGGACCCCAGTGTTGTCAATCGGCCTTAATCCCTAACACCTAACACCAAACACCTGTGCAATAAATCCTGCGATACAGTCACTACAAAATTTTTGTCTCTCTCACACACACAGACATACGAATAAACTCGTATGTCTGTACGAATTAACTAGTAAAATTATAGGGATGATTAAAAAAAAAAAGTAATTATAATAATAGCTGAAATTAAAGTGCAAAAAATATTAAAACTAAAAAGGACGTACAATGTTATTTCTTTCAAACAATCTCTCTCTCTTTTTTTATGACAAAAATGTTTATTAATTGTACCATATCATTATTAATTTCGTTATGTCATCTGCAATATAAATATTTTTAAAATAGTTAAAAAAATATAATTCATAGACAGTAACTTTTTTGAATTTGTTTTCGCCCCCCTTCACTTACTTTTATGGCAATCATAAAAAAAAAAGATGTATTTTGTGTAGACCTACCTGTATATCGTATAAAAAAGCAAGTATCCCCACAGGATATATTACAAATTTATATAGTTAAAAAAAAAAAAACTGAAAGTGCTTTTTCGAGAATTTTCACTTATACATGGAAGTGTATCTGAATATTTCCCTGTAAAAAAAAAAAAAAAAAAGATTAATGCTAATACACTTCTTTCTAGTAAAGACATGCTTATATATGGGCATCTAGATAATGTATTTTTAAAAATGTTTTACTGCATTTTAAAATAAATCAATCAGACTTTTAAGATATTTCTCATAAGCCAACAGAGTATTAGATTTTTTTTTTTTTTTTTTTTTTTTTTTTTTTTAGAATTACAGCACGGACACTCAGACGAACACCAAATACTTTTCAACGTTATTGGGAAAGTGCTAAAAAGCAATTTACGATGAAGGGGGGGGGGGGGGGTGAAATTAGACGTTTTAACCAATGATAACTCGAATAAACACGTGCAGCAAACTTGCTTTCCCCCCCCCCCCCCGAAATCTATATTGCTGTATATAAACTTTAAAACTTCTTCCCACACCATAAAATTTAAGCCAGCACAACCGGTTTTGAAAGGACGAAGCCTTTCTTCTTCAGGGGCAAAAAACGCGTGCCTTGGAGGCAAAAGCAGGGTAAAAAAACAAGAGGGAGAGGGACAACATAATTAACCAATAGGAAGGAACCACCAAGGCCAATCAGAGAGGAATACAACCAAAAAAAAAAAAAAAAAAAAAGAGAGAGAGAGAAGGAATAAATTTTATTTTATTAAATATTTATTATACTTTTGATTTTATTTTTATTATTTTTTATTTATTGTTATTATTTACTTATTAAATTTTAATTAAATTTTATCAGTTTTGTTACATTTTTAATTATATTGTTGTTATAAATATGCTAAACAAATTTTTTATTGAACTAAACAAATTTTTCCAAGCTGTAGACAGCAAAGTGAAATCAGATTTTTCATTGACAATTTTATCACGATTAAGGTAAAGAGCTAAATTTTCCAAAAAAAAAAAAAATCCAGTTCAGCAAAGCGTGTGGCGTAAAAGATAATCTTGGCACGCTGAAAATTAAAACTGTCATCAAATTCCCAAATTGCTTCGTGAACTTCATGAAGGAATCACGAAAACAATTTTTTCCAAGCTGTAGACAGCAAAGTGGAATCAGATTTTTCATTGACAATTTTATCACAATTAAGGTAAATAGCCAAATTTTCCAAAAAAAATCCAGTTCAGGCGTTTGGCGTAAAAGATAATCTTGGTACGCTGAAAATTAAAACTATGATCAAATTCCCAAAACTTCAATTAAATAATTTCTTCAGCACATTTATAACAACAATATAATTAAAAATGTAACAAAACTGATAAAAATTAATTAAAATTTAATAAGTAAATAATAACAACAAATAAATAATAATAAATAAAATCAAAAATATAATAAAATATTTAATAAAATAAAATAAAAATTATTCTTTCTCTCTCTCACTTTTTTTTTTTTTTGTTGTATCCCTCTCTCATTGGCCTTGCTGGTTGCTTCCTAATGGTTAATTGTGTTGCCCCTCTCACTCTTCTTTTTGCCCTGCTTTTAGTCTTGCTTTTGCCTCCAAGGCAGTAGCACGTGCTTTTTGCACCTGAAGAAGAAAGGCTTCGTCCTTTCGAAACCGGTTGTGCTGGCTTAAATTTTATGGTGTGTGAAGCAGTTTTAAGGTATACATATTGATTGTGCACCAGTTTTGAATTTAGTTTTGTATATTGCTGTAGTTATTAAACTAAAACTCAAGTAAAAAAAAAAAAAAAACAGATTTAATTCATTACGATATTATTCAAACAGGCATTTCTCTATTATTTTATTATTTTCACTGTCCCCCCCCCCCCCCCCAAAAAAAAAAAAAAAAAAAAAAGTGAATGAATGTGATTGTTATGTAATATTTTAATATTAGTTTTAAAATAGTATCTTTCTTTTTCCCTAAATTGAGCCACCTTCCCATTTTATCTTTCCTAATATTTTATTTTACCTTTTTTTATTTATTTTTTATTTCACCTGATATTATTTTTCTAAATTATGGTCACAGGTATGTAGGGATTGAGATCACTTACATTAATCAAGGTTTGTCTTTTCTTCAGTACTGCATTAACGAAATATCCAGATAAAAAAAAGTCTGGTGTGAAACAACCACACTATTTCCATTACCCACTATTACACGTATTATGCTTTTCTTTTTCTTTTTTTTTTTTTTTTTTTTTTTTTCTTTTAGGTAATATAATCAGAAGACATAAAATTCTCCTAAAGAAGTAGAAACCTAAAAATTTTCCGGTATCAGAAACTTAATACACGTGTAGGACATATAAAACAAAGTTTATATAGCAAGTTAAAGATATAGGGGGAGGGAAAAATGGTACAGTTATTTTTTAAAACGCCAATTTTAAGATCTAAAATTAACGTAACCTAAACAGGATGACTGTTAATTTTCAAGTAATAAGCACGTAATGCATGAGAAAAGATATCTAAAATTGATTTATGTAACAATTTTAAAGAAAATCATTAGAACCTTTTAAGAGATACCAACTTTTACCAAAACTTGGCATACTGAAATATTGATTGGAAAACAATAATTACGTACAAAAGGATATTTAAAAAGAAGTTAATATGAGGAATTTGAAAAAATCCGTACAGCCGTTTTTAAAGGAACGCACTTGTGAGACCTAAAATTGAACTATTTATACAGAGCACCTATCAATTTTCCTGAACTAACCAACTATGTCATTCAAAAGAACATCTAATAGAGTGTTTACATTGCAAATTTGAAGAAAATCGTTAGAGCCGTTTTTGAGATAGACTTACGTGTCCACTTCCAGTTTCCAATGACCCATTTCCGGTTTTTCAATTTTCACCAAAAGTTGGAAAATTCTTCTGTAAACCAGACGTGTCTCAATTCTGAAGTTTCGCATTATAAAGTTTCGTAAGATATGATAGCCAGAAGATTCCGCACATACATACATACATGCATACACACACATTGACCAATTGCCAAAAACTACTTTTTTGGACTCAGGAGGCCTTAAAGCGTGTAAATCAGATGAAAACTTGATTTTGAATTTTTTGACCGAATACAATATTTCTATTACCTACGGTAGTAGGGTTATAGAAGTAAAAATAAATAAAGTACAACTACTTATGCCTACTTATACCTACCTCTCTTTGATATTGAATCTAAACTTTGGTTACCTCTCTTTGATATTGAATCTAAACTTTGGTTCTGGCAATCCAGAAAGAATCAGATTTGATTGAAACAATGCATGTTTTTAAATTAAAATCTCAAGTAAGTAGATTGTGATATATGTGTGTGTGTGTATGTATGTATATATATATATATTACTAAGCATATAGCATAAAATGATTTAAATAACGTATATATGTCTGGCATATGTATCATAGTGCATATATTTTTTTGTTTCTTTTTAAATATAATAGACAAATGGTCTCAGTGCCAGGTAAATGTGATATTGAGAGAATTAAGTTAATCAGTTTTTTCCCCCCTGAAATAGTTTATTATTATTTATTTATTTATTTTATTTTATTTTTCAGATAATAGTCATGGAAATCGGTCTCATGTAAAGAATGTGTAGTTATACATTTTGTTTCCCGTAATTTTAGATTGCTTTTGTATAAATTTTCAAAATAAAATACTAATAAAACGCTATTTTTGGTTTTCACTGTATAAAAAATAAAATTATCTTTTACTATAGTAATATATATTTAGAAAATAATAATACCTTATTATTGGTTCCATACTCTGAGGGCATTTTGAAAATAAAAATCGCATTGAATTCTGATGTAAAATTTAAGTACTTTTTTTTAGACGATTGCCAGTGTATTTGGCACTTTTGAAGACACATATAGACCGATTTCATTCCTTTAAACTTGTGTTTGGTTTGCAATTAAGAAAAAAATAAAAAGGTCGTAAATTTATTTTTTACCGTCTAGCGTTGCTCTGATTGTAATCTATATATTTTGTTTGTAACAAAAAATGAGATAAATGTTGTATTTCAAATATTATTCTATTTGTATTTAATATTAATATTATTAAAATATTATAAAATTTTCATTATTTACATTTCTTATAACTATTTTGATTATTAATTTAGAGTTTTCTCTAATTTAACTAAACGTTTCGAACATAATGTGGCTTTTTTTCCCCCGAGGATCATGAAAGTAAACCACGAAATCGCCTACTGGCAATCGTGTAGCGGAAAAGTACTTAAATTTATGTACAGTACGCGACATAAGTGAAGGCACATATACGAATCTAGATGTTTTTATCGAATATCTAAAAAAAAAATATATATATATATATGAATCGTGAAACTTAAAAGGTAAAAACAACATGTTGTACCACGTATATTACAGTGATAAAAAATAAAATTTTTGGAATCACCCTCGGGAAAAAAAAAAAAAAAAAAAAAATGCTAAAACTCAGAAAATAGTCGTTGATTGAAAGGTTGATTTTCAAGTTCAGTACTATGCAAAACATTAAGGGGGTTTACCAATACTTTAACTTTGAGTAAACGAACAGTGTTGTGGACATAAAAGAAGGCACAATTTGCACTTTTTCAAATAAAAGGGGGGAAATATTTGAAAAATTATTATTTTTACTAAAATATATTATTTAATGGTAGAATAATATAATGATAACTATAAAATATTAATTTAATGTCCAAATTAATAAACTTCTATATCTGTAATTTATTGAAAGTTCATAATCATGTACTATAACTACAGTTCAATTCAAGCATTATTTTTTACAGAGTGATTCCAAATATTATATTTTTTAGTTAATTTGTGACTGATCCCTTTTTAGCCCTAGAAATAAACGTTTCATTGGAATATATGTGGTGTAACATGTTCTTTTTACCCTTAAGTTTAAAGAGAATTCACGAATTACAATTTCTATAGATATTTAACAAAAACTTCTAAATTCGAAATTGTATCTTCACTTATGTCGGTGACTGTATGTGATAGTCAGAAGTACTCTGCATTTTTGTAACAGGTTCTGAAGTAAATTATTTTTAAACCTAGTATGGATACTCAGCTATGTACATCTTACATTTTTTTATATATTTTACCATTCTGCTTGTTTCAGACATTAAAATTTAGAAAAGGTATAAATATTTGATAAAAAATATTTGATAAGTTTGCTTATTTATTCAAATTGTGACAGATAACCAATTACTTTGAAATGTTATTCAATTTATTATTCAAAGGGTAATAGCAAAACGGTATTCATCTAAATTTTCTGTACAAAGCTATGCTGTATTTAATGTGTTCAAGTTTTAAACTGTTTAAATCATCAAAACCCTGTAAAAATGAAATGTATTTATAAAAGATCTAGGAGATGCTGTATATAAAAATATTTAGACTTACAGCAAGATATGTGAGAGTTTTCTGGACATCACCATCAATTCATTAGCGGACGGCAGATTTTCTGACATTAAACAGTAAAACCTGCTTTTTGGTGTTGCCCTTAGACGCCAATTTTAAAAACAAAAAATTAAATAAATAAATAAATATATATATATTTAGGAATATTTTTATTTATTTTTTCCACAGCAATCGATGCGAGGGACGATTGATCATATATATGTATATATATATGTATATATATAGTAATATATATATATATAGTAATACAATATAATAATATCAGTGCAATTTTTTTTTTTTTTTTTTTTTTTAAATTTAAAGAGTATTTAACTTCAGTATTAAAACAATTATTCGGATCATAAACGAAGACTACCCATATCAAATCAAAAAAGAATTAAATAAAAATCGAAATGAATATTGGAAATTGGGATGAGAAAAAAGCATAATTTGCATTCTAACGTTTTCAAGGGCCTGGTAGAATGCAAATATGCTAAAAAATGGATGTTTTTCTGTCACAAATAAAGCAAAGGCTAAGAATTTCTTTGTTCACAGGCCCGAAATACCCATAGTAAATCCATAAAAATGAAGATCAAAATAAAACAATTACCTAAAATGATAATCTAAAACCATATAAAATTGTAGATTAAAAAAATAAAAATACAAAATCTATAATAATAAAAGGAAAGGTTTGTCTGTCTGTCTGTCTGTCTGTCCGTCTGTCTGTCTGTCTGTTCTTTTATACGTTCAGCCCGTATTGAACGCAGAAGTACAAAAATTGACATACGGATGCTCTGGAGCCTTTCCGATGTTTTCCTAGAAACAGAATTTGAAAATTTTAATTAGTTGTGGAGATATTAATTAAAATGTCCACTCATGTCTAATCTAAAAGCGATCTCAAAGCAGAAAAAGTGGAAAATAAATTAGAAATATTTGTCCGATCGTTACAATTTCGATACCAAATGAAAGGGGCATTTTTTCTGAATCTAAGTGTGCAAGTGGTTTATCGGTACAACAATTAGATTTTTTAAAATTAACTAAAGTATGAATTTTCTGTGGCAACATCATTTCAAATGCCAGTAATGAAGACCCATCGTCTGTCATCAAAAAGGAAATGATTGCAATCGATCAAGATGTCACGTGTTTCGTAGTAGGGAAAAATATTGCAATTTTCAATTTTTTTCAAATTTTAATCCACGTTACATCTGAATTCATATTCGGCCTAGACAGCATATTATAAAGCTACTGTTCAATTTTCATGAAAATATGTGGATAAACAAAAAAATGAGATTAAATTTTCTATTATATTTTCAACTATTTTAAATTGAGATATGCCGTTGAAATTTCGTAATATTGGTGTTTTTAACGCCCGATATTTCGATTCTGAATATTTTTGAAAGTGTAGAATTATTAGGAAGGGTTTGAAGGGGAGGGGGGGGGGGGGGCAAGCAAACGGCCAGAAAAAAAAAAAAAAAATAAAAATAAATAAATAAAAAGAGTTACAGCGTTTGAAATTGTTATTATTAGGTTTCAAGGAAAGATAAATCGATTGCGGATATTTTCAAGTGTAAAATTATTAGAAGGGACGGAAAGGGGGGGGAGGGGCAAAAACGTAGAAAAGGAACGGTTGTTTCGGAGAAAACAACGGAAAACCCAGAACGCCTTTATTCTTTTATATTTTGCAGAATTTCGAATTCTGATACTCCTTTCACATTTCATACTAAGGATTTTGAACAGTATTTAGCCCGGAATTACCCAAGTTTCGGAGAAAATCACGAAAAAGTCAGACATAAATCGTTTTATAATAGTGTTTATATCATTTTTGTATCTCAGCTTCTAATTAGCATAATTTCAAAAGTAATATGTCATTTTGAAACTTATTTGAATGGAATTTCAAAAGTAGACGCCACAAATTTCTGTCACCTTCCATTAACCGACTATCATAAGTAATGGAATTTGAGATTTCACGTGATTTACACGTTTTAAGGTTTCCTGATTAGGTTTTCTTTTGTATCTCAGCTACTAATTAAAATAATTTTATAAGTAATACATTATTTGAAAGCTTTATTGATTTAGAATTGAACAGTAGATTACAGAATTTTCTACCGCCAGATGGCGCTGTAATATTTTTAAATTTCAATATTTCGAATTCTGAATATGATTAAATTATTTTTAATGCATCATTCGAAAGATATTTTAAAGTACTTTTATACTATCGAAAGTGGGATTCGAGATTTCACCTAATTTACACGTTTTGAGGTCTCCTGAATCGGTTTTCTTTTGTATCTCAGGTACTAATTAAAATAATTTCATAAGTAATACATCATTTGAAAGATTTGTTGATTTGGAATCGAACAGTGGAATACAGAAATTTGTACAGCCAGATGGCGCTATAATATTTTAAAATTTCAATATTTCAATTTCTAATTATGATTAAATTATTTTTAATATATCAATTGAAAGATATTTTAAAGTTCTTTTAAATTATCGAAAGTTTTCACCAGATTTACATGTTTTGAGGTGTCCTGAATCAGTTTTTTTTTTTTGTATCTCAGTTATTAATTAAAAAAAGTTCATAAGTAATACATCATTTGAAAGCTTATTTTTGTTGATACACATTTTAAAGTACTTTTACATTATCGAAAATGAAATTCGAGATTTCTCCCGATTTACACGTTTTGAGGTGTCACGTTTTGAGGTTCTTTTGCATCTCATCTACTAATTAAAATAATTTCATGAGTGATGCATCATTTGAAAGTTTGTTTATCTGGAATGGAACAATAGATTACAGAAATTTCTACCGCCAGATGGCGCTGTAATTTTTTTAACTTTCAATATTTCAATTTCTAATTATGATTAAATTATTTTTAATGCATCATTCGAAAGATATTTTAAAGTTCTTTTATATTATCGACAGTTTTCACCAGATTTACACGTTTTGAGGTCTCCTGAATTAGTTTTCTTTTGTATCTCAGCTACTAATTAAAATAATTTCATAAGTAATGCATCATTCGAAAGCTTTTTTGATTTGGAATCGAACAGTGGAATACTGAAATTTGTACCGCCAGATGGCGCTGTAATATTTTCAAATTTCAATTTCTAATTATGATAAATTATTTTTAATACATCATTCGAAAGATATTTTAAAGTTCTTTTAAATTATCGAAAGTTTTCACCAGATTTACACGTTTTGAGCTGCCCTGAATCAGTTTTCTTTTATATCTCAGTTATTAATTAAAAAAATTTCATAAGTAATACATCATTTGAAAGCTTTGATGACTTGATACACATTTTAAAGTACTTTTACATTATCGAAAATGGAATTCGAGATTTCACCCGAATTACACGTTTTGAGGTCTCCTAATTAGGTTTTCTTTTGTATCTCAGCTACTAATTAAAATAATTTCATAAGTAATACATCATTAGAAAGCTTTTTTGATTTGGAATCGAACAGTGGATTACAGAAATTTCTACCGCCAGATGGCGCTGTAATATTTTCAAATTTCAATATTTGAATTTCTAATTATGATTAAATTATTTGTAATACATCATTCGAAAGATATTTTAAAGTTTTTTAAATTATCGAAAGTTTTCACCAGATTTACACGTTTTGAGGTATCCTGAATCAGTTTTTTTTTTTTTTTGTATCTCAGTTATTAATTAAAAAAAGTTCATAAGTAAAACATGATTTGAAAGCTTATTTTAGTTGATACACATTTTAAAGTACATTTACATTATCGAAAATGGAATTGGAGATTTCACCCGATTTACACGTTTTGAGGTTATTACCTGATTAGGTTGATTTACCTGATTAGGTTTTCTTTTGTATCTCATCTACTAATTAAAATAATTTCATGAGTAATACATCATTTGAAAGCTTTGTTGATCTGGAATGGAACAATAGATTACAGAAACTTCTACAGCCAGATGGCGCTGTAATATTTTTAAATTTCAATATTTCATATTCTAATTATGATTAAATTATTTCTAATACATCATTCGAAAGATATTTTAAAGTTCTTTTACATTATCGAAAGTGGAATTCGAGATTTCACCTGATTTACAATTTAAAGTGTCCTGATCAGGTTTTCTTTTGCATCTCAGCTAATTGAGTAAGACCGTTCAAAATTGGTATATGCAAGTTAATTAGGAGGGGCTGGAACGGTGGGGAAGGAATAGGCGCGCATGGGTTTGGGACCCGGTGCGAGTTTTTACCCGTTGATAGAAGATTTTTTTTTAAATTTTATTTTCTTAATAATAAAAGTTTGAGTTGAGAAGGAATATGCGTGTACAGCGCACGTATATCCTCAAACGTGCGCGCACAGCGCGCATTGGTCTGCGCTGCCGACGGCAGTGGCGTCCCGGTGTGAGTTTTTACCCGATGCTAAATGATATATTTTTTAATTCCTTTTCTTAAGAATGAAAGTTTATGAGTAATAACATGGAATTTTGAGAAGTCATAAGGATGGTGAAGGAATACGTGCGCGCAGCGCACGGGTCTACGCTGCCGAAGGCAGTGGTGACCCGGTGCGACATTTTTCCTGATCAGAATTTTTTTTTCTCTTTTTTTATCACATGATAAAAATTAATGCAATTTTGAGAATTCATTAATTTTTGTGATTCATTTAAAAATAGTGACCAGCGAAGCGGGCGTAGCCTGCTAGTCTATAATAATAAATGGAAAGGTCTGTCTGTTCTTTTATACGTTCAGCCCCTATTGAACGCAGAAGTACAAGAGTTGACATACGGATGCTCTGGAACCTTTCCGATGTTTTCCTCGAAACAGAATTTAAAAATCTTAATTAGTTTCGGAGATATTAATTAAAATGCTGACCCATATCGATCGCGAAAATGACCAAAAATCCTTATTGCTTAAAAGAGGCCCCATTCTATCAGCATTCAGCAGACGATTTAAACGGCTGTCTCTAACGGGGGAAAAAAACATGTGCAAGTCATTAATGTCACATGATCTTTAACTGGGGTTAAAAATTGCAAATTTCAAAGTGCTTCAAATTTTCTTTTTCGTACACAACACTTAATATACAACCTATTCAGCACAAAACCAACCTGCAGTTAAAATTTCATCAAATTTCATTAATAAACAAAGCAGTTACATTTTAATTGCTAATTAAATTTTATTCTAACACGTAATCTATCTTTCAATAGACGATAGGAGTTTCCATAGCAACAAAATACATTTGAAGGAACTAAAAAATACTTTTTCTTTTTCTTTTTACTTCCATTACCCGACTACCGTGGTATATATAGGTGTTGTGACAGATGCGTACATGACATTTGCGTACAAGCTGAAAACAGTGGCACTTGCGTACATGTCCAGGTGATTTAAATATTACAGGTGTGTTTTCAAAAAATCTAGTGGCACTTGCGTACAACATTTCTTTCGCTTTATTTGAGGATCATTGCATGTAGGGGTTGTATCCATATGATGCAAACATTAAAACCTTTTTCTTTCTTTCTATTCTTTCCTCCTTTTTCTTTCCTTTTTCTTTTCTTTTTACTTTCTCTTACCCATAGGGTCAAGAAAGTATTGTTTTAGGGTCAAATTTTCGAACGTGCGTTTTTGTTGTATCTACATGTTCTGAGGTTCCCTGAATACGAAAATCATGTTTTTAGCGAATAGTCTGTGTGTCTGTCTGTCTGTGTTATCAGCATATCTCAAGAACAAATAGTAGAAGAA
Organism: Salticus scenicus; assembly: GCA_963930645.1. Lineage (NCBI taxonomy): Eukaryota > Metazoa > Arthropoda > Arachnida > Araneae > Salticidae > Salticus > Salticus scenicus. The sequence goes on along the minus strand of OZ005658.1, from coordinate 123,123,567 downwards.
ATCCCAAACTCGGTATTATAAATGTATATCATATAAGAATGTTACAGTAAGCTTTTCGTTGGATTGCACTAAACCGAATGAAACGAATATGTTTTTGTAATAGAGATAGTCAACTGGGAAAACTAGTATGCTGTGGCCACCACGAAACTTTCTTCTATATTTTCCTATACAAATTCACTCAGTAACAATATTTAAAAAAAAAAAAAAAAAAAAATCCAAGTTTTTTTTTTTTCTCGTTAAAAGTAAAAAAAATTGATAACTTTGTTTTAAATTACCACATATTTATAGTTCAACCATTCGTTTTAAAGGTATTGATGAGACCTTTCGAAAGATACCCATCTTGAAAATTTACCCCACCCCAGAGGGTACTTCCCCCCAGGGGGGGGGGAAGCGATGCCCCCACATGCACAATTTTTTTTCCTAATTAACTACAGCTATTAGCAATAATTCATATTAATTTTACAATCACAGGTTAAGAATAACTCTCATTATGTACATTTATACGAAATTTTGTCCTATACTACCATGTTAAAAATTTAGAAGAAATACGATCACAGCGCCTCCTGTTGTGCGATTGATCCCCAAATCTAATCAGCACCAGTTTATGTCAGGAGCCAGCTAAATACCAAGTTTTGATAATTTCGTTTAAAAAAAAAAAAAATATATATTTTTTTTTTCTAAGTTTTTTTTTGTAAAAAGTAAAAAAAATCGATAACTTTGTTTTAAATTATCACAGATTTATAGTTCAACCATTCGTTTTAAAGGTACTGACGAGACCTTTCGAAAGATACCCATCTTGAAAATTTTTGCCCTATATCACCATGTTAAAAATTTAGAAAAAGCGGGATGGCAACGCAACCTGTAAGACGATTTTTACCAAAAGTTGATAGGCACTAATTTATGTCAAGGTGCAACTACATACCAATTTGTATGAAATTCTGTCCAGTAGTTCCTGAGGTACAGTTGCCACAAAATTTTGTCACACACACACACAGACAGACAGACAGACATTTTCTAAAAATGGTCAAATCGTGTTCTACAGCTCTCAAAACGTGTAAATCCATCAAAAACCCGAAATCGAAATTTTTTACGTATCCAACACTTTCTTCTATTGAAGATAGAAGAAAGTAAAAAATTGTGTATGTAGGAGCCCCGCCTCACCCCCTGGGGGGGAAGTTCCCCCTCGAGGGAAGTAAATTTTCATGATGGGTATCTTTCAAAAGAGTTCACCAATACCTTTAAAACGAATGGTTGAACCATCGATCTGCGATAGTTTAAAATTAAGTTATCGATTTTTTTCATTTTTAACACACATACACATAATTTTTTTTTTTTTTTTTTTTTTTTTTTTTAAGGGCCTTTATTGATCTTGACTCAGTAAATAAATAATTGAATGTCATTTCAGAAAATAACTACAGCTATTATAGCTTGCAACTTTTATATGCCTTAACGGCCCTCTTCACTTGGAAAAAATTCCGAAGTCGGCTGAAAACAGATAAAAAGTGTCCCACGTGGTTTTGACAGGAGGTGTTAACTAATTTGAGAAGATTGACTGACTCACTGACGAATCGTTGACTTTTTGGATAAATAAATCAAAAATCAGCTACCTCCTTACTTGCGGTTTCGCTCAAGCTTTGTTTTGTTTTGACTATTTCTTTCTTTTCTTATTTTTGTGTTACTTTTTTTTTTCTTTGTCATTTTCACCTGACATCAAACAACTTTCTACATTTATTCTTATCTATTTATATGTATTTTAATAACGTAGCCCGACCCGACGAAGTATTTTATTCTATATTCAGCCCGTTTTAGGCTTTCAGTAGTTGTATCGGCGAATTCTGTAACAATGAAATTTAAAAAAAGTAAATATTCTTTAATCTTTATAATTAAACTTGCAGTTTGATATAATTAATTTAACTAAAATATAACAAAGATATATAACATTATAACATTACTGATGTATAGTCCAGGCAACGAAGGCCAAAATTTGACGAATAGAGGAAAAAAATCGTGTAGTTTTGAAATTTTACATACTCATAGCCGAGAGGGTCCTGAACAACATACTAAAAGTCCCCGCTCGTGGGGGGTGAGCGGGGGGCATTTAAGGGGGCAATTTTCAGTTTTTATTAAATATCGTAAAAACTATCGCATTTAGAGAAAAAAATGTCAATTACAAAATTAATCTACGTAAAATTTCCTACAAAAATGTATATTACATTTTGTTTGTACGATCATTAGTTTAGAAGATATAGGGAGATGAAATAACACATTTTCTTGAAAATTCTTTTTTGCAATAGTAAAATCAACTAAAGTGTGCAATTAAAAGGGTTCTTGTCAACTATTTTCTAATGTAAAAAACAAATATATACATAGGGAATATGCAATGATAATACAGCATGTTTTGTAAGTTTTAAATAATTTTAAGGCTAGTAGGCGCAAGTGGCGGTTTGAGTAAAAATCTGGATAAGTCCAGTCAAAATAGGAAAAATAGAAAAAAAAAAAATCGTGTAGTTTTGAAGTTTTGCACACTCATAGCCGAGAGGGTCCGGAACAACATACTAAAAGTCCCCGCCCGTGCGGGGTGAGCGGGTGGCAGGGGGGCATTTAAGGGGGGTAATTTTCAGTTTTTATTACATATCTTAAAAGCTATCGCATTTAGAGAAAAAATGTCAATTACAAAATTAATCTACGTAAAATGTCCTACAAAAATGTATGTTACATTTTGTTTGTACGATCATTAGTTTAGAAGATATAGGGAGATGATATAACACATTTTCTTGAAAAATTCTTTTTTGCGATAGTAAAATCAACTAAAGTGTGCAATTAAAAGGGTTCTTGTCAAATATTTTCTAGTGTAAAAAACAAATATATACATAGGGAATATGCAAGAATAATACAGCATGTTTTGTAAGTTTTAAATAATTTTAAGGCTAGTAGGCGCAAGTGGTGGTTTGAGTAAAAATCTGGATAAGTCCAGTCAAAATAGGAAAAATAGGGAAAAAAAATCGTGTAGTTTAGAAATTGAGCACAGTTATAAAGTTAAGTGCCCTGAATAACATACTAAAAATCCCTAACCATGGGGGGAAGGGCATTTAAAGGGGGCACATTTCAGTTTTTATTAAGTATCTTGAAAACTATCGCATTTAGAGAGAAAAAATCTCAAAGCTGTAAGATTTTTTTAAATGTTGATCGGTTTTGGGTCTTCGTTATCTGGAATTTTACCTAAACACCACTTGCGCCTACTAACCTTTAAATTATTTAAAACGTACAAAACATGCTGTATTATCCTTACATATTCCCTATGCATATATTTATTTTGTACATTAGAAAATATTTTATCAGAACCCTTTTAATTCCACAATTTAGTTAACTTTACTATTGCAAAAAAAAAAAAAAAAAAAAAAAAAAAAAAAGAATTTTTCAAGAAAATGTTATTTCGTTCCCCTATATCTTCTAAACTATTGATCATACAAACAAAATAGAATATACAATTTTTTTAGGAAATTTCACGTAGATTAATTTTGCAATTGAGATTTTTTTTTTCTCTAAATGCGATAGTTTTCAAGATACTTAATAAAAACTGAAATGTGCCCCCTTTAAATGCCCCCCTCATGGCTAGGGACTTTTAGTATGTTATTCAGGGCACTTAACTTTATAACTGTGCTCAATTTCTAAGCTACCCGATTTTTTTTTTTTTTTTTTTTTTTTTAATGTTGATCGGTTTTGGGTCTTCGTTATCTAAATGTTTACTCAAACCGCCACTTGCGCCTGCTAGCCTTAAAATTATTTAAAACTTACAAAACATGCTATATTATCCTTGCATATTCCCTATGTATATATTTGTTTTTTACATTAGAAAATATTTGACAAGAACCCTTTTAATTGCACACTTTAGTTGATTTTACTATTGCAAAAAAGAATTTTTCAAGAAAATGTGTTATTTCATCCCTATATCTTCTAAACTAATGATCGTACAAACAAAATGTAATATACATTTTTGTAGGAAATTTTACGTAGATTAATTTTGTAATTGACATTTTTTCTCTAAATGCGATAGTTTTTAAGATATTTAATAAAAACTGAAAATTGCCCCCCTTAAATGCCCCACTGCCCCCGCTCACCCCCCACGGGCGGGGACTTTTAGTATGTTGTTCAGGACCCCCTCGGCTATGAGTATGCAAAATTTCAAAATTACACGATTTTTTTCTTCTATTTTTCCTATTTTGACTGGACTAATATAGAGATGGGTTATCTGCACTCTGGAGCTCAGACTACTGAAGGCAGAGCTGGACAGGGTCAGAGTGTGCGACAGGTCGTGACCTTCGGGATCGTATTTCGAAGATCACGGACAGGTGCGGTCGCACAAGTCCTCGTGCTCTGTTTTCTAAAGAAAGTGTACTTGTGTTGTTATTTATATACGTGTTTCTTTATACAAGTCAAATTTTTTATAAGTAGTATAATATATAAATAGCGTTGAATTATAGTGCCTACATTTATTTAAAAATCTGGTGTGAAACCACACGACTTCCATTACCCACTGTTACACGTATTATATGCATCTTTTTTTTTTTACTTTCTTCTATATGTAATATAGAGAAAGTATTGGATTCGCGAAAATTTTCGAAGTCCACTTTTTGATGGATTTACATGTTTTGGGATATGGAGAACACGAATTAATAGTTTTTAAAAAATGTCTGTCTGTCTGTCTGTCTGTCTGTCTGTCTGTCTGTCTATCTGTCTGTCTGTATCATTTTTTTGTGGACGCTGTATCTCACGAACCAATGAATGAAACTTAACCAAACTTGGTATTTAGTTGCACCCTGACATAAACTGGTGCTGATTAGATTTTGGGATCACTCGCTCAATAGGTGGCGTTGTAATCGCATTTTATGCAAATTTTTAACATGGCAGCATAGGACAAAATTCCGTATAAATGGGCATAAAGAGAGTTATTTTACACTTGTGATTGTAAAATTAATAGGAATTATTGATAATAGTAGTAGTTAGCTAGGAAAAAAATTTTGTGCATGGGGGGCATCGGTTCCCCCCCTGGGGGGGAAAATCCCCCCCCGGGGAAGTAAATTTTCAAGATGGGTATCTTTCGAAAGGTCTCGTTGATAATAGTAATAGTTAACTTGGAAAAAATTTTTGTGCATGTGGGGGCATCGGTTGCCCCCCCACCGGGGGGGCAAAATTTCAAGATGGGTATCTTTCGAAAGATCTCGTCAATACCTTTAAAACGAATGGTTGAACGATAAATCTGTGATAATTTAAACCAAAGTTATCGATTTTTTTTACTTTTAACAAAAAAAAACTTAGAAAAATATCGCAATTTTTTTTTTTTTTTTTTTTTTAACGAAATTTAACCAAACTTGGTATTTAGTTGCACCCTGACATAAACTGGTGCTGATTAGATTTTGGGATCACTCGCTCAATAGGTGGCGTTGTAATCGCATTTTATGCAAATTTTTAACATGGCAGCATAGGACAAAAATTCGTATAAATGTGCATAATTAGAGTTGTTTTAAACTTGTGATTGTAAAATTAATATGAATTATTGATAATAGTAGTATGTAACTAGGAAAAAAATTTTCTGCATGGGGGGGCATCGCTTCCCCCCCCTAGGGAAAAATACCCCCCCAGGGGGGGTAAATTTTCACATTGGGTATCTTTCGAAAGATCAGGTTGATAATAGTAGTAGTTAACTAGGAAAAAATTTTTGTGCATGTGGGGGCATCGGTTGCCCCCCCCACCGGGGGGGGAAGTTCCCACCCGGGGGGGCAAAATTTCAAGATGGGTATCTTTCGAAAGATCTCGTCAATACCTTTAAAACGAATGGTTGAACGATAAATCTGTGATAATTTAAACCAAAGTTATCGATTTTTTTTACTTTTAACAAAAAAAAACTTAGAAAAATATCGCAATTTTTTTTTTTTTTTTTTTTTTTTAACGAAATTTAACCAAACTTGGTATTTAGTTGGTCTGCGACATAAACTGGTGCTGATTATGTTTGGGGATCAATAGCTCAACAGGTGGCGCTGTGATAGCATTTTATCTAAATTTTTAACATGGCAGCATAGGACAAAAATTCGTATAAATGTGCATAATTAGAGTTGTTTTAAACTTGTGATTGTAAAATTAATATGAATTATTGATAATAGTAGTATGTAACTAGGAAAAAAAATTTCTGCATTGGGGGGCATCGCTTCCCCCCCTGGGGGGGAAGTACCCCCCCGTGGGGGATAAATTTTCAAGATGGGTATCTTTCGAAAGGTCTCGTCAATACCTTTAAAACGAATGGTTGAACTATAAATCTGTGATAATTTAAAACAAAGTTATCGATTTTTTTCACTTTTAACAAAAAAAAAAAAAAAAAAAAAAAAAAAACAGAAAAAAAAATCGTACTTTTTTTTTTTTTTTTTTTAATATTGTTACTGATTGAATATGTATAGGTAAATATAGAAGAAAGTCTTGTGGTGGCCACAACATACTAGTTTTTTAAGAAAAAGAAAGGGGAAGAAAATTGGTAGAGATTATTTATTTGAAACACCAAGTTTCGAGATGTAAAACTGATCTGTCTGATCAGGATGACTATTAATTTTCCTGTGGTAACCAAGTAAAGCATGAGAAAGGATATCTAAAATGGGTTTGTGTAACAATTTTCAAGAAAATCGTTAGAGCCGTTTTTGAGATACCGATTTTTACCAAAGCTTGACAAAATTAATTGTTGGCCAGAAAACAACAATTATATGTAAAAGGATATTTAAAAGAGGGTCAATATGGCAAGTTTGAAAAAAAAATAATACAGCCGTTTTGACAGGAAGCATTTGCACGACCTGAAATTCAGCTATTTGTACAGGACGCCTATCAATTTTCCTGAACTAACCAACTATATCCTTCGAAAGGATATCTAATAGAGTGTTTATACAGCAATTTTAAAGAAAATCGTTAGAGCTTTTTTGAGATATGGACTTATGGCCTCACTTCCGGTTTCAGATGTCCCACTTCCGATTTTCCAATTTTATTCACTATTAATTATTTGCGAGTAGTAAATTAAAAATTATCTTTATTCTTTCAATTTATAAAAAAAAAAAAAAAAAAAAAAAAAAACTTTTTTTACTTCCATTACCCTACTACAGTATGTAATGGAAGTATTTGTATTCGGTCTGAAAATTCGATATCGAGATTTCACCTGATTTACACGTTTTAAGGTCCTCTGAGTCCAAAAAAGTGGTTTTTGGCAATTGGTCAGTGTGTGTGTGTGTGGGGGGGGGATCTTCTGGCTATTATGTATCGGAGACTAATAAAGATAGAACTACGAAACTTTAGAATTGAAACAAGTTTGGTGTTCAGATGAATTTTCCATATTTTGGAGAAAATTGAAAAACCGGAAGTGGGACATCGGAAACCGTAAGTGGGACCATAAGTCCGTATCTCAAAAACGGCTCGAACGATTTTCTTCAAATTTGTTACATTAACACTCTATTAGATGTCCTTTCGAATGATATAGCTGGTTAGTTCAGAAAAATTGATACGCGTTCTGTATAAATAGCTCAATTTCAGGTTTCGGATGCGCGTTCCTTAAAAACCAGCTGTACGGATTTTTTTTCAAACTCGCCATATTAACTCACTTTTAAATATGCTTTTGTATGTAATTATTGTTTTCCTGTCAATGATTGAGTTTTGGTAAAAGTTGGTTTCTCAAAAACTGCTCTATCGATTTTCTTGAAAATTGTTATATAAATCCATTTCTTTCTTGTGTATCACGTAATTATTAGAGGAAAATTAACAGCTACCCTGTTTAGTGTTGGGCGGATATTAACCAAAATCAGACTACCCTCCTTTTCGTGGCTCTAAAGTGACAGCTTCATGGTCGTACACTTTGAATATAATTCGATATTCGGGCATGCGTTGTGAAATGCCCTAAAATTAATCCTAATTAAAAAAGCAAACATAATCTGAAAAATAATATGGTTATTAATAAATAAATTTACTCTCAAATAATACTAGATTCATATAATTTTAATTAATTTCTTTATTAAATATCCAAATTTTGAATACTAATTAAATTTATTATTCTATGATTTTACAAAACAATATAAATGATATAACAATGATCTTTGATTTTGCATCAATGGTGCTAAAGATGAGTACTTAGAAAACATGTATCTAGAAATGCGTTTTTGCAAAATAAAATGAATGTTTACTGACCAAGTAACAAGAAAACTTCTCACCAGATTTACCAGATGATATGGCACAGTCAAGGCACAAATTTCTGTCTTAGCCTTTTAAAAGGCAATAAAACAACTTTGTAGTCTTCAGTAAAACAGCTTTTGTATTTTTATATTCTTTTTCCTTTTTAATAATGCCCTTTTGTATCTTTATTATTTTGTTTTTAACAAAATGGCTGATTTTGCCCATCATTTAGGTAGGTCAGAAGCTTAGGTAGATCTCGAAAATTGGTGTTTCAAAAAATAACTCTACTACATATATATATACATACATATATATATATATATATATATATATATATATTTCTAATTTTTTACCTCGCTTTATATGTAAGCTTCGTTTTATATGTCTCTACATGTGTATAAAGTTTATCTTACCAGAAAAATGTTAGGTTTCTACTTCTTTAGGTCACTTTTATATCTTGTGATCATATTATCTCCAAAAAATGCATATAATATGTGTAATAGTTTGTAATGGAAGTCGTGTGGTTGTTTCACACCAGATATTTTATTAATATGTTTGTATAATCAATTTGAATTTTTCAAAATAGACATGGAATAAGCAAAATTTACAATATTTAATAAATGAAATATTTGTATTTTTCTAAGGGTGGATGTAAAGGTATATTTTATATCTTGAATTTCAATCCTCCACTTTTTCCCTCCATTGTTTACAACTACATTGTCATTTCCTCTCTCATAGACACATATATCTTTTAAAAATTAGTTATTAAGCATGATGAAATTAAATGATTCACGTACCTTTCATGCAATTTTTTGCTTTCCGAAAATACATACGTAAGGAAATCATTGCAATCGTGACAAAATTCTGACTTTGCGATGTTGGCGTATCTACATGTTTTGAGGTCCCATCCCTAACAGCACATCTTCTCCAAATAAAATCCTGAGGATGTCCTCTGGATGAAAAGGATATCTACAGACATCCTATGGACATCTTCAGGATGGGTTATGGAGAAGTGTGTTGTTAGGGATGAGTTAATTTTTACTATTTTCATGATGATGATGGTGATGATGTATGTGTATGTATGTGAGTGATCACAATATCATCTAAATGCTTTTTTTTCGAAGGGTAGGCAAAAAACCAGGTTTTTTTTTAGGAAAAAAAAACTTTTTAGGTTGTTTTTTTTAGAAATCGACCTATTGCAACCACTTCGTTTATCTATATATTTATCTGTCTATCTATAATGAAATTTGTCATTACGATAACTCTCGAAATAATACTCCAAATCGAACCAAATTTGCATTGCTAACTGTTCTTATAAATATCTTGGATGAGTACGGTAACCAAATTGCTCTGACATTTTGTTTTCAAGTGGCGGCCACTTGAGAATTTCAAACCCACATTGTGAAAAGTGTATTTAAAGCCAGATTTTTTGTATTTTAATGTAAATATACATAACATAAGGGTTTCGATGAACTTTATTAATGAACTTTATCCGCCCTTTTTATTAAAATGGCGGGTATCTTAAGTTAAGCGGGGCCACTTGAAATCAAGATACCACTTGAAAATTTAAAATCATGATAACTTCCAAATAATACTCCAAATCGAACCAAACTTGGACAGTGAACTTATCTGATAAATAACTTGTGTGAGTTTGTTCAAGTTGCTCCGTCATTTTGTTTTCAAGCGAAGTCCACTTGAAAATTTCAAATTTAAATTGTAAAAAGCGTATTCAGAATTTGTTTCTATTTGGATGTATACATACACCATAAAAGTGTCTCAATGAAGTTTATTAATGAACTTTATCTGCCATTTTTAATAAAGTGGTGGATATCTTAAGTTAAGCAGGGCCATTTGAAATCAGGCTACCATCACATGAAAATTTAAAATCACGATAACTTCCGAAATAATACTCCAAATCGAACCAAATTTGGACAGTTTCTTAACTTATTTTATGAAGATCTTGGATGAGTTTCTTAACCTAGTTGCAGCGACATTCTGCTTTCAAAAAATTTTCAAATTCGAATTGTAAAAAGCATATTCCGAATTTGTTTGAATTTTAATGTATACATAAACCAAAAAATGTCTCAATAAAATTTATTAATGAACTTCATCCGCTATTTTCACCAAAGTGGCAGATATCCATATTATCGTAAGGGAAAAACATAGATATAAAATACGAAGAAAAAATCTTCTGTCATCGGTAGAGTAATCAATCCAGGTCCCCACTGACTGCGACAGCGTACAAACCTGCACACAACGCGTATATTCGCCCACCGTTCCCGAGCCTCTTAATTGTTTTACACTTTCAAAAATATCCACAATCGTTTTATCAGGCTTTTAAACCTAATAATACTAAATCCCAACGTTCTATCTAATTTCTTATTTTTGCCCCTGCGCTGGTCCTTCCCGCCCCTCATAATAATTCTACACTTTCGTAAATATCCGCAATCGATATATCGAACCTTAAAACCTAATAATACTATTTTTGAACGTTTAAACTCTAATTTCTATATTTTTGCTCCTTCGCCCCCACCCCCTCCCTCCTTCCCGTCTATCCTAATACTTTTTCTTTTCTCTTCAGGAAATGTAATCGATTTGTAGGTCCCCAAAACCAACACGTACCAATTTTGTACGGTTTAAATCTATTTCTATTGTTTTGCCCTTCGCCCTTCCCTTCCCGGCTCTCCTAAAAAGTTTGCAGATTTGAAAATCGACTTGTAAGTATCAAAAACCTCTATGTACCAATTTTGAACGATATCTAACTCTATTTTTTCCCCTCCGTCACCCCCTTCCCGCCTCTCCTAATAGCTTATTTACACTTTCGAAAATATCCTCATTCGACTTGCAGGCCTCTAAAATCTATCTATACACTTTCAAAAATATCCGCAATCGTTTTCTCAGGCTTTTAACCTAATAATACTAAATTCCAACATTCTACCTAGTTTCTTTATTTTTGCCCCTGCGCTCACCCTTTCCGCAACTCGTAATAATTCTACACTTTTGTAAATATCCGCAATCGATTTATAGGGCCTTAAAACCTAATAATACTAATTTTCAACGCTCTAAATCTTATTTCTATATTTTTACCCCTCTATCCTAATAATTCTACAAATTCGAAACTATCCGCAATCGATTTGTAGTTATCAAAAACCTCTATGTACCGATTTTGAACAATCTAACTCTTTTTTTTTTTGTTTTTTTTTTGTCCCTCCGCCTCCCCGCCCCCTTCCCGGCCCACCTAGAACGAATTTCTAAAATTCTAGAAATTAGTTTTAGGCATTTGTGTGAGCTATATTTTAGAGCAAAAGTCTCATATATATATATATATATACATATATAAAGGATTATTTGAAATTACGTTATGACCCCCCTCCTCCCCCCAGTGCGGCTGAATTTTTAAAATTCCAGAAATTAGTTTTTAAGTATTTGTATTAGCTATATTTCAAAGTAAAAATTTTACGGATATCTCTTTTTACTTCCATTACTCTACTACCGTAGGTAATTTGTATTCTGTATTGTATTCTGTCCAAAAATTCGATATCGAGTTTTCACCTGATTTACACGTTTTAAGTCCTCCTGTGTCCAAAAATGTAGTTTTGGGCAATTGGTCAGTGTGTATGTATATGTGGAATCTTCTGGCTATCATATCTCCAAAATTAATAAAGATAGAACTACGAAACTTCACAGCCGGAACAGGTCTGGTGTACAGATAAAATTTACAAATTTTAGTAAAAATTTTAAAAACAGAAGTGGGCCATCGTAAAATGGAAATGGGAGCGTAAGTCCGTATCTCAAAAACAGCTCTAACGATTTACTTCAAAATTGCTATATAAACACTCTACTAGATGTTCTTTCGACAGATATAGTTGGTTAGGTTTGGAAAATTGATAGGCGTCTTGTATAAATAGCTCAATTTAAAGTCTCGCAAGTGCGTTCCTTTAAAAACGGCTGTACGGATTTTTTTCAAACTCGCCATATTAACTCGCTTTTAAATATCCTTTTGTATGTAATTATTGTTTTCCAGTCAATAATCTAGAATATCAAGTTTTGGTAAAAGTTGGTTCTCAAAAACGGCTCTAACGATTTTCTGGAAAATTGTTTCATTGATCCATTTTAAATACTCTTTCTCATAACTCGCTATGTAAACTCTATTTTATATGTCTTTATACGTGTATCAAATTTCTCTTACTGGAAAATTCCAAAGAATGCATGTAATATGTGTAATTGTGGGTAATGGAAGTCGTGTAGTTGTTTCGCACATGTTTCCCCCCCCCCAAGATAATTTAAAGCGAATTCAAAAGGAAAAACGAGATTTCACACGTGTTTTTTGTCCCCCCCCCCCCCCCCGAGTGGTAGGGTAAAGGTGGAATTTTGTAAAATCCCGTTACAATAATGTCGGATACATATAAAAAATTTACGCGCCAAATTTAGCGACCATTAATCCCGTGGATTTCCCAAGACAAATTTAGCGCTAAAAGGGAGGGTCTCGAATTAGCTCCGTCGTAACGCCCCCCCCCCCCCCAAAAAAAAAAAAAAAAATCGAAAATCTCACACACACACACACACAAAAGAAAGAAAGAAAATGTTTTTGGAAATATCCTAAATAAGACAGATAGTTTTTTTCAATACATTTGTACCATTTTAGTAGAGCTCTACTAAAAAGTCCGGGATTTCTGAAATTTCCCCCCAAAAAACGATTTCTTTCCTCCCTCCTGTCAAGAATTCCAAAATCGCACATAATGTTTTATTTATACTCAAATCTAGTTTTCTCATGCGCAATTTCTTCAGCGTGAAGTAATTTGGGGCCGAGTTATGCTTACAAACTTTTTTTTTTTTTTGCTTCCTACCCCCCCCCCCCAGGGTGAAAGGGGGGATATTTCGATATATTCCGTTACTTTAGGGGTCGGATACATATATAAGCAATCCAAGCATGAAACTTTCTGACCCTGACCACAGCTCTCATAAATTTCTCAGGACAAATTTAGCGCTAAAAGTGGTGCCTCGAATTTGCCCTTTGTAACACATACCTATCCCCCCCCCCTAAAAATAAAAAAGAAAGACAAATCACAAAAAAAGCGTGTTTTGAAAATGTCCTAAAGAAGACCCATGGCTGTTTTCAACATCTTTTTTCCATTTTTGTTAAAATTTTACTAAAAATCTGGAATTTGCACAATTTCCCGCCAAAAATTGATTTCCCTCTTCCCTCCCCTTAAAAATCGAAATTTCTTAAATCGCAATGTTTTATTTATTCAATTACTTTAGGTGTCGGATACATACATATAATCCTAGAACCGAAATTCGTGACCGCAGCTTCCATAGATTTCTCAGGAGGAATTTAGCGCTAAAAGGGTTGTCTCGATTTTGACCCTTCGTAACCCCTCCTCACAAAAATATCGGAAATTAGGGGGGGAAAATGTGTTTTTGGAAATTTTCTAAGGAAGTCTCGTAGCTTTTTTTAACATCTTTGTTCCATTTTTTGTAGAGTTCTTTAAAAAATTCGGAAATTGCGAAATTTCTCGCCACCGGAATTTACGAACAAAATTTAAATAAAAGAAATTTTAAATTTTCAGGTAAAAAAAAGGGCCTTTTCTAATATGTTATAAACGTAAATTTTTGCTAAAAAGTTTCCGGGATGAGTTTTTGCACTTGAGAATTAAAATAAGGTGTTCCATCAGCGGGAACACTGCGACTGAAAGGGTTAATAATCTAAAATTCCTAAATTGCAGATAACGTTTTTTTTATACTCATGACTATTGTTTATATGTGCAATTTCTTTACAGTGAAGTAATTTGGAGCGGTGTTATGCTTACAAATATGTTTTGACTTTTGTTCCCCCCATCCCGGCGAGAACTGGGGAGGGAATTTCGAAAAAGTTGGCAGATTTTAGTTGGGTAAAAGCCTAAATTTCTGCCAAGCGCCGTTGAATTCCGTCCAGCCATTCTCACGTGATACCCGGACAATAATAGCGTTACAGACATACAGACACGATGACACACACACAGACAAAATTTTCTGAAGTAATTTTCGACTTTTATGGTGTGTGGAACGTGAAGATATCGCATTTTTTTTAAAAATTCTGATAAATTTACAGACAAATTTCTGATTTTATTAATATCGATACACAGCTTGATATCCAGTTACTGTAATTCTAAAAGAACGCATAGAAACAGTGTTCATGTTCAGGTACCATACTTTCAGCTGCGCTTTTATGTTAGGCGCGAAAATAAGAGCGCAAAATCTTTGAAAATAATAGTGTGATTTCGTCGTGTATAAATAATTTCATAAACATTTGACTCCCATTTCTTGCAAACTTTAAATTGTTCTAGTTTCTTCAGTTATAAAATCAACTTGCTTATGTCGTTAAAAATATTTGTTTCATTCAATTCCTAGACTTCAATATTAATAAAACTTATTTTGCTCAGGAATGTAAATTAATTCTCCATACCTAAAGAGTAAATAAAATATTTAGTTTAATTTGAAGTCTTGTTTTTTTTTTTTTTTTTTTTTTTTTTTTTTTTTTAAATAACTACGAATTTTGCGGTTCCGTGAATAATTAAACAATTTTTAACAGTTGTTCTTTGTGAGTCTGTTATCAGTGTAACTTTAAAAACTAAATACCGGCAGGGAACTCAAGTGTTATATTTTAAAGTTCATATAAAATTCATACTTGAACAGTTTGATCAATATTGATAAGTTTCAACGAGTGATACTGGTTAAAGTTGTCAATAAATGTGATTGAAAGTTATTGTTGAACATAATTTTAAATTTAATACTATTAGTCGTGAATTCTATAGAAATGTAGATATTAGTTTCAAATGTGGGTTGAGAAAGGTGGTACTCCCCTCCGCCCTTCCCACAGAAAATTATTTGTCAAATTAAATAATTCGTAAAGCTAGCTTAAATTCTTTTTACTATAGAATTTTATACAGTACTTGATATTTTATTCCTCAATCTGAATCTGTCTGTATAAAATTTAAATGTAGGGTAAGAAAAAGTCGTGTGGGTGCCACACCAGATTATATACTTTAAAATAAAATTTATTATTGAAAATCTGTTTAATTTAGTAAAAAGTTTTATATAACTTGTTAAAAAAAATGTTTGTATATTGTCAATCGTGGCATTATCAGTAAAATATCAGATTTATGTACAAAGTATTCATATAATAATAGTATTACGCGCAATGAAAAACTATTGAAAATAAAATGTGATCATATATTTCCTATAAATAAGTCTCTGAACGATTGTCTTCTAAATTGTTATGTTACTCACATCCGTAATACAGGTGAAATCTATAATAAAAATAAAAACTGAATAAAAAACCACAACGCCTAGACGTATCTTCACCACAGAAATGTAAACATCTTTCCATCGAAACCACGAACGAGAGGCGTAGCCGAATAAAGGGTGTGTCAAAGAGAAAAATCGGCACAAATTTGTAAAATTTTTGGACTTTCTTTGCAAATTTAATTGATTTAAAATTTTATTAAAATACAGGATTTTTTTCCGCATTGAAATAAACTCTTTGAGATTGACGCAGCTTTTTAAATTCTGTTTTAAAAAATTTGAAAGAGTTTTTTATAAGCCATTTAATGCATCAACCCAAATATTGCAATAAAACAGCTTTTTTAAAAAACAACTGTTATTCTTTCATAGAATCTACAAAAGCTGCGTCAGTTTACGAAATGAGAGTAATCCAATAAAAAAAACCGCGTCTCAATCAATTAATATGCCACTGTTTTAAGTGCAAAGAAAGTTTCCCATAGGATAACATTGGCTTTTAGAAAAGGAAATGCTGAGTGAAGAGGGCCCTTAAGCTCATAACTTTGTCAGTCGTAAGACTACATGCATAAGAGAAAATTCACGTATTTATATGAGTATTTATCTTCAAGTTTAACATATGGATACAACCCCTTTGTGTTACAAACGAAAAATACAGCGAAACAAATTTCGTACGGAAATGCCACTTGATTTTTCGAAAACAGATCGGTAACATTTGGAACACCTGGACTTGTACGCAAGTGTCACTAATTTCAGCTTGTACGCAAATGTCATGTACGCATCTGCCATATAACCGAATGAATAACTATCTGGCAGTGATGCCAGATGGTCGAAAATTATTTCCCCAAACAGGTCTTAAAATTTCCCCAAATCAGGGTTTTTTTTTTTTTTTTTTTCTAAAAAATCCCCAACTTGATTTCTACTAAAAAAAGGAAAAAAAAAATATATATATATATTAAGCAGATTTAAGTGGATTTAAGTTAAGATTTTTCCCCAAATGAAGGCAATTTTTGAAAAAAAATCTACAAATAACAATAAAGCTATTGAAAATCCCTGGTCGTAGGGATAAATCATTACGTTGCCAACATTGACAGAAAGTTGAACTCCCCAGATTTGTCCCCAAAAATTTTAGAATTCCCCACAAAAGTCCCCACAAATATTTGGTCCCCAAAATTGTCCTCAGAAGCCTCAAAAATCCCCAAAATGGGTACAAAATCCCCAATCTGGCATCAATGCTATCTGGCCTTATTCCAGCATTACTGAATCGTTTTAGCCTGGCATCAGATGTTCGCGTTTATTTTTTTATTTTTTTTAATGTTTCTGCATCGACATTTCACGGAAGATGGAATATTTAAATCGAATAAACGATATTAGCGTTAAGTCGATGTTCGATTTTACATCGATATAAAGCCCAGTCCTACTGCCTGTGTTTTGCACAGAAACAGTAACTATGCTGCATGCAACTATTATGAACTGCTACAAACAGAAAAAATATATACCTACAAGAGTTTGAGAGACAAATAAAACATTTCGAATGGATTTTATGATGTGAAACTAAATAAAATAAAAACAAAAGATCATGTGACTCACATAGATTATTAACACTTTCCAACTGTACATACTTGTTGCTTCATTTAACTTTCAATGTACCTTGCCTATGTGATCACATAATGTGGACGGACAAAATAACAGAAAACCTTAACTGAATTTATAATCATTCTTAAACTTTGTAAGAATGTACTAAAAAAAGCTCAATAAAAATGGAAATGCTGTTACAGCAATTTCTAGTTGTAGCCCTTAATGTATCTGAATATTTCAGTGTTGTCCTGTGAAGCTTAGTGCAAAACACACCATATTATGTAGAAATATTTTTTTTAGCATATGAATAATAAATGTCAATTTCATTGTGGTTTATGCATTACAAAGTTATTTAAATATGATTTATAAAAATGTCCCTCATAAAACACAATGCATTAGCATTCTTTTAGGTGCTTCTATATACAAACCAATTGTGCTATTTATATCATTTTAAATAGAGAACATGTAACTGTGTTCTTTAATAACATATCATTTTGAAGAAATTCTAAGAATATTTATGGACGCTAGATAGAAGCAGACAGAAAGACAGATAAATAAATTGAAATCATAATCACTCCTAAACATTGTTAGAAAGTGTTTAAACACAATGAAAATGAAAATTAATTGCAACAATTTCCAATTATAGCCCTTAATGTATCTCAATATTTTTGTGTCACTTTGCTAATCTTAATCATATTTTATTAAACAGAATTTTTTTTTTTCTGTATATCACTAATAAATGTCAATTTTATTATAATTTGTGCAAATTAAAGATATTAAAATCTGGTTTATAGAAACACCTCTCATAGACTGCAATGTTTTGGAATTCTTTTGGGTGTCCCTGTACACAAATCAGTACTCCTGGCCTTGATGACGGCTGCACAACAACTGGCCATGGGACAAAATTAATTTCCAAATATGTTGAAGGAGTATTTCATTGTATTAAACTTAGGTGGGTGCCTCCCTTTACGTTAGCGATACCAGGTTTCCATTCGATTTAAATGTAGACTATTACCAGGCTAATGCAAAAGTGATGTTACAGTACTGTAGCCTTTCTTTTTTTACTTCCATTACCCTACTACCATAGGTAATGGAAGTCAGCTAAAATAATTTGCAGACCTAAATCCATTCATGAACTCGATTTCTTTGAAGCTTTTCATATTTATAAAAATTTTAAAAACCTTGTAAATTGGGATTTCGCTGTTCCCTATTTGTCTGACAGTTGGAAATTTTATATTCAGTCCACATTTTCTTAATTTTTCTACTGTTTACACAGCTAACTTTCCTAAATTCCTATTGGCCACTCTCTCCACCTTTCCCGTAATCCTATTGGTTGAACTAAATCCGGCCCTTTCTCCTATATATATGAGCACTTCTCCTGTTTCAGAATCCTTTTTGCACTGATGACGGCACGCTTAAGGCTGCTGAAACAGCTGTATGCATTTGCAATATTTTTCTTTGGCGTTTCTGACGTAGTAGTTTATTCGGGTTTTAATTAGTGCTTTACTTAGGAGAATTGGCGATGGTCTGTAAGTCTCCTCTAATGAAAAGTAATTGGTATATTGGTCGTTTTTAGAGTACCTTTGTTTATCGGTTAAGTCGATTTTATGTTACATTAGCGCTACATTCTAGACAATTAGCGAAGTTTTGGGACTTCTTTAAGATAACTGAAATTTCTTAAAATTTTTTAGATTACCTTTATATATCTATCAAGTGGATTTTACGTAACTATAGCGCTACATTCTTTGCAATTAGCGACAATCTGGGAGTCGTCATTAAAATAACGTATGTGACATTTATTAAAAATTTACAGACACAAAATATTTGTTAAATATTTTGTTTCTGTTTGATGTCATGTTAGTGCCCCTCCAGGTAATTGGCTACGTGTTGGATACGTCTCTAAGATGTGATAACTTTTTTTTTTTTTTTTTGGGAGTACTTTTATAAAGCGGTTGAGTGAGTTTTATGTGTATCTAGTGCTTTATTAAGGAGAATTTGTGATAGTCTCGGAGTCGCCTCTAATATAAAGTAATTAATATACTGAACAATTTTAGAGTACCTTTGCTTATCTGTTAAGTCGATTTAATGTAACATTAGCGCTACATTCTAGGCAATTAGGGTTGTTTAGTGACTCTCCACTAATATAATATAACTGAAATTTGTTAAAAATTTTTACAGTACCTTTATTTATCGATCAAGTGGATTTTACGTAACTATAGTGCTACATTCGTTGCAATTAGCGACAGTCTGGGGCTCATCGTTAAAGTACCGTATTTGACATTTGTTAAAAGTATACGGTAACTTTATATCTTGTGTCTGTTTGACGTCATATTAGTGCTACACTAGGTAATTGGTGACGGGTAGGACACATCTCTCAGATGATACCTGATTACTTTTAATTTTTAGAGTACCTTTAAAAACAGTTGAATGAGTTTCATGTGTAACTAGTGCTTTACTAAGAATTACCGATGGTTTAGGAGTCGACTCTAATATAAAGTAATTCGTATACTGGAGCTTTTTAGAGTACCTTTGCTTATCGGTTAAATCGATTTTTTGTAACATTAGCGCTATATTCTAGGCAATTAGCGATGTTTTGTGGCTCGCCAATACGATAATATAACTTAGGGTTACATACAAACGGAACGCTTGCAATTTCGATGACGTAAATTTAGCAAGTGTTTCGCAAATACAGACGGCAGCAAAAGTAACAGAGCACTAGCGAAAAATCCAATTAAAAAAAAAAAAAAAAAAAAAAAAAAAGAGCGCCGGCCTCGTAATCGGAAGATTGCGGGTTCGGTACTCGAGCCGGCCAAAGACCGTCGTGTACACTAATGGTGGCTGGTGCACGTAAAATCTGTCGTGGCCACAAAGTCCTCCATGTTCCCATCAAAAATTATACCTCTGGGGGTCACCGAAGCGGAAGAGCCATCCCTTCCGTGGAGGATCAAAATTGTGATGGCATGTCTCCGGACCACCTCTAGGGGTGTGTCCCAGACCGTCGCCAATTGCCCACCTGCGCAGCATTAGTGCGACGTAAAACCCAACCACAACCACAACCAATTAAAAAAAATATATACTAATGCAGATTTGATAAATAAATCCTTGCCGAATCCTGTTCTTAGTCAGTGTAAGAACGTGATTCGACAAGGATTTATTTAACAAAACAGTGTTACGTGTGCTTTTTTCACATAGGAATTTTTGCTAGTGCTCGGATACTTTTGCTGCTGACTGCAGTCATACATTTGGAAGCCTGCAAACACCTTTGCAACTGGAAGTGTTTCATTTGTATGTACCCCTTATATTTCTTAAAATTTTTTAGAGTACCTTTATATATATCGATCAAGTGGATTTTACGTAACAATAGCGCTACATTCCTTGCAATTAGCGACAGTCTGGTACTCATCATTAAAGTTCCGTATTTGACGTTTGTTAAAAATTTCGGTAGCTTTGTATGTTTTGTCTGTTTGACGTCACGTAAGTACTACTCTTGTTAATTGGTGACGGGCGGGACACGTCCCTCAGATGTGATAACTGATATATATATTTTTAAAAGTACCTTTATATAGCGGTTAAGTAAGTTTTATGAGTAACTAGTGCTTTACTCAACACCTCCTGTAATAATGCCTCCGAGTTGAGCTCTACGTCATGGAAGATCGGCCGATTTTATCCAATGAACAGTTCCTCTGATATATGTTGGATCGTGGGGATTGGATGAAATCGGCCGATCTTCCGTGACGTAGAGTTCAGCTCGGAGGCATTATTACAGGTGGTGTTGCTTTACTTAGGGGAATTGGGGATGGACTCGGAGTCGCCACAAATATAACTAAATAACTAACTGTTATATTGGATATTTTTAGAGTACCTTTAGTTTTCGGTTATGTCTATTTTATGTAAAACTAGCGCTACATTCTAGGCAATTGGGGTTGTTTTGGGATTTTATACTAATATAAATGAAATTTTCTAAAATACCTTTATATACCTTACCTTTATATTTCGATAAAGTGGTTTTACGTAACTGTAGTGCTACATTCGTTGGAATTAGCGACAGTCTGAGACTCATCATTAAAATAATACATGTGACATTTGTTAAAAATTTACAGACACAAAATATTTGTTAAATATTTTGTTTCTGTTTGACGTCATGTTAGTGCCACTCCAGGCAATTGGCTGCGTGTTGGATCAACACCACCTGTAATAATGCCTCCGAGCTGAGCTCTACATCACGGAAGATAGGCCGATTTTATTCAATTCCCACGATCCAACATGCATCATAGGAAGTGTTGATTGGATAAAATCGGCCGATCTTCCCTGACGTAGGGCTCAGCGAAAGCATTATTACAGGAGGTGTTGGTTGGATACGTCTCTAAGATGTGATAACTGATTTATTTTTATTTTCAGAGTACCTTTATGAAACAGTTTAGTGAGTTTTATGTGTAATTTAAGGCGAATTAGCGATGTTCTGTAAGTCGCTTATTTCTTGAAAATTTTTTAGAGTACCTTTATAAATCGATCAAGTGGATTTTACGTAACAATAGCGCTACACTCTTTGCAATTAGAGACAGTCTGATACTCATCATTAAAATACCGTTTGTGACATTTGTTAAAAATTTACGGTTATTATATTTTGTCTCTGTTTGAAGTCATATTAGTGCTACTCTAGGTAATTGGTTACGGGTGGGATACGTTTCTCAGATGATAACTGATTTTTTTAGAATACCTTTATATAACAGTTGAGTGATTTTATGTGTAACTAACTAATGCTTTACTTAGGACAATAAGCGATGGTCCTGGGTTCGCTTCTAATTTAAAGTAATTGGTATGTTGGTACTTTTTAGAGTACCTTTGTTTGTCGATTTTATGTAACATTAGCGGTACATTCTAGGCAAATAGCTTTGGGACTCGCGAATCAAGTAATATAACTGAAATCTCTTAAAATTTTTTAGAGTACCTTTATATTTCGATAAAGTGGTTTTACGTGAGTATATTGCTACATTCTTGTCAATTACCGACAGTCTGAGACTCAAATAATATATGTGAGATTAAAATAATGTATGAGACATTTGTTAAAAATTTACAGACACAAAATATTTGTTAAATATTTTCTTTCACTTTGACGTCATGTTAGTGCCATTCCATGTAATTGGGTACGTGTTGGATACGTCTAAACGATGTGATAACTGATTTTTTTTTTCAGAGTACCTTTATAAAACGGTTAAGTGGGTTTTATGTGTAATTAGGGTTTATTAAAGAGGATTAGCGATGGTCTGTATGTCACCTCTAATGTGAAGTATTTGGTATATTGGTTACTTTTAAAGTACCTTTATTTATCGGTTAAGTTGATTTTATATAAAAATAGCGCTACATTCTAGGCAAATAGTTTCGGGACTCGCGAATAAGGTAATATAACTGAAATCTCTTAAAATATTTTAGTGTACCTTTATATATCGATCCAGTAGTTTTTACGAAAGAGAGCGCTATATTGTATTTAGCGACAGTCTGAGACTCACCATTGGTATACCGTATGAGACATTTGTTAAAAATTTACGGTAACTATATTTTGTGTCTGTTTGACGTGCTATTAGTGCATGTAATTAGTTACGGGAGGGACATGTCTCTCACATGATAACGGATTTTTTTTTAGATTACCTTTATATATAACAGTTGAGTCAGTCTTATGTGTAACTAGTGCTTTAATAAGGAGAATAGGCGATGGTGTGGAATTAGACTCTAATTTAAAATAATTGGTATACTGGACATTTTAGGAGTACCTTTGTTTATCGGTTAAGTCTATTTTATGTAACATTAGCGCTACATTCAAAGCAACTGGCGATGTTTTGGGACTCTCCTTGAAGATCACTGAAATTTCTTAAAAATGTTCAGAGTACCTTTATTTGCCGATCAAGTGGTTTTCACGTAACCACAGCGCTATATTCCTTGCAATTAGTGACAGTCTGGGTTTCATCGTTGAAATACCGTATGTGACATTTTTTAAAAATTTACGGTAACTATATTTTGTGTCTATTTCAGGTCATAATAATGCTACTGTAGGTAATTGGTGAAGGCTGGGACATTTCTCCCAGATGCGATAACGGATGTTTTTTTAATTTTTAGATTACCTTTATATAACGGATGAGTGAGTTTTATGTGTAACTAACTACTGCTTAACTAAGGAGAATTTGCGATGGTTCTGGAGTCGCCTGTGATTGAAAGTAATTGGTATATTGTTCATTTATAGAGTACTTTTGTTTATCGTTTAAGTTGAATTTATGTAGCATTAGCGCTATATTCTAGACAAATAAGCCATGTTTTAGGACTGTGCTCTAAAATAATATAACTGAAATTTCTTAATTTTTTTAGAGTACCTTTATACGTCGATCAAGTGGATTTTGCGTAAATATAGCGCTACATTCTTTGCAATTAGCGCCAGCTGGGACTCATCATTAAAGTTACAATTGTTAAAAATTTACGGTAACTTTATATGTTGTGTCTGACATCATACTATTCTACACTGGGTAATTCGTGACTGGTGGGACACGTCTCCCTGATGTGATAACTGAGGTTTTTTTAGATTACCTTTATACAACGGGTGAGTGAGTTTTATGTGTAATTTCTGCTGTACTAAGGAGAATCGGCGATGGTCCGGGAGTCGCCTCTAATATAAAATAATTGTTATATTGAACATTTTTATAGTTCTTTTGTATATAGGTCATGTCGATTTTACGTAAATGTATCGCTACATTCCTTGCCATTAGCGACAGTCTGGGACTTATCATTAAAATGATGTATGTGACATTTGTTAAAAATTTACAGTAACTATATTTTGTGTCTCTTTGACGTCATATTAGTGCTACTGTAGGTAATTGGTGTCGGGTGGGACATGTCTACCAGATGTGATAACTGATTTTTTTTTAATTTTTAGAGTACCTTTTTATTACAGTTGAGTGAATTTTAAGTGTAACTAGTTCTTTACTAAGGATTATTGGTGATGATCTTGGAGTTGCCTCTGATAAGTAACTGTTATATTGAACATTTTTAGAGTACCTTTAGTTTTTGGTTATGT
The DNA here is from genome assembly GCA_963930645.1 of Salticus scenicus. NCBI lineage: Eukaryota > Metazoa > Arthropoda > Arachnida > Araneae > Salticidae > Salticus > Salticus scenicus. The sequence goes on along the minus strand of OZ005658.1, from coordinate 123,099,458 downwards.
CTATTTTATGTAATTTCATAGTCATTTATAGAGTACTTTTGTTTATCGGTTAAGTTGATTTTATGAAGCATTAGCGCTACATTCTAGACAATAAGCGATGTTTTAGGACTCTGCACTAAAATAATATAACTGAAATTTCTTAAAATTTTTTAGAGTACCTTTATAAACCTATCAAGTGGTTTTTACGTAAATATAGCGCTACATTATTTGCAATTAGCGACAGTCTGGGACTAATCTTTAAAGTTACATTTGTTAATAATTTACGGTAACTTTATATGTTGTGTCTGTTTGACGTCATACTAGTGCTACACTGGGTAATTGATGACTGGTGGGACATGTCTCCCAGATGTGATAACTGTTGTTTTTTTAGATTACTTTTATATGACATTTGAGTAAGTTTTATGTGTAATTTGTGTTTTTCTAAGCAGAATTGGCGATGGTCTGGGAGTAGGCTCTAACATAAATTTATTGTTCTATTGGACATTTTCAGAGTACTTTTGTTAATCGCTTCAGTCGATTTTATGTAACATTAGCGCTACATTGTAGGCAATTAGGAATGTTTTGGGACTCGCTGATAGAATAATATAACTTATATTTCTGAAAACTTTTTAGAGTACCTTTATATATCACTCAAGTGGATTTTACGTAACAATAGCACTACATTCTTTGCACTTACAGCAGTCTGGGAGTCATCCTGATAATACCTAATCTCAAATTTGTTAAAAATTTACGGTAAATTTATATGTAGTGTTTGATTGACGTCATATTAGTACTATTATTGGTAATTGGTGACGGGCTAGACACGTCTCTGAGGTGCGATAACTGATTTGTATATATATAATTTGTATATAATGATTTGTATATAATATAAAGTAACTGTTATATTGGACATTTTTAGAGTACCTTTAGTTTTCGATTATGTCTATTTTATGTAATTTTGTCATTTATAGAGTATTTTTGTTTATCGGTTAAGATGATTTTATGAAGCATTAGCGCTACATTCTAGACAATAAGCGATGTTTTAGGACTCTGCTCTAAAATAATGTAACTGAAATTTCTTAAAATTTTTTAGAGTACCTTTATAAGCCGATCAAGTGGTTTTTATGTAAATATAGCGCTACATTCTGTGGAATTAGCGACAGTCTGGGACTCATCGTTAAAACATTCACGGCGGGGCATTCTTCTCAAAAGTGTCTGAGCACTAGCCAATAATTCCGATATCAAAAAAGTATACTAAAAACTATTTTGTTCATTGAATCCCTGTCGAATTATTTCTTAGACTGACTAAGATCATGACTCGACAAGGACTTATTTAACAAAGCATTATTAAGTGTACTTTTTTGGACAGGGGTTATTGCTAGTGCTCGGATACTCTTCCTGTGATCCACCGGTGGGTCACGCCGGCGTGAACGTGTTAATGTTACATTTGTTAAAAATTCACGGTAACTTTCTATGTTGTGTCTGTTTGACGTCATACTAGTGCAACACTGGGTAATTGGTGACTGGTGGGACCCGTCTCCCAGATGTGATAACTGATGTTTTTTTAGATTACCTTTATATAACGGGTGAGTGAGTTTTATGTGTAATTTGTGCTTTACTAAGGGGAATTGGCGATGGTCTGGGGATCGCCTCTAATATAAAATAATTGTTAAATTGAACATATTTGTAGTTCTTTTGTATATCGGTTATGTTGATTTTACATAACTACAGCTGTACATTCTTTGCATTTACGGCAGTCTGGGAGTCATCATTATAATACCATATGTGAAATTTGTTAAAAATTTACGGAAACTTTATATGCTGTGTTTGTTTGACGTCATATTAGTACTACTATTCGTAATTGGTGACGAGCTGGACACGTCTCTGAGAAGTGATAATGGATTTTTTTTAATTTTTAGTGTACATTTATATTACAGTTGAGGGAGTTTTATGTGTAACTAGTACTTTACTAAGGAGAATTGGTGATAGTCTCGGAGTCGCTTCTAATATAAAGTAACTGTTATATTGGACATTTTTAGATTACCTTTAGTTTTTGGTCATGTCTATTTTATGTAACACTACCGCTACATTTTAGGCAATTAGGGTTGTTTTGGGATTCAATACTAATATAACTGAGATTTCTTAAAAATTTTTAGAGTACCTTTATATTTCGATAAAGTGGTTTTACGTAACTATAGTGCTACATTCATTGCAATTACCGACAGTCTGAGACTCATCAACATATGTGACATCAGTTAAAAATTTACAGACACTAAATATTTGTTAAATATATTGTTTCTGTTTCACGTCATGTTAGTACCACTCCATGTAATTGGGTATGTGTTGGATACGTCTCTATGATGGGATAACTGAATTTTTTTTCAAAGTACCTTTATAAAACGGTTAAGTGAGTTTTATGTGTAATTAGGGTTTATTAAAGAGGATTATCGATGGTCTGTATGTCACCTCTAATGTGAAGTATTTGGTATATTGGTCACTTTTAAAGTACCTTTGTTTATCGGTTAAGTCGATTTTATATAACAATAGCGCTACATTCTAGGCAAATAGTTTTGGGATTCGCGAATAATGTATATATAACTGAAATCTCTTAAAATATTTTAGTGTACCTTTATATATCGATCCAGTGGATTTTACGAAAATTAGCGCTAAATTGTATTTAGCGATAGTCTGAGACTCACCATTGGTATACCATATGAGACATTTGTTAAAAATTTACGGAAACTATATTTTGTGTCTGTTTGACGTCATATTAGTACATGTAATTAGTTACGGGTGGGACATGTCTCTCACATGATAACGGATTTTCTTTTAGATTACCTTTATATATAACAGTTGAGTCAGTCTTATGTGTAACTAGTGCTTTACTGAGGAGAATTGGCGATGGTCTGGGATTAGACTCTAATTTAAAATAATTGGTATATTGGACATTTTTAGAGTACCTTTGTTTATCGGTTAAGTCGATTTGATGTAACATTAGAGCTACATTCAAGGCAACTGGCGATGTTTTGGGACTCTCCTTGAAGATAACTGAAATTTCTTAAAAATTTTCAGAGTACCTTTATTTGCCGATCAAGTTGTTTTCACGTAACTATAGCGCTATATTCCTTGCAATTAGCGACAGTCTGGGTCTCATCGTTGAAATACCATATGTGACATTTTTTAAAAATTTACGGTAACTATATTTTGTGTCTGTTTGAGGTCATATTAGTGCTACTCTAGGTAATTGGTGACGGCTGGGACACGTCTCCCAGATGTGATAACTGATGTTATTTTAATTTTCAGATTACCTTTATATAACGAATGTGTGAGTTTTATGTGCAACTAACTAGTGCTTTACTAAGGAGAAATGGCGATGGTTCTGGAGTCGCCTCTGATTGAAAGTAATTGGTATATTGTTTATTTATAGAGTACTTTTGTTTATCGTTTAAGTGTAATTTATGTAGCATTAGCGCTACATTCTAGACAATAAGCCATGTTTTAGGACTCTGCACTAAAATAATATAACTGAAATTTTTTAAAATTTTTTAGAGTACCTTTATACGTCGATCAAGGGGATTTTGCGTAAATATAGCGCTACATTCTTTGCAATTAGAGCCAGCTAGGACTCATCATTAAAGCTACAATTGTTAAAAGTTTACGGTAACTTTATATGTTGTGTCTGACGTCATACTTCTGCTACACTGGGTAATTGGTGACTGGTGGGACACGTCTCCCAGACGTGATAACTGATGTTTTTTTAGATTACCTTTATATAACGGGTAAGAGAGTTTTATGTGTAATTTGTGCTTTACTAAGGGGAATTGGCGATGTTCTGGGAGTCGCCTCTAATATAAAATAATTGTTAAATTGAACATTTTTACAGTTCTTTTGTATATCGGTTATGTTGATTTTGCATAACTATAGTGCTACGTTCCTCGCAATTAGCGACAGTCTGGGACTCATCGTTAAAATACCATATGTGACATTTGTTAAAAATTTACGGTAACTTTATATGTTGTGTCTGTTTGACTTCATATTAGTGCTACTTTAGGTAATTGATCATGGGTCGGATACGTCTCACAGATATGAAAACCGATTTTTTTAGAGTAGCTTTATATAACTGTTGAGTGAGTTTTATGTGTAAGTAGTGCTTTTCTAAGCAGAATTCACGATGGTCTGGGAGAAGGCTCTAACATAAATTTGTTGTTATATTGAACATTTTTAGAGTAATTTGTTAATCGGTTCAGTCGATTTTATGTAATATTAGCGCTACATTCTAGGCAATTAGTGATGTTTTGGGACTCGCCGATACAATAATATAACTTATATTTCTTAGAATATTTTAGAGTACCTTTATATATCAATCAAGTGTATTTTACGAAACAATAGCGCTACATTCTTTGCAATTACGACAGTCTGAGAGTCATCATTATAATACCTAATCTGAAATTTGTTAAAAATTTACGGCAACTTTGTAGGTTGTGTTTGATTGACGTCATATTAGTACTACTATTGGTAATTGGTGACGGGCTGGACACGTCTCTGAGATGTGATAACTGATTTTTTTTAATTTTTAGAGTACCTTTTTATTACAGTTGAGTGAGTTTTATGTGTAACTAGTTTTTTACTAAGGATTATTGGTGTTGGTCTTGGAGTCGCCTCTAATATAAAGTAACTGTTATATTGGACATTTTTAGAGTACCTTTAGTGTTCGGTTATGTCTATTTTATGTAACACTACCGCTACATTCTAGGCAATTACGGATGTTTTGGGATTCTATACTAATATAACTGAAATTTCTTAAAACTTTTTAGAGTACCTTTATATTTCGATAAAGTATCTTTACGGGAGTATAGTGCTACTTTACAATTACCGACAGTCTGAGACTTAAATAATAAATGTGAGATTAAAATAATATATGTGTTATTTGTTAAAAATTTACAGACACAAAATATTTCTTAAATATTTTGTTTCTGTTTCACGTCATGTTAGTGCCACTCCAGATGATTGCGCTACGTGTTGTATACGTCTCTAAACACTGTAAAAAAATAACTATTACCAGCTGCAAGAAACTCTGTGTGATTGGAGAAAATAATTATTTTATGCAATCGCAGAGAGTTTCTTGCAGCTGGTAATTGTTATTTTCTTACAGTGAAGGTGCCTTTATAATCGCCGTTCCGTTCCGCTGTCCGCAAACACTGAGCTATAATGCAAGGAGTGATAACTTCCAATTCAATTCAATTTAATTTAATTTCTTATTCAATACGAAATTATCACTCCTTACATTCTAGCTCAGAGCATACGGACAGCGGCACGGAACGGCCACTAAGCCCGCTTAAGATGTGATAACTGATTTTTTTTATTTTGAGAGTACCTCTATAAAACGGTTAGGTGAGTTTTATGTGTAATTAGGGTTTATTAAGGAGAATTAACAATGGTCTGTATGTCACCTCTAATGTAAAGTATTTGGTGTATTGTTCATTTTTACAGTACCTTTGTTTTTCGGTTAAGTCGATTTTATGTAACAATAGCGCTACATTCTAGGGAAATATTTTTGGGACTCGCGAATAAGGTATTATAACTGAAATCTCTTAAAATATTTTAGAGTACTTTTACATATATCGATCCAGTAGATTTTACGAAAGATAGCGTTATATTCTTTGCATTCAGCGACAGTCTGAGACTCATCATTGGTATACCGTATGTAACATATGTTAAAAATTTACGGTAACTATATTTTGTGTCTGTTTGACGTCATATTAGTGCATGTAATTAGTTACGGGTTGGACATGTCTCTCAGATAATAACTGATTTTTTTTTTTTTTTAATTTTCAGATTACCTTTATATATAACAGTTGAGTGAATCTTATGTGTAACTAGTGCTTTACTAAGGAGAATTGGTATGGTCTAGCTAGGAGTCGACTATAATATAAAGTAATTGGTACACTGGACATTTTTATAGTACCTTTGTTTATCGGTTAAGTCGATTTTGTGTAACATTAGCGCTACATTCAAGGCAACTGGCGATGTTTTGGGACTCTCCTTGAAGATAACTGAAATTTCTCATACATTTTCAGAGTATCTTTATTAGCCGATCAAGTTGCTTTCACGTAACTATAGCGCTACATTCCTTGCAATTAGCGACAGTCTGGGTCTTATCGTTGAAATACCATATATACATTTTTTTGAAATTTAAGGTAATTATATTTTGTGTCTGTTTGAGGTCATATTAGTGATACTCTAGGTAATTGGTGACGGCTGGGACACGCTATAGTGCTACGTTCTTTGCAATTAGCGACAGTCTGGGACGAATCGTTAAAATACCATATGTGACATTTGTTTAAAATTTACGGTAACTTTAAATGTTGTGTCTGTTTGATGTCATATTAGCGCTTCTCTAGGTAATTGTTTATGGGTTAGATACGTCTCTCAGATATGACAACCGATTTTTTTAGAGTACCTTTATATAACTGTTGAGTGAGTTTTATATTTAAGTAGTGCTTTGCTAAGTAGAATTGCGATGGTCTGGGAGTAGCCTCTAACATAAAGTTATTGTTATATTGGACATTTTTAGAGTACTTTTGTTAATCGGTTCAGTCGATTTTATGTAACATTAGCGCTACATTCTAGGCAATTAAAGATGTTTTGGGACTCGCGAATATGAAAATATAACTGAAATTTCTTTAAAAAATTTCGAGTACCTTTATATATCGATCAAGTGGATTTTACGAAAAATAGTGCTATATTTTTTGCAATTAGCAAAAGTCTGAGACTCATCATTGATATACCGTATGTGACATTTGTTAAAAATTTGCGGTAACTATATTTTGTGTCTGTTTGACGTTATAATAGTGTTGCTCCAGGTAATTGGTTACGTCTCTCAGATGTGATAACTGATTTTTCATTTTAAATTTTAGAGTACCTTTATATAACGGTTGAGTAAGTTTTATGTGTAACTAGTGCTTTACTAAGGAGAATTTGTGATGTTCTTGAAATCGCCTCTAATATAAAGTAATTGGTATTTTGGGAATTTTTAGAGTACCTTTGTTAATCGGTTAAGTCGATTTTATGTAGCATTAGCGCTACATTCTAGGCAATTAGTGATGTTTTCGGATTCTATACTAATATAACTGAAATTTCTTAAAATTTTTTAGAGTACCTTTATGTTTCGATAAAGTGGACTTTACGTAACTATAGCGCTACATTCTTTGCAATTACTGACAGTCTTGGACTCTTCATTAAAATACCGTTTGTGACATTTGTTAAAAATTTACAGTAACTTTATGTGCTGCGTCTGTCTGACGTCATTTTAGTGCTACTGTAGGTAATTGGTGAGGGATAGGACACGTCTCTCAGATGTGATAACTGATTTTTGTTTTAATTTTTACTGTATCGTTATATAACGGTTGAGTGAGTTTTATGTGTAAGTGGTGCTTTACTAAGGAGAATTGGTGATGGTTTCGGAGTCACCTCTAATACACTGCTCAAAACAATTAAAGGATATTGCGGTTTTAGGTGGATTTTGTGGCTGGGAAACTTTTTAGCTGATTGATACATGGTCGACAGACGTAGTAGGTTATATGAGAATAAATTACACATGTTTGGCAGAAAAAAATGCATTTTATTGCGCATTTGTGTACAAAAGGAAAAAAACACAATTTGTGCATATGAGAAAAAAAAAGAATAAGAAATGGTGTTTTCTTCAAAGGAAATCATTTTCAGTAGGGGTATGGTTTCCACGGACGGCCAGCAACGTTGAACACCTTTGAGGCATGGAGTCAATGAGGCTATTAATCATGAGTTGGGGTATTCTGTCCCACTCTTCCAGAAGAGCTCTTTCCAGTTCTTGGAGAGTTTGTGGGGGTGGTTGGCGGCCAGCAACTCGTCTTCCTAGAGCGTCCCAAACGTGCTCTATTGGATTCATGTCTGGAGAACACGCTGGCCATTGCATTCGCACGATTCCTTCCTCGAAAAGGAAATCCTCCACCAGGTTAGCACGATGTGGCCTGCGGTTATCGTCCATTAAAATGAAGTCATCTCCGATTGCTGCAGCGTAAGGGACTACAATAGGTCTGAGGATGTCATCCCTATATCGGCGACCAGTCAGAGGTCCATCTCGAATGATGTAGAGGTCTGTGCGCCCGTCAATGGAGATGCCACCATACACCAACACTCCCCCACCGCCAAATCTGACACTTTCGTGCACGAACGCAGGATTATTCCTACTGCCACGGTCGCTCCAGATGAAAATACGCCTATTATCAGGCTGAACCGAAAAACGGGACTCGTCAGAAAAAAGAACATTGCTCCATTCATTTTTCCTCCAGTTCGCATGCTCTGTTGCCCACTCCCTGCGGTCGCGACGATGCCTTGATGTTAGTCTAACGCATACCATCGGTCGGCGAGCATACAGACCTACACCATGGAGCCGGTTTCGGACAGTCTGTGTTGAAACCGTGGTGCCAGTTTCCGAGCGAAGGTGTTGTTGGAGAAGAGTAGCGTTCATATTTCGGTGTCTCCGAGCCGTTAACACTAAATAACGATCTTCATTGGGCGTTGTTGCCCGTCTACGACCTTGCCCTGGTCTTCGGCCTGCACTTCCAGTCTCCAAAAAACGGTTCCAGATCCTGGAAATCACACTTTGTGACACTCCAATGGCTTGCGCTACTTCGGCTTGAGTTTGGCCCCCTTCTAACCTACCAACAACTCTCCAAGCTTCTGAATCGGTTAAATGACTTCGCTGAGACATCGTACTCATCGAAACAAAGCAGTCACTGAATACCGATCATCCTTGTCTTCATTGTCTTTTATTCAATTGAAAGTCAAATTTCATTCGCTGCCGCTGAAGCGACGTTTTTGACGTCGAACTCAAAATTAGCATACTGTGCAGTTTGAAAATCAGAAAAATTTGCATTTGTGTCTCTCTTCTTCCATTTTCGGAAAAAAAATTTCGCTTATATCTTTATTTTATATAAAACTTACAATATCCTTTAATTGTTTTGAGCAGTGTATAAAGTAATTGGTATATTGGACCTTTTTAGAGTACCACTGTTTATCGGTTAAGTCGATTTCATGTAACATTAGTGTTACATTCTAGGATAATAGCGATGTTTTGAGAATCTCCACTAAAATAATATAACGGAAATTTCTTAAAATTTTTTAGAGTACCTTTGTATATTGATCAAGTGGATTTTACGTAACAATAGAGCTACTCTCTTTGTAATTAGCGACAGTCGTGGTCTCATTAAAGTACCATATGTGACATTTGTTAAAAATTTGCGGTAACTTTATATTTTTTGTCTGTTTGATGTCATATCAATGCTACTCTAGGTAATTGGTGATTGGTGGGACACGTCTCTCAGATGGGATAACTGGCTTTTTTTTTTAGTACCTTTATATAGCGGTTGAGTGAGTTTTATGTGTTATTAATGCTTTACTAATGAGAATTGGCTATGGTCTAGGAGTAGCCTCAAAGATAAAGTAATTGATATTTTGGACATTTTTAGAGGACCTTTGTCTATCGGATTTGTCGGTTTTATGTAACATTAGCGCTACATCCTAGGAAATTATATATATTAAAATAATTTCTTGAAATTATTGGTGAGTATTGAATACAAAAGTAGCAAAATCTGGCAACACTACAGATAATGTAGTTGCACCTTGACATAAATTAGAGGACTGGATCGAGACAGCACACTTGCTCGTCTAGATTTGCGGTTAAATTATTGTCTTGGCGGAATCTATCGATTCATATATTAAATGTAAAGTTTTTCAGAAGTTATATTTTTTTTGGCAAAGTCATAAAATTATAAAACTTAGATTATTTTTAGGAATGAAATTTTAAAGGCTTAAATTATGTAAAATTGGACGCTATATAAATAGAGTTAACCTATTATTTCTTCCTGTATTTATTACAAGTAAAAAAATAAAAAAATTCACAATCTAGTTTAACCCATTTAAATTTAAATTTTTTCTTTTACTTTTCATTATAAAAAATAAGACGACGACTACTAATTGCACTCGCTTATTTTCCACCCACATTAAAAAAGTATCAACTTCCCTCGGACATGCAAACGCCTCTTGTTACCTGAAACCACTGTTATGAATTTCGATCCTTCCATTAAAAGTAATTAAATCGAAAACGAAAACGAATTAAATAGAAAACATGTAAACTTGTGTTGTATCATGCACGTATGTACGTTTCGCGCACATGAAAGAAACAACAACAACAAAAAAAAAAAAAAATCACTGGACACCTCTACCTTGCTATGCATGAATCTGAGAACACATGCACAGTCGGTAACAAAAATTCCTATATAAAAAAAGTGCACTTCATACGGTTTTGTTAAATATATCCTTATCGAATCATGTTCTTTCACTGACTAAGAACAGGATTCGACAAGGATTATTTAACAAAACCGTATGAAGTGTACATTTTTTACGTAGGAATTTTCTAGTGTTCGGACACTTTTGTTACCGACTTTAACTCGTTTTCGCAGCAATCAGTATCACGCACGTATGCACGCTTCACTCACATGAAAACCATAAAAACATCACTGGACATCCCTACCCCGCTGTGCATGAATCTGAGAACGCATATAACTCGTTTTCTCAGCAATCAGTATCACGCACGTATGTTCGCTTCACATGAAAATAAATAAAAAACAAAATCACTGGACACTCCTACCTCGTTGTGCATGAATCTGAGAACGCATGTAGCTCGTTTCCGCAGCAGTGAGTATCATGCACGTATGCACGCTTCACTCACATGAAAACCATAAAAACATCACTGGACATCCCTACCTCGCTGTGCATGAATCTGAGAACGCATATAACTCATTTTCTCAGCAATCAGTATCACGCACGTATGTTCGCTTCACATGAAAAGAAATAAAAAAAATCACTGGACACCCCTACCTCGTTGTGCATGAATCTGAGAACGCATGTAACTCGTTTTCGCAGCAATGAGTATCACGCACGTATGTTTACTTCGCTCACATGAAAAAAAAAAAACACTGGACCAGAGATTATTATACAGGATAGGACACTCCCGTATATTCTTTCGTAACCAAAATTTGACTGCAACGGCTGTAAGTTTCTCGAGCTCTCCAGCTTACGCAATCGCTCGTCTTATTTTTATTGTATCTATGTTCATATCGTAATATTTCTTAGATATTGTCCATGTGTTATTTTATTCTCTCATTTATATATTTTTAACTCTCGTGATGTATTTTTGTTATTGCAAAAAAAGAGAGAAAGATTATTGAGATGATGCTCGTGCGCGTGCATCTTGTTTTGTTTTTTCTGAGTATTCAAATTTTTCTGTGGAATAAAAGCAGCAAATAGATTTTGTTGTTATTAAAATTTATTTAGTTTTTAGAAAGCTTAGAAGTTTAAAATAACTTCTTCTGTATGCTTTAAGTTTATTTGGCGTCCGCAATTATATCTAGTAAGCTAGAGAGTTGAAATAACTCTTTTTGTATGCTTAAATAACAATATTAGTGCAACGTTAAACCCAACATCCAACCAACTGACCATTGTATTGATGTTTACGTTTGGCAAATTTGTTATTGTTTACGAACTTGTTTGTCGAAAGCAATTTATTTTAAGAAGCAAGTACTAAATATTAAGCAAATAAATTTCGAAAAGATACATAAACCAGAAACATTTTTTTCATTTTAAAGCATTTTGTATTATTTAACCAAGCAATGTTAAATGTTTAAGATTTCGTACCATACTGCTATTTCAACATAACAGTTTGTTATACTAATTTGTACACTTGAACACGAATGTGTTTGGCAAAAAATATTTTTTTTCAAACATAATAAAAATTAGTTTTATTTCTTAGAAAATAGCTGTGAATGTTATGATTTTGTGAATTTAAAAGTAGTAGAAAAAGTGAAGAAAAGAAAACTGCACATACGTTTTCGTTTGGCAACTTTATTATTATTTACAAACTTTATTGTCAAAAGCAATTTATTTTAAGAAGCAAGTGCTAAATATTAAGAAAATAAACTTTGAAAATATACGTAAAATAAAAACATTTTTTCATTTTAAAGCATTTTGTATTATTTAAACCAAGCAACGTTAAATATTTAATGATTTCATAGTGCTATTTCAGAATTACAGTTTGTAATTTTAATTTCTACTTGAATATGCATATTTTTAAACATTATAAAAATTAATTTTTATTTCTTAGAAGAATAGCTGTGAATGTTTTGAGGATAATTTTGTGAATTAAAAAACAATAGAAAGTGAAGAAAAAGAAAACTTCCCATACTAACCTGCTCGCGAAATAGAAAAAACTACTCGCGAAATAGAAAAAACAATTTTCGATCAAATATGCTATTCATGCAGTCTTAACACATGTAGTTCCAATCTGTTGACACTAGTGGTGCTACTATATTTCCGGTTCGCGTTTTAGTTTCACTCTCCTATCTGTATGATAATCTGTGCACTGGACACCCTACATCACGCTGTGCATGAATCTGAGAACGCGTGTAACTCGTTTTCGCAACAATCAGTATCACGCACGTATGTTCGCTTCACATGAAAACCATAAACAAAACATCACTGGACACCCCTACCTCATTGTGCATGAATCTGAGAACGCATGTAACTCGTTTTCGCAGCAATCAGTGTCACACACGTATGTTCGCTTCGCTCACATGAAAAAAAAGTCACTGGACACCCCTACCTCGCTCCGCTTGAATCTGAGAACGCATATAACTCGTTTTCTCAGCAATCAGTATCACGCACGTATGTTCGCTTCACATGAAAAGAAAAAAAAATCAATGGACACCCCTACCTCGTAGTGCATGAATCTGAGAACGCATGTAACTCGTTTTCGCAGCAATCAGTATCACGCACGTATGTTCACTTCGCTCACATGAGAAAAAAAAAACACTGGACACCCCTACACCGCTGTGCATGAATCTGAGAACGCATGTAACTCGTTTTCGCAGGAATCAGTATCAAGCACGTATGTTTGCTTCACATGAAAACCAAAAGAAAAAAAACATCACTGGACACCCCTACCTCGTTTTGCATGAATCTGAGAGTATCACGCACGTATGTTCGCTTCGCTCACATGGAAAAAAAAATCACTGGACACCCCTACACCGCTGTGCATGAATCTGAGAACGCATGTAACTCGTTTTCGTAGGAATCAGTATCACGCACGTATGTTTGCTTCACATGAAAACCAAAAGAAAAAAACATCACTGGACACCCCTACCTCGTTTTGCATGAATCTGAGAGTATCACGCACGTATGTTCGCTTCGCTCACATGGAAAAAAAAATCACTGGACACCCCTACCTCGCTGTGCATGAATCTGAGAACGCATGTAACTCGTTTTAGCAGGAATCAGTATCACGCACGTATGTTTGCTTCACATGAAAAGAAATAAAAAAAATCACTGGACACCCCTACCTCGTTGTGCATGAATCTGAGAACGTATGTAACTCGTTTTCACAGCAATTAGTATCACGCAGGTATGTTCGCTTCGCTCACATGGAAAAAAAAATCACTGGTCACCCCTACCACGCTTTGCATGAATCTGAGAACGCATATAACACGTTTTCGCAACAATCAGTATCGCGCACATGAACTCCCACCTCCCCCCCCCCCCAAAAAAAAAAAAAAAAAAAAAAAAAAAAAAATCAATGGATACCTCTACCTTGATGCGTATGAATTGCAAAAATGCATGAAATTACGATACTTACGTATTATCCGTAAGTACAATCAGTAAAAAAACCCCTTGACGTGTTAAAAGTTTGTGACGCAGCACTCAATTCTATGGCTACATTAATTGGAATTATGGGTCTTAAAAATAATGATATCAAATTTGGAGTGACTTTATTAATTAAAAATATTGATTTCTTTTTATTTCTTTTGCTTTTTTATTTTGCTTATATTTACAGTTTAAGCATTATTTTTAACATGAAAAGATATTTAAAAATTTTACTTGCCAACGCTATTTCATTCACATTTCTCATGAATTGGAAATTTGGGTTTTAAAAGATATATCAGAATTTCTGTGACGTTTTGGTGTTACTTTATAATATTTGTTTTAAGATTCCATTACAATTACTTTTATTTTGTGGAATAAAAAATATTTACACATTGAAAAATGCTTTAAATTTTCAAATATAATGTAAAATAATCACTCTTTCAATAAACTTATATTATAAATTCAAATGTGTTTATTTGATTGATTTGTCTTTTGCGTCATGCTATCTAAAACTGTAAGTAAAATTTATGTAAATGTTACTTTGTATCATAGTATCCAACTAGTGAAAGTGGGATAAGCAAATAGATAGTGGGATGCAAAGAAAACATTTGCACAAATTTTGCTTGCAGTTTCGGATAGCGTGACGCAAAAGATAAATCAATTTATTGAAATAAATACATTTGAATTTTACAGTATATTTGAAAATTAAAAGCATTTTTCAATGTGTAAATATTTTTTATTGCACAAAACAAAAGTAATTGTAATGGAATCTTAAAACAAATATTATAAAGTAACACCAAGGCGTCACAGAAATTTTGATATCATATCTTTTAAAACCCAAATTTTCAATTCATGAGAAACGTGAATGAAATAGTGTTGGCAAGTAAAATTTTTATAAATCTTTTCATGTTAAAAATAATGTTTACACTGTAAATATAAACAAAATAAAAAAGCAAAAGAAATAAAAAGAAATCAATATTTTTAATTAATAAAGTCACTCCAAATTTGATTTCATTATTTTTAAGACCAATAACTACAATTTATGTAGTCATAGAATGCGTCACAAACTTTTAACCCGTCAAGGGATTTTTGTACTGATATCATTGCTTTTTAAGGGTTAATGATTAAAAGATCAGAGCAAAGATTTTGTAGCACTTTGTAAAAAGTACTCTTGCATTAAATTTCGCAGAAAGTGATAAAATAAAAAAACTTTAAAGAAAAAGAAAACAATTTTTAAGAAATTAAAAGGGACGACTTGACAAAAACATACTACTTGTGTGTGTGTAGGGGGGAAGGGGGGGGGGAAACAACTATTTTATACTATAAAAGTGCATAACATGAAACTAATAAAAATAATTTATACTTTTGAAAACTTTTTCCACGTAACAAAAATTAAAATTTATTTTATTCATATTGAAAAAGTAGTATTGAAATAAATATTTAACAATATAAAGAGAAATTTTTCATTTGCAGCTCTTTTTTTCCATAGAAATTGCTAAGATGTACAGTCGGTCAAAAAAAAAAAAAAAAAAAAAAAAAACGAAACACACCCACCTATCTCATCAGTAAATTGTTGCAGAAAGGTACCATTCGTCAGGGAATTTTGTTCTCTTTTAAGCTAATTGGAAAAAAATAGCTTAAGGGGTCCTCTCCATATTGAAATCATGTCAAACTTCAATTTTTTCAATGGTAACATATAATTTTGATTTCGGATATCGATTCTACAGTCAATTTCATCCCCAGATATAAATTTGGAAGTCATATGGTATATAAGTTTAGGATTTATACACGTCTAAACTTTCGAGCTTCTAATGTTAAAGTCTGATTACACATTTATATTCATATCTCCTACATTTTTATTTTTTTTTACCTGATTTTTTTTATGATGTTAATAACAAGTTTTCCAAACATATTTATGAGTTTCATTAAGATTTTAATATTTTTTATCTATAGAATAAAATTATTAAATTAATATTTTAAAAAATTATGTATTGTGACCTATAATTTTTTTTAACAGATATCGATTTCTAGCACCTTAAAATACGCGTATGCCAATTTGCAGCTCATTGGGCCAAATAGTTCTTGAGATATTCTAGAAAAACAATCGAAGATCAAGTTTGGGGGCCATATAACGATTACAAACTGTATTTACAAGTAGCATTCACAACAATCAATTTTGAATTTTATTGCAGACGATATTAAGAAGAAAAAAGTTTTAATTCACTTTCATATATTTTTAATTATTTCAACAATGTTTTTTTTTTTTTTTTTTTTTTTTTTTTCAGCTGAAATATTGGAATTTAATTCTGAAATAAATTGTATAATAATATTAGACATGAGTGTAAATTGAAATACAAGAGCACATTGAACAATTACATGCAATTTAAAAATGTAGTTTAACATTTATTTATTTATTTTTTTTTTAATCTCTTTCCTTACTATATTATATAATGTTTTCGTAATTTTCTTTAGAAGAATTGTGATTTCTAATTTGTATAGTCGCTATTATTAATAGTGTTGGAAATATAAATTAACCAATTAACCAATAAAAATAATATAATATTATTACAGAATAAATTATTTCTTTGAGTTGGACAGAACTTCATAGCTGAGAGATCAGATTTTTACTTTTCGAACATACGTATGTAAAGGAAGTATTGTAATCGTGACAAAAAAACCGACCTTTGAGATTATGGGATTTCTATGCTTTTGAATTACACTGAATTAATTTTTACTAGTTTTCGATTATGAATAGGTGTATGTGTGTGAGTGAATACGATAGCGCCTAAATCCTCTGTTCAAATAAGTTGAAATATAGTAAGTATATTGTATGGCACCATAGCACGATCACTGTTCATTTTAGTGAAATTAGCACTTAAAAGTACTTTTTACAGGCACAAAAAAGAAATATTCTTTATCGTTATAGCCTATAGGGCGAAGTTTTTCAAACTGCGATAGCGTCTATACACCATTTTCTTTTGAGCTAATACGCGTGTTATAAATGTCCGTCGCACAAAGTGTATAGATTTTGATGTATCTAGCACTTATAGTTTTTCACAGGGTCACAACAAAAAATTCTTTATCATTATTGTCTATGGATCCAAATAAAATAAAATGCGATAGCATTTAAACGCTTTATTCGTTTGAGTTAAAAGACTTTTATACATGTTAATAATCCCCCTCGCACAAAGTGTATAGATTTTGATAAATCTAGCATGTATAGTTTTTTTTTCTTTTTACAAGGACAGAAAGAATTAAATTGTCATTATGGTCTACAGGCCCAAACGTTTTAAAATGCGATAGTATCTAAACACCTTATTCTATTAAACTGAAAATTTATACACATGTTATACATTACCGTCGCACGAATTGTATAGATTTTGGTAAAGATAGCCTTTATAGATTTTTACAGGAACACGACAAAAAATTATACATCATTACGATTTATGGTTTAAAATTATATGAAGTGCAATAGCGTAAAATTAAGCAAGGGGAGAAAATACTTGAACTCCCTGTAATATTTTCTCATATTACCATGTTTTAATTAACTTCGATTCTTGTTTGTTTGTTTGTTTGTCCAGTACAAATCTTGCAATCGATTTTTAACTAACTTCCCCACTAGCTAGATATTTGAAATTTTCAGGACAGCTCACAACACAGTGACAATACATTCTTCTAATAATTTTAGTCAACTATTTCAGGTCCCACTGCCTTCGGCAGCGCTCATATGATTTGGCAGAAAATTTATTTAACTAACTGCCCGACTAGCTAGACATTTGAAACTTTCAGAATAGTTCAGAACACAGTGAAAATGCATTTTTTTAATACCTTTAGCCAACTGTTTAGGGTTTCTGCTGCCTTCGGCAGCGTTATCAGTACAAAGCTTGCAATCGATTTTTCCCTAACTTTCCGACTAGCTAGACATTCGAAACTTTCAGAATAGTTCAGAACACGAGGAAAATGCATTTTCAAAATATTTTTAACCAATTGCTTTGGGTTCCTGCTGCCTTCGACAGCGTTACCAGTACGAAGCTTGCAATCAATTTTTCACTAACTTCCCGACTAGCTAGATATTTGAAACTTTCAGGATAGCTCAGAACACGGTGACAATACATGTTTTTGTCACCTTTAGTCAATTGTTTCAGGTCCCTACTGCCTTCGGCAGCGTTTATATAATTCGACAGAAAATTTATTTAAGTAACTTCCCGACAAGGTAGACATTTGAAACTTACAGAATAGTTCCGAACACGACGAAAATGCATTTTTTAAATACTTTTAGTCAACTGTTTCTGGTTTCTGCTGCCTTCGAGAGCGTTATCAGTACAAAGCCTGCAATCGATTTTTAACTAACTTCCCGACTAGCACATTTGAAACTTTCATAATAGCTCAGAACATGGTGACAACACATTTTTTTAATACTTTTAGTCAACTGATTCAGGTCCCTACTGCATTCGGCTGTGTTTATATGATTCGACAGAAAATTTATTTAACTAACTTCCCTACTAGCTAGACATTTGAAACTTTCAGAATAGATCAGAACACGGTGAAACAGAACACGGTGAACAGGTGATCAGAACACGGTGCATTTTTTAATTCTTTTAGCCAACTGTTCCTGGTTCCTGCTGCCTTCGGCAGCGCTACCAGTACAAAACTTGCAATCGCTATTTAACTAAATTAACGACTAGCTAGGCATTTGAAAATATCACCTACTTTTATTTGAATTTAGGCATTTTCATTAAAAAAATATCTATAACTCCAATCATGGACTGGATCCTGCTTCCTTGTTTACCAAATACCTCAACACGCAAAAATATCAGCTACCTTTGATTAAATTAAATCGTATTAAAAAAAATATATATAAATAGAAAGAAAACAAGATACACAATACGTATAAAGTTATAGACTTGAACCTGCCTCATTATTTACCAAATAATTCGATGCACACAAATATTGCCTGAATCGATTACATTCTCTCGTACTAAATTTAAACAAAATAACAAATGAAGTCATGAACTGGAACCCGAATCCTTTTTTACCATATATTTTGACAGCGAACGCAAATTTTTCTGTATAAATCCAAACTCTCTGGGTTAAAGGGTTAATTGAAAACGTTATTTTTTTTCTGAAGATGAGGGAAGACCATTCGTTTTAGCAGTTCCCGAAAAAACTTAGTCCGAAATATTCATCAAAATCGCTATATCCATTTCCAAGTAAAGCCAAATTCTGGTATGTGTTGCAATTGGCCGGTAAAGGGTTAACTATAAACGTTAATTTATCTGAAGATGAAATCCAATTGTTTTTTCTCATGAAAAAGCCCATTTTCATAAAAATCGTTTAGTCCATATCCGTGTAAAGCCAATTTCTGACATACGTTGCAATGGCCTTTAAAGGGTTAACATCGACAGCAAATTTTTTTGACGATACGGGGATAATTCCATTCGTTTAAGCATCCTCAAAATCACTTAACGCAAAACTTTCATGATATCCTTACATCAGTTTCCGAATAAACCCAATTTATTTCATTTGTTGCCATTGGCCGATAAGGGGTTAACAGCCAACGCAAATTTTTCTGAAGATGTTGGTAAGTCTAATATTCCGAAAACACTTAACCCCAAACTTTCATCAAAATCTCTAGAATCATTTTCGAGTAAACCCAACTTCTGCTATGTATTGCAATTCGCCAGTAAATGGTTAACTGTAAACGCTAATTTATCTGAAGGTGAAATCCAATTATTTTTTCTTATAAAAAAGCCCTAACATCGAACTTTTATAAAATTTGCTTCGTCCATTTCCGTGTAAAGCCGATTTCTGACAAACGTTGCAATTGTCCTTTAAAGGGTTAATATCGACAACGAATTTTTATGACGATGGGGATAATTCCATTCGTTTAAGCTTACTCAAAAGCACTTTTAACGCAAAATTTTCATCAAAATCCTTATATCAGTTTCCGAATAAACCCAATTTTTTCATTTGTTGCCATTGGCCGATAAGGGGTTAACAGCCAATGCAAATAATTCTGAAGATGGTGGTAAGTCTAATATTCCGAAAACACTTAACCGCAAACTTTCATCAAAATCCCTAGAATCATTTTTGAATAAACCCAACTTTTGCTATGTATTGCAATTGGCCGTAAAGGGTTAAATGTAAACCCTAATTTATCTGAAGATGAAATCCAATTGTTTTTTCTCATGAAGAAGCCCTAACTTCAAACTTTCATAAAAATTGCTTAGTCCATAGATCCGTGTAAAGCCGATTTCTGGCATACGTTGCAATTGTCCTTTAAAGGGTTAACAGCGACAACGAATTTTTGTGACGATGGAGATAATTCCATTCGTTTAAGCATCCTCAATATCACTTAACGCAAAACTTTCATGATATCCTTACATCAGTTTCCGTATAAACCCAATTTATTTCATTTGTTGCCATTGGCCGATAAGGGGTTAACAGCCAACGCAAATTTTTCTGAAGATGGTGGTAAGTCTAATATTCCGAAAACACTTAACCCCAAACTTTCATCAAAATCTCTAGAATCATTTTCGAGTAAACCCAACTTCTGCTATGTATTGCAATTCGCCAGTAAATGGTTAACTGTAAACGCTAATTTATCTGAAGATGAAATCCAATTATTTTTTCTCATAAAAAAGCCCTAACATCGAACTTTCATAAAATTTGCTTCGTCCATTTCCGTGTAAAGCCGATTTCTGACAAACGTTGCAATTGTTCTTTAAAGGGTTAACAGCGACAACGAATTTTTGTGACGATGGAGATAATTCCATTCGTTTAAGCATACTCAAAAGCACTTAACGCAAAACTTTCATCAAAATCCTTATATCAGTTTCCGAATAGACCCAATTTATTTCGTTTGTTGCCATTGGCCGATAAGTGGTTAACAGCCAACGCATATTTTTCTGAAGATGCTGGTAAGTCTAATATCCCGAAAACACTTAACCCCAAACTTTCATCAAAATCCCTATAATCATTTTCGAGTAAACCCAACTTCTGTACACACACACACTTCAGTAAGTAGAGACGCGTTGGTTTATTGTCTGATACCTAGGGGGAAAAAAAAACATAACAGAAATCTAATTTCAATAAAAATCTTCTGAAAATGCGATAATAAAATGTCAATTTTGAATCCTGGTGCCCCTCCCCCCCCCCCTTCACACACACAGGTGTTATCAGACCCTCCTGTGTTTTTGGACAGAATATTTTTTATAGTTCGAAATTTCCACATTAATATGCTCATTGAAATTATATTCCTTTTGATGTATTTAGAGGTTTGTAGATGAATGAAACACATTGAATAATAGAAGAGAGCTCTAATAAATTCGTTGAATTTGACCTAAATGAAAAAAAAATAAACTTGGAGATAACCCCCTAAAGAAAAACCTTAAATATCTCAGGAACTAATGTTGGTATCTTCGTGCAAATTTATATCTAGGCTATTTTGATGCTCTAGAATCGTTTTCCGTCGTCAAATTAGTGGGTTAACATTCGAAATTTCAAAGTTGGACCCATTTTTAATATGTAGACGACCCCCGATGTCATTTTTTCCTACATACAATAAAAGTAGACATAAATTCCTGACGATTGGTGCCTACTGCATGTTTCTGCGATAATTAGGTAATGAGATAGGTGGGGGTGTTTCGTTTTTTTTTCTTTTTTTTGACCGTACATATAACATTTTTCTTTTTTTTTCAAACACATGGTGTATCTGAACAATCAATTGGTAATGTGGGTTCCCGGGAGAAAAAAAAATATTTTAAAAATAATTACTCCCTATTATCCACAAAACAAGGTGGGGGTATCACTGTCACCAATGGAGCAGCTCATTGTAGCCCACTTATGTTCAGGCATTATATATATATATTTAAAAGAAACCTTTATAACCTTATTTACATAAATTTGAATTCTAATTATTAAAATTATATTCCAGTAACTCCTAAAATTGAAATTTGTTTTTTGCTATTGGCCCATTTCATTTGAAAATATTTAATCGATATTTACACATTTAATCATTTTTTATCTGTATATTTAAATTTGTTATATTTATTTATATATTCTCATAACCAAATTACCAACATGCTTTGCTAAGGCTAAACATCTTAAGTACTTTTTCATAACCCATTTCATATTAAATTATTTAATTAATATTTAAATACTTAATCATTTTTTTTTTCTATTTATACATATATATGTTTCTTTAATTGATGTTTTGTATATATCTTATTAAATGAGATTTTTAAAATTTTGAAAGAAATTTTGATAACGAAACTACCACCATGCTTTGCATGGATAAACTTCTAGTTTTCAAAGAAATATCATAATATGGTGAGCAGACTGTTTCAGATACTGAAACGGGTAGAGGGCACTGCAGGCACTACCGAGCGGGAACTTACTACAGTTAAAATTTTCAATAAAGCTATTTGCACTATGTTAATAAGCTGTTGTAGGCCCTGGAATAGGAAAAAGGTACCGCAGGCGCCACCGAGTGCGAGTTTCGCACGGTTGGATTTTTAAAGGATCACGAACCAGTTGATCGCCGAACGCTGACCCACAGCTGAAAATGCGAGACGTACATCGCAGTTTTTTTCAGTCTGCAGATTATTTTTGAAACAGTATTGTGCAGAGATTCCATGTCTCACGATTTCGGCAGGAAAAACAGCATTCTTCAATCTTTCTCCATCCACAACATAAATGTCAATATTCTTTTTAAACACGCTTTATTAGATTCTAGAACCTGTGAAGAGGTAGAATTGTTCAATATCTCACACTCATGTAATTTTTTGTGTGTGTCCCTCTTCTAGAGATGGGCGTTATTTCACGTAATATTATTATTGCATTGTATTATTATTGCATTGTAGCCTATTAGCACGGTAATATAGTACTAAAAATATCCTATTAAAAAAATAATATTTTCAATTTTATCTCTGCACGCGAAACAGACGAGGAATTTCTGACGACAAAACTGATATGATACACTATCATGCAAGTAAAAAGCTTGAATTATTTCTTTTATACAATGGATTTACAAAATACAAAAACAATATTATGAACGCCGACTTTTACCGAAATTCAAATCATACGAAAACTAATAGTTCAAATCTCGTCGTACGGTAACAAAAAAGTACCGAGTAATGAATAAAACAACCATCTTTTCGCGTCTAACTATTTCCGCAAACCCGTCTTTTCGCGTCTAACTATTCCCGCATTCCCTAACTATTCCCGTTAGATACAGCATCATACATAAACAGATAACGAAGTAACAAGTCAAAGACTCGCATCACTTTCCGCACGCAGATGTTCGAATCGATTCGTTACTTCACGTCTGAAAAAATACGATTTCATGCAACTCTGTTACTCAGTTTTTTTCTCAATCAGTAATATATTTCCATGTTCATAAAATTATCGTTAAAAAAATAATACAGCTGCTGCTATATCATTTTTTTAACGATAATTTTGTAATGATAATATTTTCTAGAATGTATTACGGAATATTCCATGTGAAATATATTAATCAAAATAATTTTAATAAGTAAGATAATTTTAACATGACATTATGACATCATGCTAATATTATTATGCCTCTTAACTTGATTTTTTGGTGTTGATTACTTTCCATGGGATAGTAAAATCGTTTGGGCATAGAATTAGTTACAAGCTCTTGTTTGACAGAACACAGAAATGCTTACAAGAGGGGAAGAATTTGACTGATGTTTCTGTTTCTGTTTACGGATTGGGGTGTTTTTTAATTAGATTTCGCTGGTAGGTAGCTAAGAGGATGTTTATTTGAAATGATGATGGCAGATGGAACTCAAATTACGTAATAGCATGTAACGCATGCAAATGTGCTTCAGAAGATTTTACTTTTTTTCATATGTTTTTATGTGGTTATCAATTTGATAAGAGGATGTATATTTGTATTTGTATTTCGATTTTCATTTTCTTATTTATTTTAATCAGTTATTTTTTTTTTTTTTTTTTTTTTTAAGAGACCTTTTTTTATGACGAGTAAAATAATTAATTATTTATGGATCATCTCTAAAAAAAGAGTTGACTGTGAAAAGAAAAAAATATTTAAAAACTGCTCATTGGAAACGAATAATAAAAATCCCTGATGATGCTTTACTATTAAAGCGAAAAGCTTCGGATAAATTTTTTAACATCTTTTAAATAAAATTTAATTTTACGTGTGTTTAAAGTGTTTTTAATA
The DNA here is from genome assembly GCA_963930645.1 of Salticus scenicus. Lineage (NCBI taxonomy): Eukaryota > Metazoa > Arthropoda > Arachnida > Araneae > Salticidae > Salticus > Salticus scenicus. Next base: position 123,075,532 of record OZ005658.1, on the reverse strand, counting down.
TAATTAATTATTTATGGTCGTATATCCGTAAGGGATCCGATTGGGAAAATCGCATTATGCGATTTTGCGAACAAAATTTAAATTTTATAACTGTTCCGAATTTAAAAAAGCATTTTAAAAGACTTCATCCCACTGTAATTAAGAATAATAATTCGGTTGTCAATTTGGAAGTTTTTTTTTTTTTTTTTTTTTTTTTTTAACCTAAAAACCATATATCAGCATCTTGTGAAGGACTCTTTAAAAAAAGAAGAAAGAAAGAAAAAAAAAAAAAAAAAAAAAAGAAAAAAAAAAGAAAAAGAAAAAAAGCCAGAAATTTAATTTCAAATCACGTTTTACGCTTTAAACTAAAAGTTTTTAAAAATTGTTATTTTTGAATAGTACTTGCTTTTTAATCAAATAAAATTATTTTACTTTTCACATACTAAATATTTAATTCTATGTAAAATGTATACATATGTTTTTATCATTAAATTATGTTTTAAATACACTAGTTAAGTTTTCTTTTTCTAAACAATGCACTTAATAATAAGATAAATTAATCTTATCTTTCGTTGAATAATATTTCTAAAAATCAATTATAACGTAATTGTTATGAAATAATTATGGCAGCATAGTTCTAATGTTATTTTTATTTATTTTATTTTATCTTTATGTAATACATTATTTGGCAGTTTAGGATTTGGAATGTTGCAATATTTTTTAATAAAACTTTTTTTTTTTTTTAAACAACTAACATTTTTTGAATAATATAGTTTATATATTGGTATTCTTTGTCACAGGAAACGGTTGGTTGGTTGGTTGGGTTTTTACGTCGCCCTAGGGCTGCACAGATGGGCAATTGGCGACGGTCTGGGACTCACCCCTACAGGTGGTCCGGAGACGTGCCATCGCAATTTTGATACTCCACGGAAGGGATCACAGGAAACGGATGTATGCGTTTCAATATTATTTACAATATTCCGTTTTCGCATGTGCGTACTTCTTCAGAAAGAACGTTTCATGGACTATATCTTTTACTATTATTATTTTATGATAGAAATTTTATTTTTAAAAGAAAAGAAAATACGATTACATTAAGTGAAAATTACTATTCGAAAGTGCTGTTATTCGAAAACATAAATCGTATGCACTATGTACGACACGCCTATATAATGCATTTCTTGAAGTCCCATTTTAATTAAGTAGAAATTAGAAATAGATTACAAAAAAAAAAAAAAGGATATTGGAATATATTACCATAAACTGTACGAAATGAAGTAACCTATTGCTGAAATGTAACTGTTTATCCCATCCCTACCCTCTTCCCCCCGCTAACGATCGACGATCAAACAGATCAAGGAATCCTTGCGATTTCCAATCTTTTTGCATCCGAACCATAAATGTCAATATTCTTTTTAAATTTATTTAATTAGATTCAAGAAGTTATGAAGAAGTAGAATTGTCCAGTATCTCTCACTCATATTTGTTTTACTTCCCTCACCTTCCGCTAACTATCGCAGATCAAACGCTCCACAGAAGCGTTGTGATTTTCAATCTTTTTCCATCCACAATGTTCATTTTAAACTTACTTTATTAGATTCTAGAACATATAAAAAGGTAGAATTGTACTTATTAAGTTACTTAAACACACAGTTTCAATTCCCGTATCAGAAGTTTTCTATGAGTTGGGGTTCAGACATTGATAAGATGAGAAATATGCAATTAAGAAGTACAATGACGAACAAACTGTAATTGTTGATAGATTTATACTTCTTAATACCTCTCCACCTGGTTACACACAGGAACAAGAAAATTTTAGAAAGCAGCATTAAATTCAATGTTTAGTCTCTTACTACAAATATTTTACTAGAGTCAGTCTCAGTAATACGAACAAAATCATGGGCAAAGATATTTCTTCTTATATGATATGAAGGATAATGGTTAATGCCAACTTGCCAACTCTTTACCTAGCTATATTATATGTAATTAAAATTTTATAACTACAATGCTTTGACATATCTAACAGATTAATAACATTAGGTAAATGCAACCTTGTGATAAAAGATTGAATTGAATATAGTTTCTGAATATTTTTCTTTTGTTATGAACTATGCTACCAGCAAGAAAAAACATAGTTGTTTGTCAGTGTAAAGAAAACTATGTGACTCGAGGAATGTAAAATATCTTATATCTGTATATATATATATAAATTACGTGTCACGATGTTTGTCCGCGATAAACTCCTAAACTAAGGAACCGATTTTAATGAAATTTTGCACACTGTGTGCAGTTTGGTCCAACTTGAGAGATAGGATAGTTTTTATCTCAATTTATTGTCACAATATTGTTTTATTGCAATTATTTGTTAATTATAGACCTTTGTTACAGTTGCTCCAAAATATCTGTGAGTTCCATAAGTTTAATTGTTGCCAAAAAGAAAAAATACGAGTTCATTTTCTTTCGACATAAAAGTAAATACATTTAATCAAACGTGAACGTTAAAAAATTATAAAAAGGTAAATTATACATCTCACGAAAATTGACGTCATAATCAATTTAAAGATTTTATTCGCATTGATAAAGTATGTAGTTATACACAAGCGAAGTGTGACGTCACTGACCGTCTGTGAAATCAAGAAAAAGATTTCTTATGTTAATCGCCCATTGTATTTTTTGTAAAAAAATATTAAAAAACGAGGAAAATTATTTCCGGATTTTAATCCCCATATTTTTGTATAGATATGTATTATTTATCATGTGCATACGTTAGATTGAGTTATTTTGCTGCCAAATTGACAAAATTTTAATTTTAAATTTCAAAGCTCTGTCGTCCTTGGAGTTTTTCGTATTTGGCGATCAAAAACGTAACACGAAAATATACAAGCTAGATTATATTTTCGTAATATGTATTGTGCGAAATATTGTTTCATATTATTCATTACTCTCTTAATATAAGTTGTTAAAATAACCATGATTTTTGAAAGGAATTAAATGTGTGCGCCAGATAATTTGGCGATATTATTTTTTTTCCGCCAAGGATGATAGATATGAAATTTATTCCGCTGCAACATGTTAATATCTTATATCAGATACATTATGTATATGCTACAATTTATTTCACGTGACACGTGTGTTAAAAATTTATTTACCACATAACCTTGCTTTTTCAATTTTTGTTGCATTATTCTAATCTGTATCACTTCGTCTTCTTTAAGAAATTTGTGATCTATACATAGCGTTCTAAATAAAAAGTAACCATTTCAATATTTTAAAACTTATTTAAAAGTCTGTTTTATTTAACATTAAATTTTAAAACTTAATTTAAAACTTATTTAAAAGTCTGGAAGAGTTTAGGTCTGTTTATTTGTTTTGTAACGCTAATCTATATGATCGATGTTCGAAAGTTTAATTAATTATTTCTGTTATTTTTCTTTACTTTTTCTTTAATAACTTACCAATTTAACGTTCCTGATCAAATTTGTGATTTATATATGTATTTTGCATTAAATTTTGATTCATATTTATTGCTGAAAATGCGATCTTAAAATCTTGCAATTTTGTTATCCTTATCCTCAATGCTTTTCTTCTTGATTAACTTGAATTTACTATTAAAATTTTTACATACTCAGAATCTTCTCACCACTTCGTTAAAATATATTAATCTTTTCAGTAATATATTAATCAGTATATCCCCACAACGATATTTGGCGATTTTTTGTTGGCGATTATGGCTAAATCATAAATCTATAAATCCTAAATGATAAATGATAATCTAAATAACAAATCAAAAACATAAAATAATAAATCCAAAATAAACAACATATAGGCTGCCATATTATATCACAAACAGTCCAGAGCGACATCGTTATCGTTCAAAACGGCGCCAAAGAAAAATCGCCAAATTCAGCTGTGGGGATATACTGAAGTTATAATTATCCGAATATAATTACTGAAGTTATATTATAAGTTATAGTTGTGGGTAACAACTATAGCATTTCTCCACAACTGGATTTGGCGATTATGGCTAAATCATAAATCTGAAAACCGTAAATGATAAAATCATAAGCTAAATCATAAATCTAAAATAAAAGCATGCAGGTTACCATATTTTATTGCAAAGAATCCAGAACGACTTCGTTATATTTCAAAAAGGCGCAAAAAAAAAAAAAAAAAAAAAAAAAAAATCGCCAAATCCAGTTGTGAGGAAATACTATATACCTTATCAAATTATCAACGTATTACTTAGCCGCAGCAACGCGTGGCCGGGTCTGCTAGTATATTATAAATGTCAATGTCCGTTTATTTGACTGAGTTTCACGCTAAAACTGCTCGATGGATTTCGATAAAATTTGTTATGGAGATAGCTTATACCCTAACTTAGAAAGTTGGCTGCCTTTTATTCCGAAAAAAAGCTTTTTTTTGTTATTTTTATGCATAAAATAGCAATTTTGTAATCTAATAATAGCAAAAAATTAGCCATTTAAATTTTAACCATAATTTAATTGTTGCCAAAATTAAATTTAATTATCCATAATTTAATTGTTGTCGAGTTTATTTTTTTTTTCCAACAGGAAAATAAATACATTTATCTAAACGTGAACAATAAAAGATAAAAGTGCTAATATAGTTTACGATGGTAATGTGTGTTGTACTAAAATCAGTTTTGTTATAGATCCTCCTGGGTGATTTTTTAAATTGAATTGTGCGTTGAAGTACACCGAACATTTTTCGCCAAGAGGTTTAATTTAGCAACAGCGATTTTAATCTAGGTAGTTCAAGAAAAATATAAAAGAGGTTTAATTTAGCAACAGCGATTTTAATCTAGGTAGTTCAAGAAAAATGTAAAATTAATAAAGTTGTGTAGTTTTATTTATAGATCCTCCTGGGTGATTTTTTAAATTGTTGCGTTGAAGTACACCGAACATTTTTCGCCAAGAGGTTTAATTTAGCAAGAGCGATTTTAATCTAGGTCGTTCAAGAAAAATGTAAAATTAATAAAGTTGTGTAGCACGATAATGTTTAGTTATTTATTTATTTTTTTTATATACCATTCACTACGCTAATTTAACATACAAATAAATGAGCTGCTGTGTGTGACTGCACTTGCACGCTGTCGGGCAGAAATATTTGATTAATTCAAATTAATATTTAAATAACTAAATAAAGATATGTTTAATAGAAAGCATAGTCTTGCAGACAAACTTGGAGAGTGGGCGACCAAATTTGGTGAAAAATGATAGTTTATTGTTCCCGATGTTTCGAAGCTCTCCGACACACGGGAACGTAGACCTTGAGCTTACCAAGGGATTCTCGATGGAGTCATCTCCAAGCCCCATTACCGAAAGTTATAAGTAGGTGTGAGTTGATTTGTGCGAAAGAGTATGTAGTCACTGCGATCCAGAGTTATTCAGAGACCTATTCTGAGTCATTGCACTTTAGGGATTGAGCTCTAAGCAACTGGACATTTTTCGTGAGTGAGTGAAAATTTTTGTTCTGGTGTAGTTGATGTTATTTGCTTTACTCCTGTGGAACAAGTGACTATTTTTTAGACTGTCCCAGAACATTAATCGAATAATGACTTATACTGTACGAGTAACAGTTTCAACTGTTTCCAGAATATTCGAAGAATTAACACCAGCTATTGGACTATTTTCGAAAATATTTGTTTTAATAATAGTTTTTTCGTACAGATTCGAGAAGTTCAAAAAATGTTTGATATTGCCAAGGAGGTCCCATACTAAAGCTGTGACGAAAATAGTCGCCAATCGAAATATATTCAGTTACAAAGAAATCATTTACATATAGTATCCAGTGAAGCGGGCAAATAATAAAAATAGTAAATAAATAAAAATCAAATTTTAAAAAATATCTGAAAACTTTAACGTAGAGGGACGATAATTAAAAATATTCTAAGAAAATCTATTAAATGTAAAAAATTTAATAAAGCAACACTAAATAGTTATTGAAATACAGTTTTCTGTGAAAAAAAAAATTATAATTATCTTATTGTCTTATTATCTTATTTTTTATTGGGGTTAGAATAAAGTTTGAGTTTTTATTTATTTAAATAGTAAATAAAAACACAAAAGTTAAAAAGTGAATACATTTATACTTTAAAAAATTTTTAAATATTAAAAACTTAGTACTTAGAACAAACAGTAGAATAAAATTTTTAATTATCTGCTGGTCAACTGATTTTTAAAATAAGTGAAATACTATGTATTTCATCTTCAAGCAAAATGAGAACTACCATAAAATATTCATTTAAACTATTTATAAATTATTTTTATTTTCAGGTTCCATAAGCAAAAATTTGGTTCAAATTACTTCAGTATTTCATAAATTATCATGATGGCAAACTTTTGATTGTATACAAACTAAGTAATAGCGAAAAGTTTTTTTTTTTTTTTTTTTTTTTTTTAAATATTTGAAATTTTTTATGAATTTGGAAAAATTTTTCTGCAAACAGTATTTATGTATTTTTGTACTTGCTGGATTTTTTGAGTTTATATATATATGTTGAAACTGACAAAGTAAGAATTTTTTTTTAATATGATTTAAAAAAAAAAAAAGAGTATTTTGTAAATCAAAAAACTGACAAAATTGATTTTTTTTAAATCTCGTCAAAAGTTAGGGGTCAAGTGATGATTGTGATTTTATGGATGTTACCGCTAAAGTGCTAGGGGAAACTAGGGTGATCCGTTTCATTTCTCAAATTACCTAGGTAATCTGCAAATTACCTAGATAATCTGCACAGTATCGACTACACACTCGTTAATCTGCACAGCACCACCGATCGGGACTTCGTTATGGTCAGAATTTCTAAAGATTAATAACACAGTGAGCAAACAGGCTGTTTCAGATACTGAAACGGGAAGTGGGTACCGAGCGGGAATTTACTACACTTAAAATAGCTATTTGCATTATATGTTAATAAGATGTTATAAGTGTAGAAATGGCACCGCAGGCGCCACCGAGCGGAAGTTTCGTACGGTCGGATTTTTCAAGACACGTGAAACAGCTGGTCGACGAAGGCGGCTAGTGGCTAATGAGAGATAAAATTAATCGGCGACACAAAACTAAAAGTGGAGGGAGAGGGGTAAGGAGTAGGGAAAGGAAATGAGAGAAACAAACTTTTGAACTTTAACGATACGGAAGCCGCTATTGTGCAGATTATCTAGTTAAAATGTGGAAAACTCTTGATTCCGCACTTTAACGGATCACCCTAGTTTATATATACATAAGCAAGAAAAAACAGTTGTTTGTCAATGTAAAAAAAAAACATGTGACTCGAGGAATGTAAAATATTAATATATAAAAATAAAATTTTAAAAAATTTCTGAAAACTTTAACAATGCAACACTTTAATCATTCTAGTGGGACGATAATTAAAAATACTTTATGAAAATTATTAAATGTGAAAATTTTAATAAACAGGGGTGAAACTACCGAGCCAAACCTGTAAAAACCCTGAAGTGGCTTATCGGATCGTCGGTGCGATTAGTGTACAGGCTATTCGGACCATCTTTTCCAAGGAGAATAAGTTAGCACTGATAAAAGAGTAAAATTTAGAAATAATATAATGTGTCTCGTCCCTGTGCATGAAAAAATATCTTTTTTACTTTTTGAGTGTGGGAGTGGGGTAGAGATTATTTTCACAGAAATTTTGTACCCTAAATTATGCTAAAATTCTTCATAAAAGGGAATAACTCAAAATATTTTTATAAAGCAAAAAGGAAAATAATAAAGATTTCGAAAATTGAATAATAAAAAAAAATAAATAAAAAAAAAAAAAAAAAAAATATGCAGCATAAAAACGGATTTTAGTAAATGAGTATTTTCAGTCTTTGAAAAAAAAACTTCAGAATATGTTTATGAATATGTATAAATAAATCTGCATATTCAACTACATAGATGCTTTTTACTTTTTTTATTTTTTTATTTCCTTTCTTTCTTTCTCCTTTTTCTTTTCTTTTTCTCTATATATTAAAAAAAAGTTACTGTCACTGGCGCCAAATTTCTTTTGTCTGCGACAGCATCTTCTAGTGGAGGGTAAGGTCCTTCGTGTCATGAGAGGTATCAATGTATTCCGAATACTCCAAGGGAGACATTTCAGCTGCTTAGAAATTACTATCATTTTAATTAAAGAAGTTATCAACTAAAAACGACAAGTTTATGAAGGTACTCTATTTGCCATTTTGAAAAAAGTTTCTCCCAGTGACGTTGTTCTTCTGTCATGGTGCAATTTTACACGGGAAAATTAAAATATGTTCCTTGGTTGTATGTAGGTAGGTAGGCAGGTAGGTTGGATTTAACGTCGCACCAGTACTGCGCTATGGGTAATTGGTGACGGTCTGGGACGCACGCCTAGAGATATTCCGGAGACATGTCATCACAATTTTGATCCTTTACGGAGGGGATGATCCCCCCGCTTTGGTGATCCCCACAGGTATAGTGTGGATGGGAACATGGAGGACTTTGCGGCCAGCAAGTTCACAATACCTACATAGTTCGTCCAAAATGATGGAATAATCGCTTCTGATTGGACGCGGAGAAGCAAAGTATGAGCAAATCAACCGTTAAGTAACAGAACAAGTTTTTTTTTTTTTTTTTATGAATTGAACAAAATACCTCATCTTTTGAAATCAGTCGGAATGTATTAAGAAAGAAATTAGATTGCTTAAATTGTGTGCGAGATAAGAGCGGGGTTAAAATTTGGAGATAAGTTAAAATTATGAATACTTTAAATACGAGTGTACATTCATTATTTGTTTTACTTACAAAACATTAAAAGTATTTTTATTTATTTTTTAATCCTATTAAAATTTAGAGAAAGAAAGTTATACCTTTAAAAGTTAACATTTGTGTATAACACATTTTAGTTTTAAATGTGAAAATCTCTAACATGCATTGTCACCTTTATTAATGAAATTGCTTTTGAAAAATTAACCTCATTCTCTGTCTATGTATTAAATCCCTACAATGTCTCCCTCAAATAGTATTTATTTGCATATAAGACTTCCTTAAAGCACAATAAATAAATAAATAAACAAAATAAAATATACTAAAAATAAATAAAATATCCCCCCCATACACATTTTTTGTTGGCAGCAAGCTAGTAGTACACTTGCTACATATTTTAATTTGAAAAATGATATCTCTTTTCTTCCTAGATTTCTTTTCATTAATAAAAACAGTCAATTAAATCTATATACTTTCATTAATTCAAAAACAAATGTTAGTAAATCTTTATACAGTTTATCTATATAGTTAATTATTGTTTAATATATTGATGTAGTCAAATAGAACTAACATTTTACAATATAATAAAGAAATAGGGTATTACATTTAACAAATTTTAATTTAAAAAGATATATATATATATATATATATATATATATATTATTAAAAACTATCAATGGGCTACACACAACACAGATGTTAACTTTTAAAGTTATATCATTGTTTCTCTAACATATAATTTTTCTAAAGTTATATCTGGATAGATTTTAATCGAATAACACAAAAAAAGAAGAAAGATAGATAGAAATACTTACTTGTTTTGTAAATAGAATTAATAATAAATGTACACTTACATTTCAAGCATTCGAATACCATCTCCAATTAATTTCAATCAACTTATCTCCAAATTTAACCCCCTCTTTTTATGATTTTAATATGTATTACTCGCACTAAATTTAAGCAGTCTAATTTATTTCTTATGACTTTCTGACTGATTTTAGAAATGAGAGATTTTTTGTACTATTAAATATATATATATATATATATTATTTTTATTTTACATTAGTTTTCATTGTTCTTACCTTTTTCCCTTATCATTATCTGATAGCTTGCCACATATTTAATTACAAGAATATTGCTACCCCTAATTCTAAAAAGAAGAAAAAAAAAAAAAAAAAAACATATGTATTTTTTCAATTTCATATTTATAATTCATTAGGCAATGACTTCGGTCTTCTATGTTATATTGTCTATAATTCTTTATAGTCCTCTGTAACTTTTGCCTAGCCATTGGAAATAAAAAAAAAATATATATTTATAATTCACTATCGTCACAGCAGATGGCGACACCAAACATACATTTATCTTCTAATTCTGATATTTAGATTACTCCGTGATTTAGAAACAATATTTTACTCTGCAATTTGTATAAATCCGACCTTTTTCCTGATAAAATAAAATTTTAAAAATTCTGGCAATTTTACATATTTTAATCTTAAAACCATTTACTCCTACATATTAAAAAAAAAAAAAAAAATAATAATAATAAAATCGCTGATTTAAGTGCGGGATGAAAGAAAAACTAGTATGTTGTGGCCACCACAAGACTTTCTTCTTATATTTTCCTATACATATTCAATCAGTAACAATATTTAAAAAAAAAAATTACGATTTTTTTTTCTAAGTTTTTTTTTTTGGTTAAAAACGAAAGTATTCAATCAGTAACAATATAAAAAAAAAAAAAAAAAAAAAAAAAGAAAGAAAGAAAGAAAGAAAAGAAAAGAAAAAAAAAAAAATTACGAATTTTTTTTTTTTTTTGTTAAAAGTAAAAAAAAATCGATAACTTTGTTTTAAATTATCACAGATTTATAGTTCAACCATTCGTTATAAAGGTATTGACGAGATCTTTCGAATGATACCCATCTTCAAAATTTACCCAAACGATGCCCCCACATGCACAGAAATTTTTTCCTAGTTAACTATTACTATTATCAATAACTCATATTAATTTTAGAATCACAAATTAAAAATAACTCTCATTATGTACATTTATACAAAATTTTGTTCTATACTGCCATGTTAAAAATTTAGAAAACATGAGATCACAGCGCCACCTGTTGAGCGATTGATCCCCAAATGTAATCAGCACCAGTTTATGTCGGGGACCAACTAAATACAAAGTTTGGTTAAATTTCGTTTAAAAAAAATATATATATATACGATTTTTTTTCTAAGGTTTTTTCTTTTTTTGTTAAAAGTAAAAAAAATCGATAACTTTGTTTTAAATTATCACAGATTTATGGTTCAACCATTCGTTTTAAAGGTATTGACGAGACCTTTCGAAAGATACCCATCTCGAAACTTTGTACCCCCGGGAAGGGTACTCCTCCCCCAGTGGAGGGGGAAGCGATGCCCCCCCCCCCATGCACAAAATTTTTTTCCTAGTTAAATACTACTATTATCAATAATTCATATTAATTTTATAATCAAAAGTTTAAAATAACTCTTATTATGCACATTTATACGAAATTTTGTCCTATACAGCCATGTTAAAAGTTTCATAAAATGCGATCACAGCGCCACCTGTTGAGAAATTGATCAACAAATCTAATCAGCACCAGTTTATATCAGGGTGCAACTAAATACCAAGTTTGGTTAAATTTCATTCATTGGTTCGTGAGATACAGCGTCCACAAAAAAAATGATACAGACAGATAGATAGACATTTTCTAAAAACTATTAATTCGTAATCTAGACATCCCAAAACATGTAAATCCATCAAAAAAAGGAGGTCAAAAATTTTCACGAATCCAATACTTTCTCTATATTACATATACTACTCCGATTCAAAAAATTAGAATAATGAAAAGAAATATGGTCAAGGGAAATGAAAATCGAATTTATCAAATTAATAATTAACAATATCAAATATAAAGTACTATAATATGAATCTGCATATTTTGCAGATTATAAAAATGTAAACACATTACAATGAAATAGAAAATATATTTAAATCAGCTAACAACAAAAAATTCAAAATATTAGAATACTTTCTAACATGGTTCAAAAAATTAGAATAATGAAAATATATTGAACATAATTTAAACTCTAAGTATTTTTACTTGCTAATCAGTACTTTGTTGCATCACCCTTAGCTTTAATGACAGCTCTTAAACGTTTTGGCATGTTTTTAACTAAAGGTTCACAATCTTTTTTATCCAAATTCGCCCATATGCTCTTTATACTAGAAATAAGTTCTTTTTTGTCTCTAGGCGCAACTTCTTGAAGTCGTTTCTTCATAATTCCCCACAAATTCTCGATAGGATTTAGATCGGGTGAGTTTGCAGGCCAAGGGTGTACAGGTATGTCCTTCTCTTTGAGCCATTTAGTTGTTGATTTGGAAGTGTGGGGAGAAGCTGAATCTTGCTGAAACAAGAAATCGTCATCACATAAATCCTCAGCTGAAGGAATCAAGAAATGTTCAAGAATTTCTTGATAGACTTCTGAATTGACTGTTGTGGAAACAATACACAACCTGCCTGGGCCTTCAGCAGTCATGCAGCCCCATACCATAACAGAGGCCGCAAATTTAAACGAACGTTTTAAACATTCTTTCTTATAAGCTTCATGTTTGAGTCTCCAGACACGTATACCTTGATTTCCGTGAGACACACAAAACACACTTTCATCGCTGAAAAGTATCTTTTTCCAATCGTCGTGATCCCAAAATAGCCTTTGTTTACACCATTTAACTCTAGCAGCCCTTTGCTTAGATGATAAGAATGGCTTTATCTTAGGCACACGTGATCTAAAACCTAATTTGCGAAGTCGTCGTAGTGTTGTAGATTTGGAGACATTTATACCCATTTCTTTCCATTTTCTATGCACATATCTCACACTCCGAAAACGATGTTTCTTCACAATCTTTTTCAATTGCCTTTCATCTCTTCTTGAAGTTACTGGCTTTCGACCACTTTTAAAGTGTTTATTTTGAAAACACTTATTATTAGAATATTCTCTCAAAACTCTACTCTCACTTGCTTGAGAGCATTTCACTTCTTTTGCTATAAAAAGTTGTGTTTTTCCTATTTCGTGCAAGTACACAATACGATATTTCACAGCCTCAGATAAATCGCTCTTTCGTCCCATATTAAGCAAATACTACGCTACAATCAAATGCCAAACGACTTTTCATTTTCAACGGAGCACATTTTATAGTCCCACAGATGTTAATCCCGCAGCCGTTCTCTCAACTTATAAGAAAAATTTGAATATTCTAATTTTTTGAACCATGCTATCGAGGAATTCTATTTCTTTGAATTATTCTAATATTTTTTAAATAGTTAATTATTAATATATCAGATAAAAATAAATATTTATGTTATATTTATAAATGCTCTGAAGATAATTAGATACTTTTAATATATTTTTTCCTGGACGCAGTATGCAAATTGACGCGTTAGCAACATCAAACTCATTCTTTTTTACATTATTCTAATTTTTTGAATCGGAGTAGTAGAAGAAAGTATATATATATATATACAGTGGTGGATATAATTATAAAACATCTATCTAATTTGACAAATAGTGAAAGAAAAGATTCAGAACTTAAAAAATGTTTTATCAAATACATCAAAAACATAAATTTATTCTGTTATTACACGTAATTGTTTTACAAAAATGATATTTTTGTAGAGTTTAATAAAAAAAATTAAAAATACCATGGACAAAATTATAAGACACCATAACATTTTAATTAAAACACCTGCTTTTATTCGAAAATAATGTGCAAATACAAATTTTCTGCACGCTGTTATGACGTCAGCAGTTAACTAAAGCAGACGATAATCGACTTCATGCCTTTACAAACATGCCACGAGGTACAGAATTAAAAGAAAGTGAAATTCGCGAAATTTGGAGATTAAATGGAACTGGTGCTTCAATAATTAATATTTTAAAAGTTACTAAATGCTCTAGATGTGCAATTAGAAATGTTTTGCAAAGAGGAATTAATGGATCGGTGATTAAAAGATCTGGACGTACTCCTTACTTGTCCTCGAGAGACAGACGCCATGTGCTCTCGCTCGCTACACAGCATAAGATGACCACTACAGGCATTAAAAAAGCTTTGAAACTTAATTGTTCAAGGATAACCATTCGTAGGGTGTTGCATAATGCTTCCTATGCGAAATATAAAAAATTGAAGAAAAAACCACCGCTTCTAAGCCGACACAAAATGGAGCGTCTAAACTTCGCTAAACTAACTATGGCCTGGACCTCCAAATGGTACTCTGAGTTATTTGCTGATGAAAAAAAGTTTTTCCTGGATGGTCCTGACGGGTTTCAATATTATTGGCATGATTTACGGAAGTCTCCTCATGTACTAATGAGCCGCTAAATGGGTAGAGGCTCAGTAATGGTTTGGGCTGGTTTTTCGGCTCAAGGGAAAACGGATATTATTTTTGTGCATTCAAGAATGAATTCCGAAAAGTATAAGAATCTTCTTAAAGATCAACTAATATACGGTGAACATCTTTGTGGCGAAAAATACACTACCAGCACGATGCAATACCAGCATGATAACGCGCCGATTCAGGCATCACGCGAAACAAAAAAATCTGGAGTGACTCCACTCGACTTTCCGAACATTGAGTAATTAACAGTTTTGTAGATAAAGTAAAGAAAGAGGACTTGTTAAACAAACAAAAGAGAGAAAACCATAATAGAGTGTTTGAGTATTTTTCTCCATATATTACACGATGTTTTATTTAACGCTACTGAACTTTGAGCACATAGATCACAATGATAAAGAATTTTTCGTTGTGTCCCTGTAAAAACCTATAAATGCTAGATTCACCAAAATGCTTATAATTAGTGCAACAGTAATTTATAATATTCATATAATTTTTCAGCTCAATTGAATAAGGTGTTTAGATGCTATCGCACTTTTAAAATTTTGGTCCCATAGGCCATAATGATAAAGAATTTTCCTTTGTGTCCCTGTAAAAAAAACTGTAAGTGCTAGATTAACCAAAATGTATACAGTTGGTGCAACTGTGACCTATAACATGTGTAAAATTTTTTTGCTCAGATTAATAAGGCGTTTAGACGCTATCACACTTTTAAAAATTTGGCCCCATAGGCCATAATGATAAAGAATTTTTCTTTGTGTCCCTGTAAAAAAACTATAAGTGCTAGAATCTCCAAAATCTATACAGATTGAATATCTGTGACCTATAATATGTGTATAAATTTTTTGCTCAATTTAATAAGGCGTTTAGATGCTATCGCGCTTTAAGATTTTGGTCCCATAGGCCATAATGATAAAGAATTTTTCTTTGTGTCCCTGTAAAAAAACTATAAGTGCTAGATTCACCAAAATCTATAGGGTTCGTACTATGGTGGCTTACAATATACGTACCAACTTTCAGCTTATTCGAACAAAGCGTTTAGACGCTAGCGTGTTCACTCACAGACACACACACATACATACATCATCGCAAAAATAGTGAAAACGGACTCATTGAACCTCGAAACGTATAGAAACATTAAATTCTCAAATTCGGATTTTTGACATGATTACAATACTTTCCTCACTATAGTGTTCGGAAAGTAAAAATGGCTTTCAGAGCAAAGTATCAATGTTGTTCCGTGGCCTTCTCGCTCCCCAGACTTAAATCCCATCGAAAACTTGTGGGGGATCTTAGCTCGTGCGGTTTACCGAAATGGGAGGCAGTTTATATGTGTCGAAGACCTAAAGAATGCTATAAAATGTGCTTGGGAAGAACTGTCTTGCGATATTTTGTTAGAATTGATAGATTCGATGCCGAATCGCATCTTTCATGTTATAAAAAACAACGGCGGCTCCAACAAATATTGAATAACCATGTTAGAGGATTTTCTTTTAGACCATTAGTGTCTGCTAATTATGTTGACCACTGTACTTGGAAAAAACGGTTGGTGTCTTATAATTTTGTCCATTATGTTTTTCAGTTTTTTCATTAGATTGTATGAAAATATCATTATTATAAAAATAATTATATATGATAACAGAAAAAATTTATGTTTTTGACGTATTTGATAAAACATTTTTAAGCTCTGAATCTTTTCTTTCACTATTTGTCAAATTAGATAGGTGTCTTATAATTATGTCCACCACTGTATATATATATAAATACATGTCATCTTAAAATATTAACAAATAGCCGCTAAAAGATTTTGATCATTAATCTTTTTGTGCAGATGATCTATAATACTAAAAATGTATATCGGAAAAAATATTTTCATTAAAATTTAGTTCAAAATATCGACCAAAAAAATTATTCTGCTGCCTAATGTTGATTTTTTGCTGCGTCGCATCCTCGCGTCCAATCAGAAGGGATTATTCCATCATTATGGACGAATTCTGTAGGTGTTGTGAACTTGCTTGCGGCCGCGACAAATTTTATGTACACCAGCCACCATTAGTGTACACGACGGTCTTTGGCCGGCTCAAGTATCGAATCGGCAATCTTCCAATTTCGTGCTCGGCACTTTACCGACAAGGATACCGCGGTCCGAAACCATAAATGTAAACAGAAAGAAAATAAATATCAACTTTTTTTCTCTACTTTAAAAAAATTAATTTTCTTACACGGGAAAATTAAAATATGATCCCTGGTTGTAGGTAGGTAGATAATTAGGTAGGTTGTGTTTGACGTCGCACCATTACTGCGCTATGGATAATTGGCGACGGTCTGGGGAGCACCCCTACGGATGTACCGGAGATATGCCACCACAGTTTTGGTCTTACACGAAGGGGATGTCCCCCCGCTTTGATGGCCCCCAGAGGTATAATTTTTATGGGAACATGGAGGATATTGCGGCCACGACATATTTTACGTGCATCAGCTACCATTACTGTACACTACGGTCTTTGGCCGGCTCAAGAACCGAACCTCCAATTTTCCAATTACGAGCTCAGCGCTCTACCGACTGGGGTACCACGGTCCAGATCTAAGGTTGCAAAAAAGAAATAAAAAGGGTCATATACTAAAGCTGTAATGCAAAATGTTCTAGATATTATGAATTTCTTTCTATTAAAAAAAATATAAATATTTCAATTTCACATTGAATATGAGGATTTCCAAAATATTTTTCTGTTTTTGTCTTGTAATATGCACTATTAATATTCCTTTTCAGTGAAAGAAAGCAGCGAATAGGCGGGCAGACTCTACATGTGTTAATAAGTAAAGTGATTAGGGGGGGGGGGAGGCGAAGCCTCCTTCAGGGGTTGGTGAGCGGAGCGAGCAGGGGGCAGAGTCCCCTAGTTTTTTAAACAATTAAACCGTTCCAATATAATTCAATGCAAACCAAACTCAATTTTCCATACAAATATATGTATGATTTTTCTGAAAATGACTTTTGTACTTATTTTATAATGATTTCTAACAGCAATTCAGCAATGTTGAAATAAACATGGATTGTAGATCAATCGCATTATACACTTTCAAAATGTTAAAATTTTGAATTTGCAGTTGAAGCAAGCATAATTAATATATTACAGAAAAAATTCAAGATCAAACAAGCAAAATCATTATTATGATCAGCGCAACAAGGAAGCGGTCCGAATAGCCTCCACACTAAAGGTTTGCACGGGCCGGGCTTACGGCCCGAGGGTTCGGGCCTAATTTTTCAATCTGTTCTCGGGCCGGGCTGGGCTCGGGTTCAATTTTTTTGTGTATACTCGGGCCTGAATGAATTTTTTTCTGAGGCGTGTCGGCCCGAAACTTTTTCGGGTTTCCTCGTTAATCAACGAAAAGGAAAATGATAAAATTCAGTCATTTATTTCACATAATTATACAGGCTGATAAATCACATAAAACTTTATTTTATTACAAAATGTCTGTAACTTCAATTTAATTTCTTATCAGTCAGTCTGTTCGCGATCTGATTTTCCGCAAATATTTTTAGCATGTCCCGAAATTAATATACAGAGGCTGTTCGCACATTTTTTTGACGATTTTGATGGAGTGTACTGAAGCAATTTCACTCATATTTCGAGTTTTATTTGTTCAGTTTGATAGCCCTTGTCCTTAACTAACATTCTACATCATAATTTCTATGATAATAATGCTTTTTATAATATCGGAAGAGGTATATTTTTCTACTCCTCTTGAACGGCTTTCCAGAGTCCACAAAGTGTTATAGGTCAGTGTTTGGATAATGTTGATTTTCGAGTCGAAAAACACAAAAATCCAACAGTGATACATCATAAGATTTAGCAGGAATGTCAGTGAAGGGTATGGTTTTAATTCCCGTTTTTTGTTCCATTTTTTTCTAGAAAAGCAATTGCGGATTGTGATGTGTGGCTGCTTGTTTTGTCTTGATACAGTTCAACGGATTGATAGCATTGTGGATAAAGATCTGGATTTTTATTTTTAAAAATTGGAATTAAAATATGTTCTTGAGAGTATTTAGAGTTGATTTTGACATTTTTGTCGCATTTTTTTGCTTTTATCTTGCGCTTGTATGAAAAACCAGTGGCAATCATAAATCCTTTAGAAAAACTTTCTTTTGATGCTTTGAGCCATGTAGCAAAATTTTTTTTCTCCACTTTTGTGATAATAAAACCTTTTTTTATTGCAACCACTTAAATAGACCCAAGATTCATCTGTTGTTGCAACATTTTTCCATTTTTCTCCTGATAAATGCTTTTCATAAAGATTTCACTAAAAACTATCTTTGGAAAGAGCGGAAACCTATCCTTCCATCCACTGCCATTTTAAAAGCGCATTTTTGCATCTAAACAAAAATTCTAAATATCAGAAGATAAATAAAACTTCCAAAAATATAACTGTTGTGAAAATAAAATTATTCTCCATGCAAACGATTTTTTCTTACTGCGAAATAAAATCCTCTAAAAAATGTGCGAACAGCCTCTGTATTTTATTTCAAGTAATATTAAATGGTTTCCTATTTTAAAAGAGTATGCATGTCACCACTAGTTTGCGCACATGTTCAAACAAAAGAAATTAGATACGTTATTGTGTATAAGGTTTTGTGCCCTATGGTTTGTAGAATTTAGGTGGTATGAAGGTTATAAAAATCCTGCCGCTGTAACTTTTTCTATAAACTCCTTTTTCTTTTCTCCAGTGCACTGAATGAAAGTAGCATCATTTTTAGCATGTACAAAATCCTCTTTTCTATTGAATATGGTTGGATTAAAATTAAAATTTTGTTTACCGGATCACATGAAAAATTCGTATACATTACGGTACATAAGAGAAATGGTTGAACGTGCATTTTTAGTAGTAATAACCATTTTAAATACCGTCCTATATTGTTTGATGAGTGCTAATATTTTCGACTTAACTTTCTGTCTGTCTTTGTGCCTTCTGTACGTCTGTAATAATGAACTTTTGTTTATATTGTATAATTATCTTGTAACTTCAGCAGTTTTGTTAAAAAAGATTCTATTGCTTCGCCATATAAAACTTCTGCAACACATACTAAAAATCTTTCTCATAGAAAGGCATGCATTTTTTTTTCATATTTTTGAATCGGGCCGGGCCGGGTCGGGCCTGATTTTATCGATTTTGTCCGGGCCAAAAAATAAACGGGCCGGGCCGGGTAAGCAAAGCTTTCGTACGGGCCGGACCGGGCCCGGGCCTAAAAATTCCGGCCCGTGCAGACAATCTTTTTCATAGACTCCATACTAATTGCACCGATGGTCCGAATAGCAATGGCTGCAAGAACCCTGAAAATGAATGCTTGCATGCAGATAGGGCACACTAATTAGTGATATATTATATGGCTACTTATTATAAGTGATATTTGAAGAGTTCTTAATACATTTAAAAAAAAATTAAACATTCAAAATGAGGAATTTCTGCAAAAACAAAATAATTTAACATGAAATTCAGAGACCGCAAAATTTTCAAAAATCCTGAATTCAGGGATAGCCCTTGAAAAGTTTCACCCCTGAATAAAGCAACACCAATTGTTATTAAAATCTAGTTTTCTGTGAAATTTTTTTTAGAATTATCTTATTAAAACACAATTTATATATATATATAAGCAAGAAAAAACAGTTGTTTATCAATGTAAAAAAAAAAAAAAAAAACTATGTGACTCGAGGAATGTAAAATGTAAATAAATAAAAATAAAATTTCTGAAAACTTTAATAATAAAAAATATTTTATGAAAATTATGTGAAAAAAATATATATTTATCTTATTAAAACACAATATATATATATATATATATATATATATATATATATATATATACAGTGGTGGACATAAGACACCTATCTAATTTGACAAATAGTGAAAGAAAAGATTCAGAGCTTAAAAATGTTTTATCAAATACGTCAAAAACATAAATTTATTCTGTTATCATATATAATTATTTTTATAATAATGATATTTTCATACAATCTAATGAAAAAACTGAAAAACATAATGGACAAAATTATAAGACACCTGCTGTTTTTCCCAAATACAGTGGACAACATAATTAGCAGACACTAATGGTCTAAAAGAAAATCCTCTAACATGGTTATTCAATATTTGGTGGAGCCGCCATTGTTTTTATAACATGAAAGATGCTATTCGGCATCGAATCTATCAATTCTAACAAAATATCGCAAGACAGTTCTTCCCAAGCACATTTTATAGCATTCTTTAGGTCTTCGACACATATAAACTGCCTCCCATTTCGGTAAACCGCACGAGCTAAGATCCCCCTCAAGTT
This sequence comes from Salticus scenicus, assembly GCA_963930645.1. Classification (NCBI taxonomy): domain Eukaryota; kingdom Metazoa; phylum Arthropoda; class Arachnida; order Araneae; family Salticidae; genus Salticus; species Salticus scenicus. Next base: position 123,055,075 of record OZ005658.1, on the reverse strand, counting down.
TTCGATGGGATTTAAGTCTGGGGAGCGAGAAGGCCACGGGAGAACATTGATAATTTGCTCTGAAAGCCACTTTTTTGTTTCGTGTGATGCATGAATCGGCGCGTTATCGTGCTGGAAAGTGTAGTTTTCGCCACAAAGAAGTTCACCGTATATGGCTAGTTGATCTTTAAGAAGATTCTTATACTTTTCGGAATTCATTCTTGAATGCACAAAAAATAATATCCATTTTTCCTTGAGCCGAAAAACCAGCCCAAACCATTACTGAGCCTCCACTCATTTGGCGGCTCATTAGTACAGGAGGAGACTTTCGTAAATCATGCCAATAATATTGAAACCCGTCAGGACCATCCAGGCGAAACTTTTTTTCATCAGAAAATAACACAGAGTACCATTTGGAGGTCCAGGCCATAGTTTGTATAGCGAAGTTTAGACGCTCCATTTTGTGCCGGCTTAGAAGCGGTGTTTTTTCCTTCAAATTTTTATATTTCAGATAGGAAGTATTATGCAACACCCTGCGAATGGTTCTCCTTGAACAATTCAGTTTCAAAGCATTTTTAATGCCTGTAGGGGTCATCTTATTCTGTGTAGCGAGAGAAAGCACATTGCGTCTGTCTCTCGAGGACAAGCAAGGAGTACGTCCAGATCTTCTAATCACCGATCCATTAATTCCTCTTTTCAAAACATTTCTAATTGCACATCTAGAGCGTTTATAACTTTTGAAATATTCTTAATTGAAGCACCAGTTCCATTTAATCTCCAAATTTCGCGAATTTCACTTTCCTTTAATTCTGTACCTTGTGGCATGCTTGTAAATGCGTGAAGTCGGTTATTGTCTGCTTTAGTTAACTGCTGACGTCATAACAGCGTGCAGAAAATTTGCATATTGCACATTATTTTCGAAAAAAAGCAGGTGTTTTAATTAAAATGTTAGGGTATCTTATAATTTTGTCCAGGGTATTTTTAATTTTTTTTTATTAAACTCTATAAAACTATCATTTCTGTAAAACAATTACGTTTGATAACAGAATAAATTTGTGTTTTTGACGTATTTGATAAAATATTTTTAATCTCTGAATCTTTTATTTCACTATTTGCCAAAATAGATAGGTGTTTTATAAGTATATCCACCACTGTATATATATATATATATATATATATAAGCAAGAAAAAACAGTTGTTTGTCAATGAAAAGAAAACTATGTGACTCGAAGAATGTAAAATATAAATATATAAAAATAAAATGTAATGCAAAATTTATTAATATGGCAGTTAGTTTCTATAAACTAATGTAATTTTATTTTATTTTATAATTTATCTTTTTATTTCTCTCTCTAGGGGCGGGTTCCTGCTCTCGACCGATCCAGGATTGATCCAATTGGTCGTCGAACAATGCGTCCAGTCTCATGGACCGGTCTGGATCAAAGTCGTCCAGTGTAATGTGTTCCATGGACCGGTCGTGGGTCAAATCGTCCAAGATATTTTTCCTAGTCATTTGAACCATTTACTGATCCATTGCTATGATTGGCCATTGGTTATTGCTCTGGTTACGCCATCTATCGGTCCTTACAAACGCGAATATGCATACAAACATTTATTTATTTATTTATTTATTGTAAATAACTTTATAATTCTTTTAGAATTATAAATATACGCATGCAATGGATTGAAATATACAATAATGCAAATTAAAATCATTGAATATTACTTAAATTTAATAAAATAAAATTTTAAAATGCTCCCTGATAACATTTTTTTTTTTTTTTAATTTTGAGTTCAACAAAATATTTTAAATTTGTTTGTGAACTATTTTGGGAATTTATCGATCAGTTAATTTTTATGAAACATTTTTATGTTTGAATACTAAATATTTGCATTAAATTTCAGCATTCAAACATAAAAATAATTAACAATATTTAAAAATCAACATTTAATTTGTATTTAAATAATAATATCATTAATAAAAAATCATGAATATATTAAAAATTTAAAATATTATTGATTGAAATCGGAATTAATTGAATTTAACAAATCAATTTAATGAAGATTTGAACCAAATGAATGATAATTTAAAAAACTGTTATAAAAATCTTTTTTTTTTTTTTTTTTTTTTTTTTTTTTTTGTAATCATTGATTTAAATTTAAATTAAAATTTTATAATTTTTTGGCAATGTGTAATAGTTTTATATTTCTTACCTTAGATCATAATCAAACTTCAACCTACTTCTTATTTACATCAAACATTTGAATGCTAAATATTTGTTTTAAATTTCAGCATTCCAACTTAAAAATATTTAACAAAAATTATCTTGATAATAAATGCACAAAATAAAACTTAAAATTATTTACAGTATATCATTAAAATACAATAATGCATAATTGTGGGAAATAATTAAAAAAAAAAAAATTGCTGGAAAAATTTCTAAAATTAAAATTTTATTGTTATTATTTTTTTATTTAAATAATTTTCAAAAAAGAATTATATAAAAAATTAAAAACATAGATAAAAAACCTTGAACATTACTTCGTGCGTCGTTGTTTAAATTTTTCAACCGGGTACCCGGTCCTCTTCAGAACGACATCTTCTGTGTAAGACTTGAGCTTGCCTGATCTTGAACGTGTTTTGCCAAAAGGTGGTGCCATACACGGTCTGGGGCTACTGCGCCGCTGTCGTTGCATGTATCATTATTGGTTGAAATTTCTATCGATTCTCTAAACATCGCGTAATAGTAATCATCGTAATTTGCTATTTTAGTGGCTTTATCAAAATATATTTTAATGTCTTGTTTATTGAAAGTTGTATCTAAGGCTGTATTATATTTCCCCGTTTTAATATCATTTTTATGTTCATTAATTCTTGTTTTAATTTTTCTTTTTGTAACTCCTATATAGGATCCTGGTTTATTGTCTTCATTGGTAAACGGTATTTTATAAATTCCTGCAGTTTCTAAAGGGGGGACGGGGTCTTTATCGCTTCTGGTTAACTGGAAAATATTTCTATTAGGTTTGATGGGGATATTTACGCCATATTTATTTGCTACATTTTTTATTTTATTGGATGCTTCGCGATCGTACGGTATAGAAGAGGTAAATTTAAGAGGTTGTTTTTGAAAGCTGGCAATATTATCAAGATTTTTAATTTAATTTTTAACTAGTTTATTAACAATTTTATCCGGGAATCCTGCTTTTCCAGTAAAAACTTTGATTAGGTCTAGTTCTCTTTTAAGATCGTATAGGTTGGTAACATCAAAACTTACGAAATTGTAGTTACTTTTATTTTCGATTTCTCTTAATTTTTTGACAAAGTCTTCTGTGGATTCTAAAGAGTGTTGTGAGGGGGGAAAATATTACGATAAATATTTGCCATATATTTTTCTAAACATTACGTAGGAGCTTCGATTTTATTGACAACAGGTCGGATTTTTTTTTTTTTTTTTTTTTTTTTTTTTTTTTGGGGGGGGGTATGATCTTTGAACCTACCGAAAATGCGGGGAGTATTATTTGCATGGTTATGAAATTTGGGGGGGATGTTATCGGGCCATTTACCTTCCCTAATAATTTTCCGTGTTTTATCTAAAAGTTTATTTTTTGGGTCTTTGTTTATAATATTAATACCTATTTCATTAATTGTTTCTTCCATTGTTAAAATATAATCTCTACGATCTAGAATATTAATTTTACGCGTTTTGTCAGTTAAAGTGCAGGTAATTTCGTTATTCTTTTTAAGAATTTTCAATTCTTTAAGATCTTCTTTATTAATGTTTTTATTTTGAGCAGACTTTTCAATTTCGGTAACTGCGATATTACGTATATCAATTCTATTATCTTCAGGGATTTTATTTATGGCGGATTCAATTTTAGCGATACTATGTTTAATATTAACAGGTTGGTCAAGTATATATTTATGCCCCAATTGAAGTAGTTCACGTTGATGGTTATTAATTTTAGCATTAGATCAAGCTCAAGTCTTACACAGAAGATGTCGTTCTGAAGAGGACCGGGTACCCGGTTGAAAAATTTAAACAACGACGCACGAAATAATTTTAAAGGTTTTTTATCTATGTTTTTAATTAATGTTTATCCTTCGTTTTTATCTATATATTTAAAGAATTATAAAATTAATATTATTGTATTTCAGTGCATATGTACCCAACTATGCAGAATAAAAAAAAAAAAAAAAAAATAATAATAATAATAATAAACGCATAACTTTATTTATTTATTTATCTTTTTTTTTTTTTTTTTTTTTTTTGTTCATAGTTAAATTACATTTTTAATTAATGAATTAAATTTTTCTTTAATTAATTTAAGTTTATAATATTTTATAGCTAATTTTAAACTAAGCCTACAGATGGCAGCACTGATTTTGATCCAGTAAAAGGATCGGAGTTGTTCAGCCTCTGCTTTCGACCGGTCGTGGATCAAATGTCTCAGGGCTCTGTTGGATCGGTCGAAGTGTTCCAGAGGCTGGACTCACCCTAGATATATATAAACACTCTTCTGAAAAAAAAAAAAAAAAAAAAAAAAAAAAAGGTAGTACAATAGTATTTGGCGGGATATTTATAAACATAAAAGTAAATATATACGAAAATGCAATATATTTCACAGAAGCATTTTTATAATATTCATACATATACACGCATTAACATAAATAATAAAATATACATCTTGAATTAACTGCATGGCAAAAATAAATCCCTCTGTCATGCAGTTAATTCGTAAGTACCAAAAAATAAATATTGCATCATTTTGGTAATTCATAAAATTTGAGTAAAGGGATAAATTCTGAAACAGTAAATCTTATATCGCGAAGACCCGTAAATTAAAAAATTTAACCTAAAAGTTAATAGCTAAAACTAATGCAAAATATATATGAATATTTTAACTTACAGTGTGACTCCCGAACCGAATGTAGGGAGGATTTTATAACTACTTCCAAATGACTGAAATAATATTTTCTTAGTATGTGACAAGCCCCTCTTCTTGGATCATTTGAGATCATGTCAGCCTTTCGGCTGTAGCGCTTACCCCAACACCCTTTGTACTGTATTGTATTGTATGTGACAAAATATTTAATAAACACATACGTAAAGCAATAATTATTCAGTCTAGGCAATCTTCAAAACAATATAATGCATATCAAGCCTTAAAACAAACCGTACATAATTAAAATTTAATCCACAATGCACATCAATAAACGGTTTTGTATATTGTATAATAAACACAAGCGGAAGAATACAGTGTAAACAGCTAGCGTAAGCGTCTAGTGAGTGCCGAAACTTTTGGATCTGGGTGATATACGCATGCGCTTCAAAGACCGAGGACTATGGTATAAATTCGTGTGCATGAGTGATTTAAATATTTTCGCATTAAAAATTTTTTAATTATGAATAACGATGAAATAGAATATTTCTAATTACAAAATACTTCTTTTATTTTAAATATTATCAAAATACTTTTTTTCATGAAATGGGAAATTTTAAAACAAAAAATATTTTCTTCATAAAAAAAATTTATTGACTGCATTCACGTTGGTCAGACAACCATCGTTGTGACGAACGAAATCTAGACGTCATATATATTTAACTTTATATTGAAGCTGTAACATAATTAAATATGAAGTAATGACATGAGCACAAGGCTTGCACTAAGCTTATTTGACTTTACTGAATTAGATAATGAAGAAATGACAAAGTCAGATATATAAAAAAATAATGAGCTTTTATTTGAGCTTAATAGAAAGGTGGGCGTTGGACTTTAATTATATTTAATATCTTTATAAGTTTAACTGGGCAGCCTTCACAAATATTCTAACTTTAAATAGATACCACAATTAATCTCAACTATTTCATTTAACACCTTTAGCCCTCGCGGCATAGCAATCTTTCGTATGTGGGAGGATTACCTGACACCACTATACTACTCGAATTACTATCATCTAATACACTATACTAAACAGCTCGCTAAGCAGCCCTTGCCTCTAAACCGCCCACAACTAACTTACTCGGCTACCTCTCACTAACTAACTCTCTTACTCTCCTTCCAACTAACTCTAGCCGCTAACCCCCCTACTATGAATCGCATCGCCTTTTATCCATCTTACTTTCCAAAATATTTGCATATTACAATTTCGTTTATTATAGGAACTAACTCTATTGATCAACTGAATCCTAAATTCTTCACATTCACGTGTTATTCGTAAAGTACGAATTTTAATTGTAGCATTACGCTAATTGTGCCTTTATCTCACAGTTCCTCCCCAAAAGAAAAAAATTTCAAGTAAAAATCCCCAACGGGTTTTTACCTGTGAAAATTTTAAAGTAAAACCATGCCATGTTAATTGAAAAATAGCCGCAGTTACTTACTGCTAAAATTAAACTTCATAAAACTTTAGAAAAAAAAAGGGGGGGGGAAGACTTAAGTTAAACTGCCCAACAATAACTATTTGCTTTTTTAAAAAATCTAATAGTGAAAAAATTAACAGCGCCAGGCTTAAAACTGTCCACTTAGCCAAAATGTATGATAAAAATAGTTTAAACTCAAACTAAGGTGGTTTACGACAGAAACCCTATGCGCTTTAAACTTATTTAAAGTCCAACTTCTACAGCGGGGATTACAGGTCAACTTTCCTTTAAAAAAATGGAAAGGAAAAATTTTCATTAATTGAAAAAAAATTTAGTACAGAAGGATCGCTTAAATAAAAAATGCGATCATTATTCAATTTAACTTATAACATTAAGCTTTTGACTTGAGCACCTTGTAACATAATAATTTTATTAAAAACTTTAAATGTTGGTAGCCACTAAAGACCAATCTAGGTCCAGAATCCTTGGCTAGAAAAAACTTGAAAGTTCATCAACAGAAAAAAATTCCCAGTTGTCCGCTATCAGATGAATCTTGAAAGAGATCCGCTGTTGGCATGCTTCCAAGAACTTTTTTCGACTTCAGAAAAGAAAAGTAGCTGGCACGTTTCCAAAAATACTTCTTTTTTCATTTGAAAAGCAACAATTTGAAGAAATCAGCCTAGATTTTCAGATCAACGACTGTACGGAGAGTTTGAATCAGAGGACTTCTAAAATAAAAATTCTTTTGAACGTATAAATCAAAATAGAAGGTACACTACTGCTTGTACATAGATAAATGACATAATAATTGTATAGATAAGCAATATTTTCAGCTAGCTAGTTGCATACGGAAAAAACTAAATTGTTAGATTATTCAGGTTAGTCATTAAACGCGAATTTACATGCAAAATAGCTAAAAAAAATTCTTTTTAACCCCATACATAAAACTCTTAGTGAGAATGCAAGAGTTTAAATAATAAAAATATTCATTTTAGACAATTTATCAAATTTCATTTTATATATGCAAATACAATTTATAAGACATTTAGCAAAAATATAGATAAGGAATATGTATATATATATACAAAATTGTTCAAAAAGGTTGTTTTTTTTTTACCAAAAAACTGCCGTTGATGGCTTGAGAATAAAAAAAAAGGTTAACGCACATACATATAGATCATTTACAAAACTATAGAGAAAAATGTTTATACAAAGAAGAAAAAAAATTATCGTACTAATTTCTGCTGTTGATGGCTATAAAATAAAAGAACATTAAAGTACATACATGCATATATTATATAACAGAAAAAAAATTATGACATGTAAACAAAACATGAAATTTCCGAAATTGAAAGTTCATGCTCCAAGTTTAAATTTAGATTTGTGAAATTTTATAAAGGTCATGGCTTTTAGCTCATGGTTGAAGGTCCAAAAGGCTTTGTCGTTAATACATGTCGTAGATTTCATAACTGCTCTGATAGAAATGCACTTTACAATGAAAAAATATAGAACCATAGCACCTGACATATAGATTCCTTTATAGCAGCAAAACAAGAGATAAGGGTCAGACTGGCCTGCAGAGTTGTTATAGATATTTCAGTGCTGGTGGCTCGCAGATCCAGGTCAGACGTTGCAGGATCGCCGTTGTCCTGAGGAGGGTTCGAACCTGATGCCTGGTCACTCTCAGGAGGGGGTTTCACACCCAGAGCCTTTTCACTGTTCGGCGGAGGTTTTAAACTCTGAATCTGTTCCTTGTGGTGAGGGGGTTTCGAGCCCGTCACCTTGTCACTGTTCGTAGTTCCAGGAGAAGGTTGTTTTCGCTCCATACTGTCGAATGCAGTGCTGCTAGATGGTCTAGAGACTTCACAAGAGGTTAAATGTCCTTTTGAAATTACCTTCTTTAAAATAACCTCATTTTCTTTTAGTTTAGGCGGCGTGTCATTTTGACAATTTAAGTTCACGTTCGCATTTGAAATATTTGACGGTGTCGGCTGTATAGATGCACAGCTGACATCTAAAGGCGAGTTACCAGGATTATCCGCATCATTTACTGATTTTATACTTTCGCTTAGTTTAACGGTTTCCGCAGTCACAGTTATTTTAATAGGATTTTCTTTTACAATTCCTGTCGCAACATGAGATAATTTTTTGGATTTTTTATCAGTAGCTAAATTCTGATTAACAGACTTTAATTTGTCTGTAGTGCTGGTTAAAGGCGAAGTGTGCTCGTGTGCTTCAACTTGTATTTGACTTTTGTCACTAGAAATAACGGTTTTATCGCCAGTTTTAGGTTGGTTTAAATTAATAGAGCTTGCTTCCTGAGACTTAATAATTTGTTGCGGTATTTCCACTGGCTTTATTACCGCTTCCCACTGACGTTCGTGAGGGGGGAGGGAGCGGCCATGCTCCAATCTTAATCTATCATACCGAGTGGCAAAGAGGTCGATAACTTCGCTTTTTAAATCGTCATACGTAGGATTTGGGCCAAGTCAATGGCATGCGATTAATTTATGCCACTGTCTCGGTTCTCCTCTTAAGGAATATGCTAACCAAGCATATTTTTCTGATACATCGATTTTATAAAAATGAAAAAAGTATTCAAGCTCATCAAAAAAATTGAAGCACACTAGTAGTGCCGTCAAAAAATACTTGCTCGGAGGGGGGATTCGAGCGAAGATGGGCGCCAGTGTGACGAACGAAATCTAGGCGTCATATATACTTAACTTTAGATTGAAGCTGTAACTTAATTAAATATGAAGTAATCACATGAGCACAAGACTTGCACTAAGCTTATTTGACTTTACTGAATTAGATAATGAAGAAATGACAAAGTCAGATATATAAAATAAATAATGAGCTTTTATTTGAGCTTAATAGAAAGGTGGGCGTTTGACTTTAATTATATTTAATATCTTTATAAGTTTAACTGGGCAGCCTTCACAAATATTCTAACTTTAAAAAGATAACCACAATTAATCACAACTATTTCATTTAACACCTTTAGCGCTCGCGGCTTAGCAATCTTTCGTATGTGGGAGGATTACCTGACACCACTATACTACTCGAATTACTATCATCTAATACACTACTCTAAGCAGCTCGCTAAGCAGCCCTTGCCTCTAAACCGCCCACAACTAACTTACTCGGCTACCTCTCACTAACTAACTCTCTTACTCTCCTTCCAACTAACTCTAGCCGCTAACCCCCTACTTTGAAATACATCGCCTTTTATCCATCTTACTTTCCAAAATATTTGCATATTACAATTTCGTTTATTATAGGTACTAACTCTATTGATCAACTGAATGCTAAATTCTTCACATTCACGTGTTATTCATAAAGTACGAATTTTAATTGTAGCATTACGCTAATTGTGCCTTTACCTCACAACGTGAGCAACTTTATAAGCCGATAATTGTCTGTTTTCGATTGCGACCGTGAATGTTTTAAAAAAGAAATTAACTGAAACTGTCTATAAAAAATAATTATAATTAGTTTCTGTATTTTTAAATTGCGACCGGTATATATTGTGTTTAACAGTTGTATGTTTAATGAGAAATGTATTCGAGTGCAGATCTTTACGCGAATCGGAATTGGCTCCCTGCGAGAAGCTTCCTGGGAGCAGTCTCCTCTACAAGCACACTATTTCTAAGCCGATTATTGTCTTTTTTCGATTGCGACCGTGAAGGTTTTAAAAACGAAAATAACTGAAATTGTCTATAAAAATTAATTATTATTGTTTTGTGTATTTTTAAATTGCGACCGGTATGTATATTTTTTAACCGTTGTATGCTTAAAGAGAAATGTATGCGAGTGCAGATCTTTACGCGAATCGGAACTGGCTCCCTACGACACGCTTCCGGAAGCAGTCTGCTTTACAAGCACACTATTTCTAAACCGATAATTGTTTTTTTTTTTCGATTGCGTCCGTGAATGTTTTAAAAAAGAAATTAATTGAAATTGTCTATAAAAAATAATTATTATTAGTTTGTGTATTTTTAAATTGCGACCGGTATGTATTGTGTTTAACCGTTGTATGATTATTGAGAAATGTATGCGAGTCCAGATCTTTACGCGAAGCGGAATAGGCTCCCTGCGAGACGCTTTCTGGGAGCAGCCTGTTCTACAAGCACACTATTTCTAAACAGATAATTGTCTGTTTTCAATTGCGATCGTGTATGTTTTAAAAATAAATTAACTGAAATTGT